>JAYEVJ010000049.1:0-468345 GCA_036346265.1 Melocanna baccifera
CGCACAAAGTTAAGTCCTTAGCATTACCCGGCGAGACTACCACATCCCCAAAGTACAAGCAGTACTTCCCCCTTTCTTGCGATCACTCGCCCAGAGTGCAAAACCAATTTGTATAACCAAGCCAACATCACACCAATGACGTGGCACAAATTTTAATACACGTGGCACCAACCACAGTTTCATATGTCATTAAGTCAAGTTAATAATTTTAACATGTGGGATGAGACCAATCGTAAATATAAACTGGCTAAGCAATCTAATCGTACCAACCCATGTGATAAATAAACTAGCATCACTATCAAATTTCCCAACCTATGGTGACAAAGGCATCATGGTATTTCAAAGTGTCAAGGAGGTGTAATTGCAATTGGGACAATAACTACCTGTGCAACGGTTTGATTAAAAATAGCAATGCAATGTAATTTGAAACAAAAATAATTAAATAATAGTTTGTAAAATTGGGTTCAACATGATCAAGGGACACGACTTGCCTTCGTTATGCTCGTGAGGTACTCTGGTCTTACAGCGCGAAAACTGCTCCTCGAATCGAATCTAACGAGAGAAAGCGACGGAAACAAAGAAACACATAAAATGACAAGCAAAAGAACTCAAAAATTCACAAAACCAGAACCAACAGCTAGAGCTCGATTTTAGATGAATTTAGAAAAAGAACGGGTCAATCGGAGCTAGGACGGAGGAGAACGGGCTCGGAAAATTAATTCAAAATTAATTCAGGAAAAAAAACGAAAAAGACAACATCTTTGTGAACCCGGTCCACGAATGCCGGTCCACGGTGAACCCGGCGCACGGAGAACAATGCACGGGGAGAGAGGGCGGCGCGGCGGGTGCGGCCGGCGTGGCGGCGGCATATCTTTGCCACGTGGCGCTGGCGGCGTGGCGGTGGCGCGGGCGCCACGTGGCTCGGGAGGCGGCTAGGGCGGCGTGGCGGCGGCGTGGCATGCCACGTGTCGTGCCCACGTGGTCTAGGGCGAGGCGTGGCCGTGGCCGGTGCCGCCGCGTGGCTAGGCTGAGCCGGCGCGCGGCGCGGCGGCGTCGGCGAATCCGGCAGCGGGGATGCGGGCGCGTGGCGGATCTGGGCCTCGGCTCGGTCTGGCGGCAGCGAGGATCGCCTTGCAGGCGCGGCGCGGCGGCGGCGGCGGATCGGCGGCGTGGCGGCTCGCCCGCTGGCGTCCCGGGTAGCGGCGAGCGCCGCGGATCGCGGCGGCGGGCGAAGGCGACGCGAGGCGTCGCGCGCGGCGACAGGCGAAGCAGCGCGAGGAGCTCACCGGCGGCGACGCACGGCGGCGGCTCTGCTCCGGCGACCTCGCGCGGCAGCGCGCAGCAGGCGGGCGGCGGAGCGGCTCCGGCGGCAGGTGCGGCAGCGGAGGCGGCGGCGAGTTCGTCGGTGCGTGCGCGTGAACCGAGGACGGCCGCCAGCGTTTAACCGCCAACCGAGGAGCTCGGTCGGTTCTGGCGGCAGCGCGGACGCGGACGGGTTAAACGGCTAGAGATTGGGCCACGTGGCGAGATCGGACGGCCGGGATTGGTTAGGAGTTAGGGTTAGGGTTCGCGCGGGCGCGGGGCGAACAGTGTGAGGATGCTTGCTTGTCAGGCGCAGAGGCGAGGCGAGGCGCGGCAGTGCCGCCCAGCGTCAGTATGAATCTGCGCGACAGCGTGGCGTGAGCGGAGATCGAGCGCGGAGGCAGCGGGCGCGAAAGGAAAAATGCAGTGGCGGCGCGGCGGGATGGATGACGCGTGGCGGAGAGAGGGAGATCGGGCGGGTGAGGTTAAACCCTTTTCTTTTCTTTTTCCAGAAATTCAAATAAACTTCTAAAAGCTCTAGAAAAATAGCAAATAAATCCGAAAAATTCACCAAAAATACCAGAAAATTCCTTGTGACACCAGGAACTCAAATAAAATATTTTCCACTTATGTTAATGTTTATTTTAATCACATTAAATCATTTAAAACTTTAAAATTCAATTGAAGCTTCAATTAATTTCAGAAAATTCCAGAAAATTCATTTTTGAAAACCGTGCTTTAAAAATCTCGTAAAAGCAGGATGTTCTGACCACCCCAAAGGCAGCGATTGGAAGGTCAAATGCAGGTGACCGGTTCGGTATTCCGCTGCCGAACAACGTAGTTGGTGTGCCACATGGATGGTTTCGTCAGTTCATGACCTGTCCTGGACCTGCGATGAGGACAGTGCGCGGGCGCGCCGTTGCGTATCTGCTATTTCTGTTCGGGTGGGTCTTGTTTCCTACCACCACGGAGACTCGTGCGGCCTAGCTACATACATACCAGCGAGTCGTTGCGGATGGGCGCTTTCTTTGAGATGCCACAATATAGCCGAGATCAGCGATTCTTAGTGCCACGTCACAGGGGCTTGTGCGATGCCTCGCGGCGTACTACGGCGGCGAGCGGTCCTAGCCTGCTACATTATTCTTGATTGTGGTCGTGGGAACACTTTCTGTTGGCGAGCCTTACGCCGATCTGCTGTGCACCCTTATGAGTTCACCCGCAGCTTCTGACCTTGATGATGGCGATGACCCCATTGATAGGCCCACAATGGGTACACGTTGGACACATGGTCACTTACGGTGGGCCAAGGAGGACCGAGGCGTGTGTGCCGGAGTTCCACAACATGTTCGAGACTCTCCCGGCGCTAACATAGTCGGTGGCCATGGACTCCACGGTTCATTGTGGACCACGGCCCCCATGGATTATCATCTCGATGCGGGTTGGATCACATGTCTTGGTTGACGACTGTCACTTGGTGTTCTCGCGGTGTGTCGAGCCATACAACCCACAACAGTCATGAGCGATTCGGCTGTACCAGCATATCCCACCTGGTAGGACGCCCTCTTGCACCCAACACCCAGGTATGTCATTACGGTAAATTTAAATAATGCATTACTTTGTGCCCCTACTAATTGTGTAATGTCTCGATTAACTACGAGCAATCGAGGCTAGGCGAGCTCAACGAAGGCGGAGAATATACGGCCGTGGGCGGACATGTGGCGTGACGGCGGACACGATGGTTGTGGAGGAAACAGGAGTACAACCTCGACACGTATACTTCATACCTTCCGGTGGTACCTTCAGCGCACCGTATTAAACTTTATCGGCGCCGCCCACGGCGTCTAGTTGAGGTTATACGAGGCGCTATGCAGGCGAGTCAGATCATCATCGGCGGACGCGGCGGCGACCGCGATGCGACATTGCTATGTAATTAACCTATGAAGGATTACGTTTTAACTCATTCTTTATTTCCTTTGTAGTTGGGCGGTTACATCGTATCACGACAAAGTGCAGCTTTCGAACAACGTATAATGTACCCAGTTATTTATTTCAAAATATTGGATTAAATTTAAAATAAAACAATTACTTTTGATTTCTTAAGTTTATTTCTCAAAAAAATATTTTTCTAATTGCCTGATTTTCGACTTAAGAAAAAAGGTTATGAAAAAGTGATTTGAGAAAAAAAATAAAAACAAAAAAATAATAAATAAATAAGGTATTAAATAACTTAGTTTAAAACAAAAATCAAAGTTATTTGGTTTCTTGAAATTTTAAAATTTTTGGCTAACTTAATTTTCTGCTTTAAAGAAAAGAAGAAAAGTGCATTTCCGCTAAACAAAACATATTTTATAAAGAAAAATATAAAAATTTGAGTTGGAATTTTTTTTATAAGTTCCAAATAGCTTTAGAAACTTACATGAATTTTTCTAAGTTTTTTTAAGCTTTATTTGTTATTTATTTTATTATTTTAAGCTATAAAAAGAAAAACATTTTAAAAATTAAAATATATTTCAATAAATTCCGAAATAATTTTTGTTAATCTTTTTAGGTTCCATGGATTCTAAAAATATTTTTTCTGGAATTTGCCTGAATTTTCTTTTTCTTTTTTTCTCTTTTCTCTCTTTTCTCTCTCCTCCTTTTTTCCTTTCTTCTTCTCCAGGAAGCCAACGTCCAGAGCACGCAGGTCTCCATAGCCGTTCCTTTTGAGCTCTATTCAAACTTCAATAACTCTTGATTTTCTCAACGGTTTCTCACGAAATAAATTACAATCAATTCCCCTCATCAAACTCCTTCATTTCCCACCGTTTTCCCCCTCATTCATGACCTATTTTCGCGGGATTTAAACCATACCATTCAAAGACATGCCCCGTTGATCTCCCTCCTCGGTCCACCTCCACCTCTATAAAAGGGAGCCCCGTGAGCCTCTCCTCATCCTCACTCAACCCCGAAAATCTCAAGTCTCCTCTCCCACTCGTTTGGTCGCAATCGGAGTTTTAGTTTTGTAGTTCAAGCGGCGTTCTTCGGCCTTTTGTACCTCGTTCAGTGGAGTGCCGCCGCGTTTGACCACACCGTTGGCTTCACCTTATCGCGTTCTACGCGGTGCTCACCTCGCCTTTGTCGGAACTTCGCCGAAGCATCATCGGCACCGTAGGCCACATCGGGTCCGCGTTCGTCGCGTCGCCACCGGCCGACCGTGCATGCCCGACCAAAACCAAGGTGAGCATCATGATCCCCACACTCCCCTCTTCGATTCGCCGCAAGTCTCGCATGTTAATTCCTCTCCGTTTGCGGAGCGCCGATGTCGGCTGTAGGCGCGCAAAGTCTTGTCCACCGTGTTTCGCTAGTCTGTTGGCCGAGCCGTCTGCGGCGTTGAGTTCGTCTCGACGCGTTCTATGCCGTGCTCCCCTCCGTTTGTCCAAAAACTTTCCACAAATATTTGCGCCCGACACCTTGCCATGGCCGTAAATGGCACTTTGTGTCCCCGCCTGTCCGGGAATGCTCTCGACAATCCGTTCGCGTCAAAACGTGCCAAACCATCACAGGAGGCTACGTTTCAGACGGTTTTGGATTCGCCTGACCGAGCGCGAAGATATTGAGTTTTTCGTGTTTGATCTTGCGTCGTCGTTCAAGCGGCGATTGCGTCGCCGGTGAGTTTCGGCTTAGCCGATATTTTTTTCTAGACTCGCCTTACCGCGTTCTACGCCGTGGTTACCTTACTTCATCGTATTCTTTATCCAAAAATTATTCTTCTCTACACACCCTATGTCATTTTCGCTGAACACGTCGTCACCGTGCTCCGTTTGACGTGCCGTCACTTTCTACATGTGCCTCGAGTTATTAGCAACCCATTGGCTTCACCTCCCGTGCCTTTTCTCGCCGACGACACGGCCAAAAACAGTGAAAAGGGCTGCTGCCCGTTACTGTTCACGCGGGAATATTCCTTCGGAATATTCCTGATTTTTCTTTTTCTAGAATTTTCTGATTCGACAATCTTCCAATCGCTCGTTCTCCTCCGTCCGAACTCCGAATCAGGTGATTCAAGTTTCTAAATTCATCTAAATTCATAATCTATTTTTCAGTATATATTTCATAATTTTTGGATTTTCTCGACGCCCTTGGTTGAGTCTCCTCACCGTAGAATATCTGCAGCCACCGCCTTGCGGGTTACGCCATCGCTCCAACTCGCCACCGACCACCTTCCAACCACTTCTGGTATTGCACGAGAGCACCAATGCATTCCTCGTAATCCCTTCTCTCTTTTCTTCACCTCGTCACCCCTCCGCCAAGCAATTTTCCCTGCCGGAGTGTCTCTTTCGCCGACACCAGCGCCACCATCGCCAAATCTTGACGGGACCATGCGCACCTCCGTCACCTTTTTCTGAGCGAGCATGGCTGGAGTACCCGCCGCGGTAACCTTCCTCGAACTGCGCAAACCTTGACGCCCTTCTCCCAAGCAAGCGTCGTCGGAGTCTCCGCCGTCGATAATCATGTCTCGCCTTCGCTACACCCTCGCCGCCTTGACCAACTCTATGTAACCCAAACCTTACGCCATGGTCAAATCGGACTCATACTTTTCTCCTCTTTGTACACCTCCCGGTATTCGCCGCCGTTGGATCGCTCGGATCTTGTCTCGTGAAGTCGTCCGACTTCTTCCAGCCATTCGATTCTTAGACTCCGACGTCCGAAGGCCCATAAGACCCCGCTATCCGGAGGCTCTTCAGACTCCGCCATCTGAAGGATCTTTAGACTTATTGCTCGAAGGTTTCATAGACTCCAGCGCCGGGCCTTGGTCGATCTTCATTCCCGAGACTTTGACCTTCGGAGACTTTGACTCTAGCCCTTGGCCTTCGACCTCGAAGACTTCGACTTCGGCCTTCAATCTCGGAGCCTTCGACTTCAACCTCCGTCTTTGAACTGACCATGGTTGTTTGGCCGTTTTAACCTCCGCACCCTCGACCTCTCCGAACCCTTGATCTCTCGCCCACTGGAAGCGTCGACCTCTCAACCGTCCGATTCTTTCGATCACTTTGCATAAACTCCAATACTTTCAACCACGATTATTTTCGACTCTGATCGCTTCCAACCTTTGTCACTCTTCGCTCTAAGTCTCTCGAGTACCTTCGCTTTTCAGCGAGTAGTTGGAAGAATACTCGGTAGTCGTAAGTCGAGCCGACTCGAGTACCTTCGCTTTCCACCACCGGCGTTCATTGTCGTCGACCACTCAACTCGATTACCATTTGTTCTCAATTGCTATAGTGTTCTTCGACCCATTGTCTGTTTCGACTAGATCTACAAGCTGAATCTTGACTACACCTTCGATTATGGCTTCGACCCCACACAAATATTATAGCTTCCGACCACTTTTCCTTCATAAAGAAAAGAATTTCAAGAATTCCTTTTATTCATTTCTTTGGAATTCAAACTACCAGAAGTCGTTCTTCTTCGCTCTAACTATGATTGGACCCATCCAAATTTCTAAATTCATATTCTATCTCCTGGCATTTATTTTATAAAATTTGGATTTTATTTGAGTTTAGTTTATTCTTGCTTTTCGCGTGTAGACTACGACTAATCCGGAGAGTATAAATTCGACGACCTCAGCAAACTTCGAAGCAAGGCAAGTTACACCTTTGACCATGTTGAACCTAATATTTCAAATTTATTTATGTTGTTTTACTGTATATGCATGCGTACTTCTATCCAAAATTAATTTAAATTCAGTTTAAATGTTAGATATACCCATGATCCTTTGATTATAGCCCATTTGAAATCCCAAATTCATATACCTTGTCACCCTACCTAAAAACTAGTTAGTACCATAGTATTAACTAGAAATTTTGTAGAAATGCTTAGTCCAGCTTAATATAACTTTAGGTGGGATCAACTATTTCACATGAAATGACAAACTTTGGAAATGAACTCTTGACTTCGGTGAGTCAGGATTGGTTTATGAAAACGAGCTAAAAATAAAAATAGAAACTTATGTTTTGGACTTAGGCTAATGGTTAGGTGGTGGGTGCTGGCATGCCTCGTGTTTGGTGACACTGGTTGATTATCGTGCACAAGGGGTATGTGGTTGAGCCTAAGTCGGATTAAGGACCATTTCGTGATCCATTTCAGAAGTCACTTGTACTACCACAAGTCCGGTATGGGACGGACACGGCTAAGTAATTTGTGAAGTTCCAATTATAGTCTCGCTATAGGCTAAATGTGCGCGGCGTGGGTGTGGGAAGTCTCACATGGCACCGAGAGGGCTCCAACTCGTGGATTCGAGTTGTGGTGAAACCTTAGTGGCGGCGTGACTATTTTGGCTATGGATCATTGTAATGATCTTGTCATGATCTCCTCGCCGCACACCAAAGGAAGTGTGTTTATCGGTGGCAATATGGGATGATCGTGTCTTGTGGGTAAAGTGTACACCTCTGCGAGTTTAAATCTATCTGGATAGCCGTGTCCACGGTCATGGACATCTTTGAGTAGAGTTATCACAGATTAGACTTTGGTTTTTAAAATGGTTTATGAAAAAGCATGGATGAATGGATGGAATCTATGACCAAGTGGGATACACTGTGAATAAGTTGGTGTTTGGTCGACCTACACTAACAAAATGGATCCATAAGAGATTTTGAAAAGCATATGGATAGATGGAATCCATGTGAAATCTTTTGAAAAGATGGACCGGTGGGATACTGTGACTAGGTTAGTGTTTGGTTGGAGCACGCACTAACGATATTATTTTGTTAAATCGTTATTTCTATCTCTGTATCAAATTCAGCTTTTGAATCTATTTAATGTATTTACCTTATCCTTTTCGCACAAATAAACTTATAAGCCTTCCTTTGTTATCCCTATGCATGCATTCACTCTGTTAAAACTCTGGTGTAACTTGCGTAAGTACTTTATGTGCTTATCTTGGGAGTACTTTATGTGCTCATCTTGCTAAAATCTGTTGCGGAGGATAGCGTCAACAACCGGTGAGGATGGTAACGACTAGGCGCGTCTTACAGTCATTCGCTGTGGGCGGGCGGGATGAATTTCTTTGCTTCATTGGTTTTTTCCTTTTACATTTATTTTTGGTTTATGAACCATTGATGTAATCTTTGGCCATCGTGCCCATATTTGAATTAATGAATAAATGTTATTGTGCATTATATGAATCTTTGTTATCCACTTTGTGCACTAGCTTAATCACGGACTAGTGCGATTTTACGAAGGATCCAGTGCGTTGCTCGGGTCGACACTGCGAACCGTGGGAGGAAAATTGGGCGATCATTGGATCGCTAATGCGCAACATCTATGAAGAAGCAGTGCGATGCGGACCCTCGGTTGTGGTCGCCACAGAGGCGATCTTTGTTATGCGATGCGATCCGAGTGCGTGAAGCTCCACCACCATCAGCACGGCCATAGTCGTCACGTCCATCGTCGTCACGGCCATCGTCGTCACGTCGATCGCAGTCCAGCAGTCGCCCTAGCTTCGGTCGCTCGTCATCCACGCGCTTTGCACCATCGGTTGGACAATTGTCAACTTTTTGTTCGTCCACTCGATTGCCTTTTATCTCTAACCACATCTTCTTCTCGCAGCATTTGCGATAGGATAGCACGTTGCTACAGCCATCGTCGTCACGTCCATCGCATTCCAGCTGTCAGCCCAGCTTCGTTCGCTCGTCCTCCACTCGCTTCGGACCGTCGGTTGGACAATTGAAAACTATTTGTTCGTCCACTCGATTGTCATTTATCTCTAACCACATCTTTTTCTCGCAGCATTTGCAACGGGATAGCACGTTGCTACAGCCATCGTCATCATGGAGGGCGACGGAGGAGGCAGCCTGCTCTCCAGGCCGACGGTCCCTCACTCTAGAGAGTGACCATGACTCGGCGCACCAACCAGCGGTGGCGATGCCCCCGTTCACCCCTTGCGTGCAGTCCAGCATAGAAGACCGGGACATTAGGCATGGGCAAACCTATCAAGGCTACACTGCGCAGGAGTACATGCGTGATTTTCCTACAGCATCGTCATTTCGAGAGCCGCATACCTCGGTACGCACTAACGTAGTAAGCTAAACACGTCTATTTCAACGCCATCTCATCGCATTGCCAAAAAAATTACAGGTCTACACGAAGCAACAGGGCCATCAATTTCACGGTACCCAGGTAATTACGTTGTCGTATTACTATTCGTTACTAACATTGCTGTCCATCGTCTAATTCAGCTGTACCATGTTAGCAGGACATAGACCCATCGGTGACCAAATGGCTGAGCAACATATTCGCCCATCCAACGCAAGTTCCCACGGAGCCATACGCAGGACAACATCGGTCGCAGGCATCGCAGTATGACCTTCGCGATGCACTGCACTCGCCTCCCAGGTTCACCTTCTCGGAGGATCACATGCGTCCTCGGAGGAGGCGACGAGAAGATTCGTAATGATTTTTTGTAATTGACATGTTGTAACGTCGCATGGTTTCCTGCAATCATTTATGCAATTGTTGTGTTTGTATTGTCATGCACTTGTGAAATTATTTTATCTACAATTAAGGCATCATTGCAATATGACAAGTTCGCACGCATTACGCATGTGGACACTGTAGCTTCTAGCATGCATTACGCATACATACATTAATTCTCCAGCAGGAGAAGATACGATAACAACAAACACAATGTACAACATAGCATGAAATATTAGCAACATAGACGAGAACAACCTACATAGACGATAACAACCTACAGCTCTACATTTTCACGATAGGAATGAACACAACACAAGAAAGAAAACAGCACACAATATTACATTTATCTTCCACTCCAGTCTATCGAAACGATGTCGCATCTCGACGAGGTCGCTACCCCCCACGACAACTCTCTCATGCGAGCAGTGTCAGTCCTGGTGCCCATTTCATCCTCCCACACCAGAATCGGCAGCGCCGAGGGCTTCCTGTGTTTCATGAGAAAAAGATTTTAAAACATACCTACACGATTTGAACGAATCCGAAACAACCGTACTCACCGAGTGAAAGGGACACTTGTAGTAGTGCTGGCCTGGATTCGCAGCGGTGTGCGAGGTCTTTCGTCTAACAACCATGTTGCATTGTGAGCAAATCACCGTGGGTGCCGATGAAGAGGTGCTGAGATGACTCATTTCGGCGTCCGGGGGAGTGAGCATGAAAGAAAGCTACACAGATTGCAAACAACTAATTCAGGAGGTGAGGGAGAGCAATGCAGGGGAGTAGGTGAGGAATGGCTCCCTTTTATAGGCTCGGTGGGGGGGCCTCACTCACAGAATAAAAAGGCGTCACAAACTGACAACACGAAAGAATCCAGCTTTGCAAATAGGTCAGCTTTGCGCAGTGAAATGGAAAAAGCGAACAGCTTTGCGGAGTGACATGACAAAAGAGGTCAGTTCTGCCCACAGACATGACAAAAGCGGTCAGCTTTGGGCACTGACATGACAAAAGAGGACAGTTGTACACAGTGACAAGATAGAAGATGATATCTTTCTACAGCAATAAGACGAGACAACCCAGCTTTGCGCAGTGACATGAAAACACTGGCAGCTTTGTGCAGCGACAGGACGACGAACACAACAAATAAAATATGACATATTACTAATGTAATCACTCTCTCTACATGCCAAATGTGCCTCGTGGCACCCACATGGAGTATTGCTGAGGTGGACGCATGGGACGTGGCTGGCCATCGTTGTAGTGACACGCACATATGCAGTTAGGGTTCGCGCAGCAACATCCAGGATCGTACGAGCTTCCTATGTTCACAACCTCCTCGTTGCCCCTCTCACGTTGCATCTGTTGGCGGAGGTCATTGTTCTCCTCGTTGAGAGTTTCGATTCGCTCCTCCAACTCAAATATTCGTTCTCATAACGTATTCACGTAGTTGGCAACATACCTTTCATGAGGAGGGTTGATCCAGCGTGAGAAATCGCATTTCGCCATCTGCGGGTAAGGACGGTTAACAAGGAGGATCCATAAGTAGTAATGAAAATTGTACTATTAGCAATTTCTACCCCAGAGTGTGGGCATCGGAAGAAACGTCGCCCGCCATCGACTGGGCCATCCAAGACCTGCACGACCGCGTCCTCATTGTGTCTGCATTTTTGCCATGTGGGTTGAGCACGCTGGCTTGGTATCAGGCGGTAGTTTGGACCGAAGTTCTCCCTCCTTTGCAAGGGAAGTTCTTTTTTCGGTGATCCATATCCGACTGGCCCCTCGGCTTCCGACATGGTATGTTTCTGCACGACGGAGAAGGTACTTCTTCGTTCCATTTAAAGAGTTCTCTACGTAGGGGCCGGGGGACCAAGAAAATGACACAGCTGACACGTGTTCACGAGGGTAGGGTAGTCACGGGGGGCCCTCGAGCGCACGCGCATGGAAAAGGGCAGATGCCCGAGGAGGTGTCGTCATGGTATTTTATGTCTTTGTCATTTTTTGTGCGCATCGGGTCAGGGCCATCGACTGCAAACACTGCACGGGGCCAGCTATACGCACCGAAATGACCACAGACTGCAAAGACATGATTGCGGCTTTCTGCGATGAGGAAAGACAAGGCGAGATGGGCCAGCTTTGCGCAGTTGATAGGACAAGTGCAGGCAGCTTTGCGCGGTGAGGGGAAAGAGTTGCTCGCTTACGCGGCGACATGACGAGTCGGTGGCTTTCCGCGGTGTCGGCAAGGCGGGCGCTTCTGCGGAGGGGGCGAGTGGCTCGCTTTGCGCAGCGACAACACGAGCGAGGCCAGCTTTGCGATGTGAGAACAAGACTTCGCAGCTTTACGCAGTGAGGGAAAATAGTGGCCTGCTTTACGCATTGACAAGATGAGACGGGCCGACTTTGCGCAGTGATAGCACAAGACAGGGCAGCTTTGCGCAGTGACAGGCCAAGGCATGACGAGACGAGACGAGGGGGGCCAACCCTACACAGTTTCATTTATTCCCGGTGCATCTTTTCACGGCTCAAAATTAACCGCACCATACGAACCCCTAAGCGTACATAAGGAGGTGCAAAGGATTGGAGATATCCAAACCCCACACTTTCAAGATGGACAAGAGGTAGAAGGCACAGTGGGAGAAGATGCAGAAGCAATGGGAGGAGACTCGCGACATAGCAAGAGCTGCGGCAGCCCGCGAAGAACTGGTGAGGGCAGCTACGGCGCGGGCCCAAGAAGCAGTGCGTGCAAGGAGGACGGCTCCCCGAGAAGATATCCCGTGTCGCACCGACCCTACCCGGCGGTTCCAACGACGCGTTCGCCGCAAGACCCGCCAGAGGGGGAGAGGCCTCCCCTCTGTTGGTGTCAAGATCCATGTAAGTTCTTCAAGTCGAAGCAGCGGCTTAGCCTGGGTATGCGCTACTGGGGTTGCGCAAACTACTCAAGTGACTATCTGGACCGACGTTGGGATACGAGCACCTATCGGCAGCCGGTAAGAACCGCTGACAGCGTGTTCCTCCCTACTACTTCTCGTTTCATGTACGCACTAACATTTCTTTTGTACTCACAGTCCCCGGAACCACTGTGCAGGTATCGCAAGTGGATTGACCAAGAGATCCACCAATACGACCAGTGGACTCTCGACTTCCACGAGTGGAATGAAAGAAGGGACTCCGAGATTCGCGAGGCGGAGCGCCGGAACGAAGAGCAGGCCGAACGTATACGTCGGGAGACGCAAGCTCATCTCTAGGCGTGCACACGTAGGGAGCACGAAGCTCACGAAAGAGAGCGCGAAAGGAAGAGGGAGCTAGCGACCAAGGCAAAAGAGGCAACCGAGGAGTTCGACGCAGAGGTCGCCAGGAAGGGAAAATGGCCCCGGTCCACGCAGTAGGTGGGGCTGTTCGCATGTTAGTCCCGTGAATGGCCCGGTTATTAGGTTGTGTGTGTTCGGGTTTGTTTTCGTCCGCATAACAACGCACACATGTATCGTAGGAGTGTGTCGGTTTGTTTTCTATCGTGCAACTTTGTGCGCTGTGTTATTTTCATGTTTACCTTTGCATTCAATTCTTCGTGTCCTCAATATCGCTTATGTTCTTATTTACCAGCCGTTTCTACGCTAATCGTATGTTCATCTTGTCATTTCAATCTTCTTCTGAATCTCTTTCAGCAATACAAATGGCAAGTTCAGACGGATTAAATAATATGACTTATGAGGACTTCAATATCCAAATGTACAAAAAAAAAACTAAATGAAATGACTTCAATCTGTACTTTTCTTATTTTGACAAATTGCTAAAATTTCAGAACTTTGCATAGTTTTAAGTAGATTTGTGATTTTTCATATCTTTTAATGTGCTCATAATCTGAGGTAGTCATAATTATGACTTTTCATCCTCAGATATTGGTCTACATGAACAAATTTTCTCAGAATTATTGGACTCTTCTAAGTCACTTTTTCAGCTAACTTTTGAAGCTCATTTGGAATGCATAAACTTTCACATAATTTTTAGCACTTTACTGATTTTCATATATTTTAATGCGCTCATAATCTGAGGTAGTCATAATTATGATTTTTTATCCTCATATATTGGTCTATATTGACAAAATTTTTCAGAATTATTGTACTCTTTTAAGGCACTTTTCAGCTAACTTTTGAAGCTCAATTGGTATGCACAAACTTTCACATAGTTTTGAGCACTTTTCTGATTTTCGTATATTTTAATGCACTCATAATCTGAGGTAGTCATAATTATGACTTTTCATCCTGATATATTGGTCTATATGGATAAATTTTCTCAGAATTATTGGACTCTTATAAGTCATTTTTTCAGCTAGCTTTTGAAGCTCAATTGGAATGCACAAATTTTCACATAATTTTGAGTACTTTTCTGATTTTCATATCTTTTAATGTGTTCATAATCTGAGGTAGGAATAATTATGACTTTTGATCCTTACATATTGGTCTAGATGGACAAATTTTCTCACAATTATTGCACTCTTCTAAGTCATTTTTTCACCTATCTTTTCAAGCTCAATTGCAATGCAAAAACCTCTCAAACTCCTACTTATATTGCAATGCCTACAACGAAACTATCAGAAGTAGGATTTTTACAAATATTTTAAATATCTTTTTAAGTGAGTAATCAAACTCCAAAATTAATCATATGTATCAGTTTTCACATTTTTATAATTACATTAAGATAAACAATTAGTATCAAACTCCAGTGTTCAATATGTTTCAAATATATTTTCAGATAGTTGTTACAACGAAATTACACAAGCAGTAAACAGGAATGTACATAAAATTCATATTTTTCAAACATTGTTTCATATATCCAAAATTATTCTTATTCTAAATATAACCTTACAAATACATATAAATTCTATACGCTCGGGAAAATATAACTTTACATATACATATAAATGAATATGATATCTAAAATTAATTCTATACATATCTAAAATTTTATTCATTCCAAATATTAATTCTATACATGTAAATATTTTCTAAATACAACTTCATAAATACAATTTTATTCATTTCAAAAATTAATTTCATACACATCAGCATACTCGGTCGGACGTGCGGTGGCGCTGGTCGTGCGGTCGAACCGCAGTCGCGGTCGTGCGGTCGGTACCGCATGACCGGTGCTACGATGTAAACATGCGGTACCGGACCGCACGACTCTACTGTAGCACCGGTCGTGCGGTCGGGTACCGCACGAGCGTACACGCGTCGGCGCCGGGAGGGTCGTGCGGTCGGAGCTGCGGTCTTGTGGTGCGTCGGGGGGCTAGATCTGGAATTCTTTCGCGCGGAGTGTTAGTTCTGGAATTTGATGGCTGTATGGTGCTAGAAACGTCCAAATTTCTCAAAATTGTACTGACGCTACTGGGAAGTTTATTGGGTACAATTTCAGAGCTTCACTCTCATATACGAACTGCAATTCTGCAGAGACGGCTTCACAAGGGGGTTGGTCATCATCAGGATAGTAAGTCATTGCTATATATTGTATGCACGATAACTAAGTCTTGCTTCTAATTAAAGATCAGTGGTAGAATGATAGGTAGTCCATACGTAATGTGTAACGGCAACACTCAAAACCAAGTTGTTTCAGCAATTTCACCTCGCGCACAAAGACTACTGCAACACAAGAAGCTGCCTTGTCCAAGCAATTTCAACCTTTTTTTGTGTGGACAAGCGACCGGTGATCCAAGGACTACTGCTCTTTAATTCATAGCTACATATCTTTAACACCACCTACAAGCAAAGAATCATTCGTGCACGCATATGCTTTAGAGAAAGTAAAGCAAGACTAGCCAAACCAATGCCAAAAGAGTAGAGGCATCTTACTTCCAAGGCATTGATACAACAGCTCTATGCTTTGCTAGAGCTGAACGTCTCTTCCGCCTGGTTGCTGGGCAGATAATTGACGAGGTACGAGAAACAATTAATGTGTTTTGATCTGCATTTTGCCGACTCTGTTCTGTTAACTAAAATGACTCTGTTCTGTCGAACAAACATGACATGCTGTGCAGGAATTGCAGGGGTTTATCTTCAGCTGAGATGTAATGGGTTAGATTTACTACCATTTTCGTTCAAGGCAGGTTTTCAATAAAGGCATCATGGTGGAATACAGGGTACCATCTCTCTCGTGCATTTTATCTTCTCTTCACCATTCAGGGACTCAGGGTGCTTCGGTTGTTTAGCAAATTTCAGTGCACGTTACTGTTTTGTGATGGTATATGCTATTTTCAACATGAGTTGGTAATTCATGACATGGTATGTATTGTACCTTTTTTCATATAATTTGGTATATACTGTTGTATGATTGAGGTCATGGTGCTGACGATCGAAGCTCTCAACTCACATATATAAAAAAAATAGAGAAGAATAGAAAGATGTAGTCCCAGCCTTGGTTTTAATATTGACAGCTATGGTTATAATATTGCTAGTCTTGGAATTAAAGATCTAGAAATATATCATATCCCATAGGATTGAATTCGTGGTATAACTGTCCACAAGACAAAGTTGATGTTCTCCCTCCATTAGATTGTATGGTTTTATAAGTAGGAGATAATTTGCATGAATTAAAAACATTGTATATGCATAAATGCAAAACAAAACATGAGTAAAAACTGGAAACTTTATTGATATCATGAAAGATTACAAAGAGTAACATTAATTTCTAAGTAGTAATATTGCTGACGAATTCAGAATTTATAAAATTTGGTGTTCAGTTTAGTAACACCATTTTAAACACACATTGAATTGACTCCTAAATTTAGGGGATATTTACTTCTAATCTTCACTTGGATGAACAATCTCATCTTTAGGAAGATAAATTTCTCCTTCAGTCTAAGGGGACCTCAAAATTGAGACCAGTAGTCACATCTTCTATACAAATGTCAAGATCACTTAAAGACTAGCATGAAACATACTCGTCAAACTCCTTTGACAATTCACTATTTGATATCATATATGTATAACTCTGATGGGTATCATCTTGCCTTGATTGAAAAGCCACAAGCTCCACCCCATCTTCATTTTGTGGTAAGCCTCTACCAAGAGTTTGGGAGCTTTACACCTGCCAGTGGAATGTCCATAGAAGTGGAGGTATCCCATGACATCCTCTTCCAATAAGAGAAAGTGCCTCTTGGTCATCTTGCCTACATTTAGTAAAGCAATAAAGATTAATTACCACAAGGTTATAATAGGTACAACATGGAGCACATGAGTCAAACATGTGTTAGAGCAATAACATGAGTTTACAGTAATTTCCATAATTTTCTATCAATTTCTTAATGTTGTGGTTACAGACCAAACAGAGAGAGAGGGTGTATGGTAGTGGAGAGTTAGGTGAGCAATGTCCTCTTGGATCTTTCCCAAGGGCTGGCGTGATATATATGTGCCCTCGTAAGGAGTGTCTTTACAATCGCACCCTTACACTGAGTCTCCTTCCGATGGTAACTATGTCACTGTACATGTCTACCTTGGGTTTACAATCTCCTAACAGGCTAGCTGGGTTTAGGTAGGGGCCACCCCTACAACAGGAGCCTCTCATGGTGAAGGGCTTCATAGGCTGAAGCCATGTTGCCGTGCTGTTTGGCCCCCTCCGTCCCTGCGGCCTGTGACCTTGTATGATTGTGGGCGAAGATGGTTTGACGCATGTAGCCCATCGTGGCTCCGCGGAGTCAAAGCCGTGGGACCGCAAGCGGAGTTGATGTCGAAGTCCTGTGCCGACGCGAAAATAAACTCTGCGTCGGGTGGTCATAGGCGGAGTCGCAGTCGACCTGCGGAGGCAGGGAGCTCGTCGATGCAGGATAAGCAGGCAAGCACAGAAAGTTAGAACGTCACACGCGTGTGAGCGACCGCGTCGGTTCGAACTCCCTGTGGTTGGGCGCGCGTGGTCGGCCGTGTCGGTTGGACGCCCTCCGGTTACGCGCGCGTGGACGGCCGCATCGGTTGGACTCCCGCCGGTTGCGCTTCCCAGAAACAGCTATATATGCGGCTGTAGCGGTGTGATGAAGTATTGCTGGGACAGCTTGTCTCAAGAATATGCCTTTTTCGCTCATGAGCATGCGGCAGGGTTGGTGTCAGTTAAGGCGCTCTGTGCATGCTTGTGGACGGAAGAAGGTACATTCTTGGTCGACAAAAGAGTTGCACCCCCTTGCGAGAGGGTGGACCACAGGCCCAGTACCCGAGCGACACCCAGCCAGGAAGAGAGCGCCAAGCTTTGTTGCCGAGACGTCCTCTGGGGCTGGGGTCATCCCTTGCGTCCGTGAGCGTGTGCCCCTTTCCGGTGGCTGGTTTTGTGTCGATCGGCGTGGACTCCCTTAGCATCCATAGAAAGATGTTGGACACATTAGGGTGCGAAAATGGTTCTGTATCAAGAGTGAAGAAATATGATGTGCAGCGGGTGCCAGGGTTGTCCCAAGCCACCGAAGCGGGGGGCCTTCTGACGCGGCGTGCCGATGCGCGGTTGTGTGTCGAAGTGCCAGAGCCGAAGGCGGACCCAGGGTTGCTCTGCGGAGGCGAAGGTCCTGTCGAAGGCGGAGCCAGAGTTGCATTGCGCAGATTCCCGAGTAGACGCGTGGCGGGGCGGTATTGGCGCGTCGTGCGCTGTCATGCCCTCTTGTGCGACCGTCGCTTGACTGGGCCTAGCGCGTGTGGGTAGTTGTGCCACTATGGCCTCGATCGTGGGGAGGCGGGCGGTTCGCCTCCCGACTGTTACGCTCACCAGTGGCGTGGGAGATAGAGGGGTTTTAAATACCCCTTGCGTTACTTGCCTTCTAGCTCCTGGTCGCACGCCCCAATCTCCTGCCTTCTTTGCTGCCTCCGTCGCCGCGTAGCTCTAGGAGGACAATGGCACACGACGGAGAGTGCGCTCAGCCAGGTGGCAACAGCGCCATCTTCCGGCGGTCTGTCCCCTACCCTTCGAAGTGGTGGCAGCGGAGCTGGCGCCTAGTCGGAGTAGACGCGCGAGCGCTCCGTCCCTTGCCCTTCGAAGCGGTGGCAGCGGAGCTGGCATCTAGTTAGAGTAGACGCGCGAGCGCTCCGTCCCCTGCCCTTCGAAGCGGTGGCAGCGGAGCTGGCGCCTAGTCGGAGTAGACGTGGGAGCGCTCCGTCCCCTACCTTTTGAAGCGGTGGCAGCGGAGCTAGCGCCTAGTCGGAGGAGACGCGTGAGCGCTCCATCCCCTACCCTTCGAAGCGGTGGCAGCGGAGCTGGTGTCTAGTCGGAGTAGACACACGAGCGCTCCGTCCCCTACCCTTCGAAGTGGTGGCAGCGGAGCTGGCGCCTAGTCGGAGTAGACGTGCGAGTGCTCCGTCCCCTACTGCTTGGCAGGATAAGGATAAAGTAGGCTTGGAAAATGACAGGAACCTAGCTCCGTAGGTCCTGTCCCCGGCGGCCGATGGAGGACCTCACGGGCACAACTGTTTCCCCACAGTTCCAGACACTGACGGGACAGCTGAGGCGGGATTAGCGAAGCTCTGCACGTGGCGCTTTACAGCTGCGAGGGAGGTGTCCCCCGCCCGTCGTCCGTTACTTCGGGCCCCCCAGGATAGGGGGACACATGGAGTGTAGCTGGCGGAGTCCTGTATTTGAAGCGGGGCGGCACTGTTGCATCACACACCCCTGGGGCGGCTGATGGGACTCTTGAGGCGTAATTTTCGCGATCTTGCTTCCGGGGCTCTTTAAAAGAGCGAGTGGCCAAGTGAAGTGGCACTTGCCTTCCCAGACATTGCGCCCCTGCAACTTCCCCTGTCGAACTCGCCGTCCTCAGCGTGCCCCAGCTTCGTCCAGTAGCGCGGAGGGTTCCAGAGCGCTGCTGATGCCGCCTGGATGATCGTGGGGTCGGACATCTAGCCCATACGAGGTGGATGCGACGCTGCAGTGTGTTTTCCCCTCACCAGCTCGCCGAAGAGCCGCGGCTGGTGCGGGGTGGTGGGCAATTCACTTGTACTTCAGCAAGAAAACTCCTAGCTTTGGGAGTAGACTTCTACGTCGCGCCAGCGAGGCCGCCAGTGAGGTGGGCAGGCTTCGACGAGTGCGTTTGTGTCGGCATCGCTTCGACAGAAGCTCAGGCCATTGAGCTCCTGCGCCGCCCCACCTCCACGGTGTCGCAGTCCAGCTTATCTAGCGAGAAGCTGGTGGCGAGCTGTGGTGCGGGGGGAGCGTCCTAGGCCTCCAGATTGGGGGGTCCTCCATGATGGGTGCCACACCCGTGTAGCTTGAAAACTTTGTACATGAGGCGCCTTGCCCCTGTACCCGCAGCCTTCCGTCCATGCGGAGCACGCGGTTGGTGGGAAGCGCGAGGAGCCTCTGGTGCCCGCACTCCGCTGTGTTTATACTCTGAAGAGTGCGTGGGCATATCATCTACGTCTTATTTATACTCTAAGGAGTACGCACGGTGATAACACCAACGCGTGCGGGGAACATCCGCGTCTTGTTTATACTCAGTAGAGTGTGTAGGAAAAATATCCGCGTCTTTGTTTGTACTCCAGAGAATGCGTAGGACTATCAACCATGACTTAGTTTAGGCTCCGGAGGGTATGCCAACGCGCGCACGGGACATCCGCGGCTTGTTTATACTCAGTAGAGTGCGTAGGGACAACTTCCGCGTCTTTGTTTGTACTCCGGAGAATGCATAGGACTATCAACCACAACTTAGTTGTCGAGACCCGAATATGCAAATCCGGTCTCTCTGTGTAAACTGCACTAGTCCAGGATCACGCTAGTGCACACAGTCGAACATAGATGTCATCATAGTCATACACGATAATAATAAAGGAAACTCGAACATCGATAAAATATCAAAGTGCGACCTTAAGGCCAAGCTTACAATAACTCTAGCCGGAAGGGCTTAACAAAATAGCGTGAAATCCAAAATAAAGCGTAGTGACCAATCGACAAGCCACGAGGCTATCGAGTGGAGAAGCAAGCCTAATCCGTGAAGTCGTCGTAGTACTCTCCTTCCGGCACCTCCTGCGATAGTACTCCTCTCCCTCAATCGAGCAACATAGGCGTAAAGCGGTGAGTACATTGGTACTCGGCAAGTCGTTGTAACAATAAATGCAATATAATATGCAAGGCTTACCAAAGGAAGGTGAAAGGTTAATTTGCATAAAGGCATTTATTGATGAAATATATTAAATAACTTGAAAGCGAAAGTTTCTCAAAAGCGATAATAATAGATAATCAAAGGAATCAACATGAACCACTTGTGAACACCAATTCACAAGTTTGAACCAACGATGAACTACTGTCCACTCCCAACATAAACCACCAAGTTATAAATGAAACACTAACCTCGTGTGAAATCCCGAGCACCGTCCATGACCGAGGATGCGGCTATTCGAATAGTTTTACACTCTGCAGAGGTTGCACAACTGTACCACACGATGTGATTAGCCTAGGCCTAAGGAAATCACAACAAGGCCTTTACAATGCTCTACCTCAACACAATCACCGCCCGCTAGGGTTTCGCATCACACCCCCTTGCGCCACATGGAAATCGGCAATCATGTCCATCACAATGGCAGAATTGAATTGAAATATTACAAATTAATCAGCCAGGTCCATCCCATAATAGACATGTGGTTTGCACGATTAAGCTCAGATCAATGGCGCACAAAGTTAAGTCCTTAACATTACAGGCGAGACTACCACATCCCCCAAGTACAAGCTTGTACTTCCCTTTCTTGCCACGATCACTGCTTGAGTGCAAAACCAATTGTATCACTAAGCCAACGTCACACCAATGACGTGGCACAAATTTTAATACACGTGGTACCAACCACAGTTCCATATGTCATTAATTCAAATTAATAATTTATCATGCGCGATGAGACCAATCGTAAATATAAACTGGCTAAGCAATCTAATCATTACCAACCCATGTGATAAATAAACTAGCATCACTAGTAAATTTCCCAACCTATGGTGACAAAGGCATCATGGTATTTCAAAGTGTCAAGGAGGTATATTTGCAATTGGGACAATAACTACACGCAGCGGTTTGAATAAAAATAGCAATGCAATGTAATTTAAAGCAAAATAATTAAATAATAGTTTGTAAATTGGGTTCAACATGATCAAGGGACACGACTTGCCTTCGTTATGCTCGAGTGGGGTACTCTGTTCTTACAGCGCGAAACACGCTCCTCGGAATCCGAATCTAACGAGAGAAAGCGACCGGAAACAAAGAAACACATAAAATGACAAGAAAAAGAACTCCAAAATTCACAAAACCAGAACCAACAGCTAGAGCTCGATTTTAGATGAATTTAGAAAAAGAACGGGTCAATCGGAGCTAGGAGCGGAGGAGAATGGGCTCCGGAAAATTAATTCAAAATTAATTCGGAAAATCGGAAAAATTATCGTGCTATGAACCCGGTCCACGAGATTCCGAGTCCACCGTGGGCGCGGTCACGTAATGCTGATGCAGGCGGTGCGGGCGTGCGCGGCGTGGCGGCGGCATATGCCGCCACGTGCTTTATCTTGACGGTGGCGGTAGCGTGGCTGCCACGTGGCTCGAGCGGCTAGGGCTGGCGTGGCGGCGTGGCATGCGTGTCATGCCACGTGGCCTAGGCTGACGTGGCACGCGCGCTGGTGCTGCCACGTGACTAAGCTGCTGGCGGCGGCTTCGGCGCGGCGGCGTCAGCGGATCCGCGGCGGGGGCGCGACGCGTGGCGGATCGGGCCTCGGCTCGATGCGGCGGCGGCGAGGATTGCGGCGCAGCGGCGCGGCGGCAGGCGATTAGCGGCAGCGTGGCGGCTCGCGCGCGTGGCGTCCTTGAAGGCGCGCGGAGCGCGGCAGCGAGGATCGCGTGCGGGCGGCAGCGTGGCTGGCGTGGAGGCGGATCGGCGGCGTGGCGGGTGCGCGGCGCGGCGGCGGTCGCATGGCGCATGGCGCGATCGCGCGAGGCAGGCGGCGGCGGCGGCGGCGAGGCGGCGGAGGCGACGCGGCGAAACGGCGCGAGAGCTCACCGGCGGCGGCAGCGGCGGCTGCTGCTCCCGGCGACCTCGGCGACGGCGAGGCGCGGCACGCGGCGGCAGCGGGCGACTCGGCGACAGCGCGGCGCGAGGGTGGCGGAGGCGGCGGCGAGGGTTTCGCGAGGCGTGCACGCGAACCGAGGGCGGCCGACGGTTTTATCCACGGCGAGGCAATCCAATCCGGTTATGGCGGCGGTCGCAACGCGACAAGTTTGGACGGTCGGGATTCCACGCGAGAGATCGGATGGCTCGGACGCCGCGAGGTTAGGGTTAGGGTTTGCGGCGCGCGATGGAGGATGGAGCGAGGATCGCGCGAGCGCCACGATCGAGCGGCGCCGAGGGCGCGGCGCGCGCGGCGGCGACGGCGCTGGTGCCGCCCGCGTGTCGGGCGCGGATCGCGACACGTGGCGCGGGCGGATCGAGGCGGGCGGCGGCAGTGCGTGGGGAAAGGGTACGCGGTGTGGGACCCGAGTAGAGACTCCTAGACCCCTCGTAATATTCTGTACTAGTCCCAGAGATCAATGCTAGTACACACAGTTCAAGCGAAAAGATGATACATTGCCAACAACGCTTTATTACAATAGTAGCTGAAGTTTTACAAAGGCCATAGCCTTACTAAGGTTCACAGAACCTCAAGCAAAAATAAACACATGAAGCAAAGATAACTTGATCGACCCATCAATGCGCCACGGGCAATTGGTGGGGAAAGCGAATCCTAGGTATCAGAGAATAATCCACCGCATCCACATTGGCGCGAAGTCATACTCTCGACAGATCTTCTCCATTCTGCTTTTATATTTATAGAGCAACGGTGAGTACAAAAATGTACTCATAAGTCTTGGGAAAAATGCATAGATGTAAGGTTTCACAAAGGAAGGCTATATGGTTTATTTGCAAAAATCAGCATTTTATTTCAAATCTACATAATTACTTTAAAAGCCATTTTGTAAACAACTTGTTTTAATAATTGAAATTGGATAAGTACTTTAGTGAAGGTTAAACTACCAACACTAATATCTCAGGCCATCACGGCAAATTTTCAAAACCTCAGGTTACACCCCCTGATCTGAACATCACGAGAGTTATACTACTCCCGAGTTTTTCTCCAACTCATTTTGTTTTGAAATCAAAACCAAAACTTCTACCATGTGTATGCATTCTTTGCCCGCCCTTGACCGTGGGCACGGCTATTCGAATAGTTTTACTCTGCAGAGTTTGTACACTTTACCCACAAGAGATAAATTATCTTAATAGTCAACACGCTTCCTTTGGCATGAGACCCAGATAAATTATCACAAAGCCTTTCGCCTACTCCAGTATAGTTTAAATACCACCCGCTAAGGTTTCACCACAACTCGAATCCACGAGTTGGAGCCCCCTCTTGCGCCATATGAGTACAGTAAACCCTGTCCCTCACTATGAGTAACCAGTATACCCTGGCACTCAATACACCACTGGTGATATCTAAACTACACTATTATAGGGTAGTTAGCTAGGTCGTACCCATATAGACTTGTGGTTGTACTGTTTTGCTCAGTTTGGACAAACACAAGCGTCGGTCCTTAATCGACCAGGGTGGCTCATTCACAAACCCAACAATTCTCGTGCTAACTGCACCAGCCAAACCTTCCATCCACCCTTGTCAACTTTTCCCTTTGAAATCCATTTTTTTTTTACTTTTAAATTATCAGTGATAACACCCATTACCACTTTTCAAACAAAGCATTTAACAATGGTAACATCCATTACCAATGTTCAAACAAATCATTCATCAAAACATTTGATAAACATGCTACTCTTTTGAGTATTAATACATTAATTTGCTACGCTAAGCATTTGCTAGTATTTCAAACATTAAACCAATTTAATGCTAACTCATTATTGAGTAAAAGGAATATCCTAAGTTGACAATGGTACAAGGTAAACAATTTTCAATGGAAGGTATAACAAATTGGGTCTTTAACTAAATTTTCTAAATCAAATTATCACTTGATATAACATAAGCATGCATTAATTTAAAATAACTACCTAAACATTTTTCTAAATCATTTGAGCAAGTTGACCAAAGGAAACTTGCAAAACATGGGAGCAAAATGTTCAAAGGAGACTTGCCTTCCTGTGTCTGGTTGAAATCTTCCACAACTTGCTCTTGAGGTTGCTCGGACAAATCGGTCTCTACATCGTAAATCGAGAAATCCAAATAAATAAAATAAAATAAAAATTCAAAAATTGAAAATAAATATACCAATTGAAAGATTGAAATTTTAGACGAATTTAGAAATTTGAATGGACCAATTTGGAGCTAAAATGAAAAGATATGGCTATTTGAAATTTTCAGATTTGATTAAATCAGAAATTCGGAAATCTCGACATGTGGGGTCCACTGGTCAGCGATTTCATTTAAAATGAGTCTCGCGTATGGGACCCACTGGACTCGGGACCCACTTGTCGGTGAATAGCGCGAGAGGGTGATCGACGGGTGGGACCCGGTGTCGTGCGGATAAAAGCGGAGAAACTCAACCTCGCGCGGCAGGCTCAAGGCAGCAGCGCAGCAGGGAGTGGGAGGGGAAGTGGCGGCGCTAGCCAAGTGAGCGGGAGGCACCGCCTACCCCATAAGGGTAGGTAATCCTCTTAGGATTATCGGCGGGAGGTCGGCGAACAACGTGGGCATACGTGGGGTCGCCACGGCGCGCCACGTGTCACGAGCGCGCGGCGTGGCGAGGAGTGTGTGTGGAATCTTGGCGTGGCGGGTTTTGTCTTGACGCGGCATCCGGTGGCATCCACGTCTGTTGCCACCGGACGCAGCCGGTGGCGTGGCACGCCGGCCGACGGAGGCGCGCGAGACCAGAGTCACCGGCATTCCGCGGGCGGCGCGCCGCCGATGTGCGCAAAAGCAAGAGGAGAGACGAGAATGTTACGGTACCTTGCGCGATTACCGAGGATGGTCGGATCGGCGAGGCGGCAAAAAGCGCGATCGGAGAGAGCTTCACGGCGGAGGGGTTCGAGTCGCAATAACTTCCGAAAAGTGGTCGCTTTGAGATCGCACAGGCACCAAACAACGTCAAGGATGCACGGTGAATCTCGGAAGGCTTGAGGCGGCGATTGCTCGCCGGAGTTGAAGGTGGCGGCGGAGAAATCAAGCGCAGAGGGCTCTCGGCTCGGCAGTGGGCAATTGGAGGTGGAGACAGCGCGAAGGGCGAGACACGGCTCGGGCGGCGGGATTTATAGAGGATGAGGTCGATAGCTGGCGTATGGCTCGCGGACTTGGAACTGCCGGAGTATGAATGCGGCGGCGCCTGATGCATAATTAAATGAAATAATGCGTAAACGGTTGCGGGAAGGCGGCTATTTGAATGTGCATTAGTGCGGGAAATAATTGGCCAAGCTGAAGCTTTTAAAGCTTGATTTTTCCGATTAATGGCGGCGTGAAGCGCGGGAGGAAGAAGGTGGCGGGAAGGCGGCGGCGATGGGCCCGCATGTCGATGAGAGAGGAAAGGAGAGAAAGCGGCGGCTACGGCTCGGATGCACGACGCGTGGCGAGCGAAAGTAATCAAGGCGTAGGATGATGAGTGAAGGGGTAAGTGAAAAGATGCGGTTGAGATTCAATCCGCAATCGGATTTAAATCGAGCCGATGGGATGTACTAAGTGGCAGCGGGCGGCTGCGATCTAATCGGCAATCATGAGCGGTCAAGATGGCGACAAGCGTCGGGGGCGGCGGCTCGGCGAGTGGGACCTACCGCGGTGAGTCCACGAACCGATCTATGACAGTGGGGCCCGCTTGTCGCGCAAAAAAAAAAAGAAACTCAACCTCGCGCGCGAGCGGGCTCGAGCAGCAGCCGAGGAGCGGGGAGGAAGAGAGCGGCGGCGGTAACGATCGGGCGGGAGGCTCACCTACCCAATAAGGGCGATTAACCCTTTTGAGTATTAGTATTTGGGATGGCCAGTGGCTGCATCGGACCGCGCGACATAGCGCCGCGAGAGAGGAGGCGGGATGAGGCGTGAGCGGTGGGATCGGTTCGGGCCGGGAGGAAGGGCTCGGATGCTTGACAAGTGTCGGCCGAGGAGATTTTGATATTTAAATCTTTTATATATTTAGAAATCGATAGGAGACTTTAAAATACTGAGAAAAATACCGGATAAATTCGAACATTCGAGAAAAATTCACATAATTCAACGATAATGTTTTAAACATATTAAAAATATTTCAACTTATTTTGATATTAAATTTTCTTTTCAATGAAACTTTAAATTCTGAAAATTCGAGATAATTGGAAATTATTAATTTAAAATTATTTCTTCAAAATAAAAGCAAAAATTGGGATGTTACAGTGTAGTGCGTGCGCGAGGATGGGCGACAGCGTGGCGGAGAGAGAGGAGATCGGCGGGTGAGGTTTAATTCTTTTCTTTTCTTTTCTAGAAATTCAAATAAACTTCAAAAGCTCTAGAAAATAGCAAATAAATCCCAAAAATTCACCAAAAATACCAGAAAATTCCTTGAGACCTGAGGAACACAAATAAAATATTTTCAACTTATGTTAATGTTTATTTTAATCACATTAAATCATTTAAAACTTTAAAAATTCATTTGAAGCTTCAATTAATTTCAGAAAATTCCAGAAAATTCATTTTTGAAATCCAGGCTTTAAAAATCTCAGAAAAACAGGATGTTACAAACCTTACCCCCTTAAACGAGATCTCGACCCCGAGATCTGGGCCAACTAAGAGAATAGGTTCGGAAACTCTGCTCTGAGATCCTCCTCGCGCTCGGTGGCTTCCTCCTCGGAATGGTTGCCCCATGAACTTTGCAAAAACGGACCGCTTTATTCCGGTGACTCGCTCGACACTTCCAAGATTTTGGTGGGTGCTCTTTGTGCAGCGAGATCCTCCTGCAGTCAACGGCCTCAAGCGGCACAACCTCCTGCAGTACGCGCAGCACTTCTTGGTGGGACACATGAAAGGCGTCATGTACCCCATCGAAAGGCGCAGTAGCTCCAAGCGATAAGCAACCTCTCCCTGCGCTTGAGATCTGAGCGGACCCACATATCTCGGTGCAAGCTTCCCTTTAGTGAAACCTCTTCACACCCTTGAATGGTGTGATCCTAAGATACACAAAATCATCGGCTCAAAACTCGCTCTCCTCGGCGTCTGTATCTGCATAGCTTTTACTGTCTGCCTGGCAGCTTTCAACCTTTCTGAATCAAGCGGACCTTATCCTCGACTTCTTTCAAACAATCGGGCCAAAACGACCTTCCCCGTCTCTTTCCAATTGAGAGGGTCTGCATTTCTGCCATACAATGCCTCAAGCGGTGACATCGCAAGTGGCACGATAAGCTGTTGTTGTATGAGAACTCTGCAAAGGGTAAACAATCGTCCCACTTAGACCCATGATCAAGTACACGGGCTCTCAACATGTCCTCCAGAATCGATTAACTTTCGCTCTGTCGACCATGCATGCGGGGTGATATCTTTGTCTTGAAATTCAGGTGAGTTCCCATAGCCTTATGGAAACTACCCCAAAACCGGGAGGTGAACTGCGATCCACGATCTGACACAATCTTCTTGGGCACACCATGCAAACTGACAATCCTGGACATATATAGCTCGGCCAATCTGTCACCACTGTAAGTCGTCTTAACTGGAATGAAATGAGCAACCTTGGTCAAACGGTCCACAATGACCCAAATTGAATCATGACCCTCTTTGGTTTTAGGCAAACCGACTATAAAGTCCATACCAATTTCTTCCCACTTCCACTCAGGGACTTTTAATGGCTGTAGCAAACCTGCAGGTCTCTGGTGCTCTGCCTTTACTCTCTGACAAACATCACAAAGGGCTACATACTCAGCGATCTCACGCTTCATGCTTGGCCACCAATACTTATCCTTAATGTCCTGGTACATCTTGGTACTGCCTGGATGGATCGAATATAGTGACTCATGAGCCTCTTTTAATAACACATCCTTTAGTTCTTGCTTGTTGGGCACACACAAACGCTGCTTGAACCACAAGGTTCCCTGATCATCCACTGAAAATCCTGACTCTTTACCTTCACTTAAATTCTTTCTGATCCGCTGAAATACTTCATCATCCGACCGAACAGCGAATCGACCATCAAAGTAGGTTGCATCTCCATAGCTGCCAAAAATCACAGCTCAACCAACTCAAGGCTAAGCACAAATTCCTCATGCAAAGTGGTGACTCTCTCGAACCATCACTGAATTGCAATATACCTTTCTGCTCAAGGCATCTGCAACAACATTAGCTTTCCCAGGATGATAATGTATGCCCACATTATAATCCTTTATCAGCTCTAACCACCTCCTCTGCTTTGAGGTTAAGCTCGGATGGGTAAAGATGTATTTGAGACTCTTATGATCAGTGTAAACCTCACATCATTACCCATCGAGATAATGACGCCAAATCTTTAAAGCATACACTACGGTGCCAACTCTAAATCATGGGTAGGGTAGTTCTCCTCATGCGGTCTCAAGCGGCGTGAGGCATAGGCTACCACTCTCTTGTCTTGCATCAAGACACAACCCAAACCTTTGCGCGAAGCATCGCAAAATGTCTCAAAATCCTTGTTGATATCAGCAACACAAGCACTGGGCTGTGGTCAAACTCTCCTTAAGTTTACGAAAACTTTTCGCATTCTGGCGTCCAAGTGAATTTCTTTTCCTTTTGAGCAAGCTGTGAGGAGTGCAGCCTGCTGGAAAATCCCTCAATAAAGCGACGGTAGTATCTGCCATACCAGAAAACTCGACAGGTAAGCGAAGTGGGTGACGCCAATCCAAAACATCACTTACTTTCCACAGGTCAGCTGCGACTCATCTGCTGTCAACACATGCCCTAGAAAGCGACTTTCTTCATCCAAAACTCACATTTGCTGAACTTTGCATACAAGCGATTATCTCTCAATTTCGCAATGCTAACCTCAAGTGCTCTGATGTTCCTCCTCATCCTTGGAATATATCAAAATGTCGTCAATGAATACAACGACAAACTTGTCCAAATATTCCATAAACACCTTATTCATCAAATACATGAAATATCTGGAGCATTAGTCAAACCAAATGACATTCACCGTGAACTCGTATAGACCATAACGCAGTCGAGAGAAATTTGTCTTGGGTATGTCCTCCTTACGTATCCTCATCGATGATATCACGATCTCAAATCAATCTTGGAGAACACTCCTGCTCCTTAAGCTGGTCAAGCGGGTCATCAATCACAGGCAGAGGGTACTTATTTTTGATGGTGACCTCATTAAGTGCTCTGTAGTCCACACACATGCGCTGACTACCATCCTTCTTCTTGACGAACAACACTGGCGCTCCCCACGGGGACGAACTCGGTCTAATGTAACCCTTATCCAACAGCTCCTGAATTTGTTTCTTCAATTCTGCTAGATCATTGGCGGGCATCCGATAGGGTCTCTTGGAAATCGGAGCGGTACCTGGCACAAGCTCAATCAGAAACTCAACCTCCCTCTCTGGTGGCATACCTGGAAGATCCTCTGGAAACACGTCGGGGTACTCTCTGACAACTGGTACATCCTCCAACTGGATTACCTTACTCTGGCAAATCATGACTGGCTCTGGCTGGCACTCACTGGCTGCGAATCGCACCTTAACTCCGTCTGAATTGGTTAAGGTCACTGCTCTGCTCCCACAGTCTAACAACACTGCGCTACGAAACCAATCCATTCCCAAGATTACATCTAGGGACCGTGCATATCCAACAAAATCAGTCGGCCCGAACTCAACTCCACGAATGGTTATCCTAACTCTGGACAACCTAGGTTGGATCTCAACTTCGGATCCGGGATTGGATTAAAAGAAGCAGATCCAAGAGCAACAGTTTTCAATTGTTGCTTTAAAGCAAAACTCAGAAACAAGCGAATGCGAAGCTCGAATCAAATAAAGCGGTGGCGAGGCCAGATATGCGAAAGCGTCATCGATCACAGCGTCTCGTGCTGCTGGGCATCCTCTGCGGTGGCGTGGTTCACCCGACCTCTCACCACCGGCGTCCTGGCGGCCTGTCACGAGGCCGGGTTTTCCTCGATCTGCTCCCGGGGTAGAAGTGCGACCAGGTGTGGCTCCCAAGTCAAAACGGTGGCGTCGGGGCACGCCTCGAGGGAACTTGCTAGCATAGTGTCCCACCTCATGACACTTGAAGCAAGTCTTTGGATCTTCTGAATTATTGCTCTTCTGCTGCTGCTGTCCACTTTGGAACCACCGGGATGCCTATCTGGATCAGAAATTGGCGCGGTGTCAGAGCCGGGTCAGGAATCTCAAGATCGGCTGCTGCTGCTGCTGGCTTCTTTGTGGCACTCGTCCGGTGGTAGGAACCAAAGCGAGGCCTCCGAGGCTGGTGTGTTGTGATCCTGCTGGATCAACCACCTCTTGCGAGACTCCTCGAGCTCGCGGCGACTCTCCTCGATGAGAATGGCCTTATCCACCAGCTGCTGAAAACTGGCATAGTCGTTGCCTACGACTTGCACCTTCAAAGCTGGGTTCAAGCCTTTCTTGAACCTCTTCTGGCGAGCTGCATCTGTCGCTACATCCTGCAGCGTGTAGCGAGCCAAGCTGAGTGAATTTATTGAGATATTCACTCCTTGCGAGTTCCTCTGTTTGGAACTCCCGAAACTCATCCTTCTTCATCTCAACCACTCCTCCATGACATGAGCGGTATGGAAAGCCTTGGCGAATTCCTTCCAAGTGATGTTGTCTTTGGTTCTCATAGGCGACACGATGGTTCTCCCACCACTCTCTGCTGGTCCCTCAAGGCGATGTCTTGCATACAAAACCTTCTCACCTGTCGGTGCAGGCCAAGTTGAGTTTCTTCTCAGCTGAGCGGACCCGCACAGCCGGAGAAAAGCAGCGGTCTCGTCCTCATAAACTCTGCATAGCCGGTCTGGCTGACGAGTCGTGGCGGTGGTGCGCTCTGGTTTGTCGGCTGCATCATAGTCTGCGCATACTCTGCATCATAGTGCATCATCGAGTGCGGGCCATCAAGAAGCCCGGTGAGGAGGTCAAGGTAGGTGGCAGCCCGCTGCGTAGCACCTGTTCTCTGGTCTGGTTCCCCGATTGCGGTGGAGGAGTTCCTAGTATCAACCATCTTGCTCAAAAGAAAACAATGTTGATGACCAAAGGTGAAAGGCGAGGGAAAAGCATAGATAAGAGGGTAAATGCGTCTAAGGGGTTTTGCTTAATGGAGACCTAACCTAAACAAACACTTAGCCATAAGGCTAACTAAGAAGCTGAACAGAAATAAACTCAATAAAAGATTTGACATGATCGCAATATAATGCTTTTAAGGCAATATTTGCAGCTCACATCACACTCAGCTGCAAATAAAATCCAACGTGTCTACTCGCACTATCTACTCAGAAGGCTCCCACTCGGGTCTGACAAATAAGGTACACTCGCTATCGTCCTCGAATCGCTAGACAACCCACGAGTTGCGGATCGGCGCTCTCTCGGCGGCGCTGGAGTGAACCAGCCGAGGTAGGCGCGACGATCTCCGGTGATCTGACGTCTCTCCTGGGCTCGGCGGTGTAGGCGGCGGTAGAGATCTCGGCGGCTGCGGTCGGGGCTCCTCAGGCGCTCTGGTAGTCTCGGGTGGCTCCGTCTTGCTCTTGAACTTCGGACGAGTCAGCCATGTTGATCTTGTATAGCTTGCAAAGTCGACGGATGGCTTTGTGCGCAACTCCTGTCTTGACATCTCCCCACCGCACCGGTGTTCTTGAAAGCGTGATGTAGCACCGCTGCCGACTCGGGTGGTGAAGTATAGCTGGAGATGCTCCGATCGTTGACCTTTTGCTTCTCATCCTTGGTGAGGTAGGCGGGCAATCTCTTAAATCAGAGGCTCTGCAATGTAACGCGTAGAAGTGACCTCCATCCTCTGTCGTCTGGTGTAGGAAGTTTGGGACATCTAATGCATTTATAAAGGAAAGATCAGTTTATAACTTTAGGAAAACAAATTTTGCAAGAGTTGGGGCGAGAGACAAGAATCCTTAAGAATGAGGTAAGAAGATAGAGATATTACTAAATATCAAGTTTAGTTGGTTTGATTTAGAAAATAAATTTTTGGGCTATCGACCAATTTAACTTAGGGCTTAGATCCTCTGATCGATATGGCTCGATACCATCTCTGTCGAGACCCGAATATGCAAATCCGGTCTCTCTGTGTAAAGCGCACTAGTCGGGATCACGCTAGTACACGATCGAACATAGATGTCATCATAGTCATACACACGATAATAATAAAGGAAACTCGAACATCGATAAAATATCAAAGTGCGACCTTAAGGCCAAGCTTACAATAACTCTAGCCGGAAGGGCTTAACAAAATAGCAAATGAAATCCAAAATAAAGCGTAGCGACCAATCGACAAACCACAAAGGCTATCGGTGGAGAAGCGAAGCCTAATCAGTGAAGTCGTCGTAGTACTCTCCTTCGGCACCTCCTACCGATAGTACTCCTCTCCTCAACTAAGCAACATAGGCGTAAAGCGTGAGTACATTGGTACTCGACAAGTCGTTTGTAACAATAAATGCAATATAATATGCAAGGCTTACCAAAGGAAGGCTGAAAGGTTAATTTGCATAAAGGCATTTATTGATGAAATATATTAAATAACTTGAAAGCGAAAGTTCTTTGCTGATAATAATAGATAATCAAAGGAATCAACATGAACCACTTGTGAACACCAATTCACAAGTTTGAACCAACGATGAACTACTGTCCCTCCCAACATAAACCACCAAGTTATAAATGAAACACTAACCCTCGTGTGAAATCCCGAGCACCATCCATGGCCAGGGGCGCGGCTATTCGAATAGTTTTACACTCTGCGGAGGTTGCACAACTATACCCACACGATGTGATTAGCCTAGGCCTAAGGAAATCACAACAAGGCCTTTACAATGCTCTACCTCAACACAATCCCGCCGCTAGGGTTTCATCACACCCCCTTGCGCCACATGGAAATCGGCAACCATGTCCATCACAATGGCGAATTGAATTGAAATATTACAAATTAATCAGCCGAGTCCATCCCATAATAGACATGTGGTTTGCGATTAAGCTCGGATCAATGGCGCACAAAGTTAAGTCCTTAACATTACCCGGCGAGACTACCACATCCCCAAAGTACAAGCTGTACTTCCCCTTTCTTGCCACGATCACTGCCCGAGTGCAAAACCAATTTGTATCACCAAGCCAACGTCACACCAATGGCGTGGCACAAATTTAATACGTGGTACCAACCACGAGTTCCATATGTCATTAATTCAAATTAATAATTTATCATGTGCGATGAGACCAATCGTAAATATAAACTAGCTAAGCAATCTAATCGTACCAACCCATGTGATAAATAAACTAGCATCACTAGTAAATTTCCCAACCTATGGTGACAAAGGCATCATGGTATTTCAAAGTGTCAAGGAGGTACATTTGCAATTGGGACAATAACTACGTACAGCGGTTTGAATAAAAATAGCAATGCAATGTAATTTAAAGCAAAATAATTAAATAATAGTTTGTAAAATTGGGTTCAACATGATCAAGGGACACGACTTGCCTTCGTTATGCTCAGTGAGGTACTCTGTTCTTACAGCGTGAAACACGCTCCTCAGGAATCCGAATCTAACGAGAGAAAGCGATCGGAAACAAAGAAACACATAAAATGACAAGAAAAAGAACTCCAAAATTCACAAAACCAGAACCAACAGCTAGAGCTCGATTTTAGATGAATTTAGAAAAAGAAGCGGGTCAATCGGAGCTAGGACGGAGGAGAACGGGCTCGGAAAATTAATTCAAAATTAATTCAGGAAAATCGGAAAAATTCTTGTGCTATGAACCGGTCCACGAGATTCCGAGTCCACCGTGGGCGCGGTCCACGTAACGATGCACGGGGCGGTGGCCGCGGCGGGCGTGGCGGCGTGGCGGCGGCATATCTTGCCACGTGGCACATCGACGTGGCGGTGGCGTGGGCGCCACGTGGCTCGGCGGCTAGGGCGACGTGGCGGCGGCGTGGCATGCCACGTGTCATGCCACGTGGCCTAGGGCTGGCGTGGCACGCGCGTTGCTGGTGCTGCCACGTGGCTAGGCCGAGCTGGCGGCTCGGGCGCGGCGGCGTCGGCGGATCCGACGGCGGGGCGTGGGCACGTGGCGGATCTGGGCCTCGGCTCAGATCGGCGGGCGGCGGGATTGCGCGGCCTTGCGCGCGCGGCGGCGAGGCGATTGGCGGCAGCGTGGCGGCTCGCTGGGCGCGGCGTCGTCGCTGGGCGTGGCAGGAGCGCCAGCGAGCATCGCGGGCGAAGCGGCAGCGTGGGCGCGGAGGCGGATCGGCGGCGCGTGGCGGGTGCGCGCGCGCGGCGGCGAAGTCGCGGCGGCGCGGCGCGATCGCGCGAGGCGAGGCGAGCGGCGGCGGCGGCGGCGAGGCGGCGGAGGCGACGCGGCGAAGCAGCGCGCGGAGCTCACCGGCGGCACGCGGCGGCGGCTTGCTCCGGCGACCTCGGCGGAGCGGAGGCGCGGACACGCGGCGGCGGGCGACTCGGCGGCAGCGAAGCGCGAGGTGGCGGAGGCGCGGCGAGGGTTTCGGCGGCGTGCCGCGAACCGAGGCGGTCGACCGGTTTTATCACGCGACCGAGCAATCCAATCCGATTCTGGTGGCGGTCGCAACGCGGACAAGTTTGGACGGTCGGGATTCCACGAGAGAGATCGGGCGGCTCGGGCGCCGCGAGGTTAGGGTTAGGGTTTGCGCGCGGCGCGAGGATGGGCGGCGGGGATCGCGCGGGCGCACGATCGGGCGGCCGAGGCGCGGCGAAGCGCGAGCGGCGGCGGCGCGGCGGGTGTGCCGCCGCATGTCGGCGCGGATGCGCGACACGTGGCGCGAGGCGGATCGGGCGCGGGGCGGCAGGGCGCGGGGAAAGGGTGCTGCGGCGGCGCGCGGATGGGCGACGCGTGGCGGAGAGAGGAGATCGGGCGGGTGAGGTTTAATTCTTTTCTTTTCTTTTTCCGAAATTCAAATAAACTTCAAAAGCTCTAGAAAATAGCAAATAAATCCCAAAATTCACCAAAAATACCAGAAAATTCCTTGAGACACGAGGAACACAAATAAAATATTTTCCACTTATGTTAATGTTTATTTTAATCACATTAAATCATTTAAAACTTTAAAAATTCATTTGAAGCTTCAATTAATTTCAGAAAATTCCAGAAAATTCATTTTTGAAATCCAGGCTTTAAAAATCTCAGAAAAACAGGATGTTACACTTGTTTATACTCAGTAGAATGCGCAGGGACAACATCCGTATCTTATTTATACTCCGTAGAGTGCATGCGGAGGTAGACCTCAACGCTACATCTGATTTATACTCCATAGAGTGCGCAGAGGCGTCCCACCGCTGCGTCTTATTTATACTCCGTAGAGTGCGTGCGAATGCAGATCTCGACGCTACGTCTTATTTATACTTCGTAGAGTGCGTGCGGAGGCGGACCTCAACGCTCGTCTTATTTATACTCCGTAGAGTGCGTGCGGAGGCGGACCTCGACGCTATGTCTTATTTATACTCCGTAGAGTGCGTGCGGAGGCGGGCCTCCGTGGAGTGTGTGTGCGGAGGCGGGCCTCCGTGGAGTGCGTGTGCGAAGGCGAGCCTCCGTGGATTGCGTGGGAACATCAACCACGTCTTTATACTCCGGAGAGTATGCGTGGTGGTAGCACCGACGCGTGTGCGGAACTACGCGTCTTGTTTAGACTCAGTAGAGTGCGCACATCCGCGTCTTGTTTATACTCCAGGGAGTACGTGCGGGGGCAAGCCTCCACACGTTTTTTGTGGGAAACACGAATAGCTTCGCAAATGGCGAACTTTATTAAATTCCCGTTTGCGCGGGTGAGCGAGTACAAAAGGTCGGGGACTAACCATTAGACTCGTTGTCGTGACGGCAAGGTAGGGAGCCTCTGGTGTTTGGGCTGCCGTAGCGCGTGTACGGTCACGCCTGACCTAGGAGCCTCCCTGGACTTCCATGTACAGGCTTCAGACACCATGCTCTATGTGCCGAGCTATGTGCTGGTCGCTGAGGACGGTGATGATACCCCACAGGGCATGGAGTTGGAGTACACGACCAAAGCAATCGTGATGCGATTTTTCCCACTCACGCAGCAGCAGCTTGCTGTGATTAGTCTAGTTGACAGGAATAGATTCATTGCACGCCAATTCCTAGCAACCTTCTGGCCCGTGCACGATAATGCAAACTTGATCGGAATTCACGGTAATTCACGATAACCCACAAAACAACAATGAAAACACTAGATAGGAATTCACGGTATGCCCACAGGGCGATTTTCTAGTTTTTTCATTAAGATAAAAATAACTCGTCTGAGAAAAAAGGGGAGCCTGCCCTAGTCTTTTATACACAAAAACTCACTTATACCAGAACTAGATCGAGTCATACATCGACTCGACCAACTCCTAAACAACTGCGACTCAGAGGCCCAACTGGTTTCGGCCGAAAAGAAAAAGAACACACACATGACTCAGAAACCAAAAGGAAAAAAAACAAAGAAGCATGGCATGCAAACGGACTAAAAAATAGCGAAAGAATCTGACTCCTTAAGATAAGAAAGGAAAGCAACGAGTTAGATAGAAATTTGGATCTGGCCAACCAGAATATAATCTCTTTCCTGGCCGAAGAGTTTCTTCGTCTTGCTAAGATTACGATACGTCTTCTCCTTGTTTTGATCATAAGCTGGTAACTTCTTATTATGGTTCTTACTGATGTAATTGTTTTTGCTCGTATCGTCATAGTCGTTCTTGCTTGCACCTTTGTAGCCGTTCTTGCCCTTCTCTAGCTTAGGGTAATTTGATTGAATGTGGTCGGGGCCACCACACTCGAAGCTGATCATCGGACCTCCTCTCTTTCTCTCTAACCCTCTTGTATGCGTGTGAGAACTTTCTGGCTAAGAGGGCTAACTTACTCTCTAGAAACTGCTCAAACTATTCATCACTCATCTCGTATAAAGCAGCCAAAGAGAAGCCAAGGACACCATCAAAAGATGATCCAAAAGCTGATGTGGGATTAGTGACCACGGCCATCGACTTCGACTTCATCTTGCGAGAGACGATATCAATCTCATGAGTCTTGAGATGTAAGTACATCGCATCAAGACTCAAGGTCAACAGATCAGTCATGTCTTTGATGGTGGTCACTTTCATCTTCCAAACTCTGAGGTCTAGGATAGAAAGCATCTGTGAGCATTATCTAAATCTGAGTATATGAGACCAACAGCTCAGAGATTGCTTAGTATCTTATGAAATCTGCCAAAGTATTAATCTAAGGATTCACCAGCAAGCATCTCAAATTTGTTATATTCTCTCTTGTACTGATCCTATCAGACAGTGTTAATCTGGGTGGTGCCTTCATGGTATGCATCGAGGATCACCTAGATGTCGTATGCCAACGAGAGATGAGAGATGCGATCAAACTCATTTCTGCTAAGACCCTGAATGATGATATTCTTTGTCTTAGCGTTTGCCTCAACATCTGGTGTATTCGTAACCGTGATGTTCTCATCGGCGAGAACAACAAACCGAGTGTTAACCTTTTTTTCAAATTGCATAGTCTTGAGCCTGAATATAAGACTCCATTCAATTCTTCCAAAAGGGATAGTTGACTCCAACGAAGATAGGATGTTTGGTGAAATACTTATCTAGTGCTATGGCTCCTAAGACAGGTTAAGACGTATAAGAAGAACTAACTGGGCTCTGATACCACTTGTAGAACTGAAGATAGCAACAGAGAGGATGAATGGTGCCTCAAATTTTCCCAAACGTATTCCCTAATCTTTGGTTGAAGACCAGTGTGATCGATGACTAATGAATGGTCGAAAACCAATGTGGTTGAAAACCAACGTGGTCAAAGACCAGTGAATGGTAGAAAACCAATGTGGTCAAAAACCAATGTGTTGGAAAACCAACGTGGTCAAAAACCAATATGGTTAAAAACTAACGTGGTCAAAGACCAATGAGTGGTCTAAAACCAATGTGGTCAAAAACTAATATAGTCAAAAATCAACGTGGTCGAAGACTAGTGAGTGGTTGAAAAATAATGTTGTCAAAAATCTATGTGGTCGAAAACCAATGTGGCCGAGGACCAGTGAGTGGTCAAAAATCAATGTGGTAAAAAAAAAGACCAAAATGAAATAAGGGGCTGAACAAAAATTTTAGCACTGTTTCACAAACGAAAAATCCATGTAACTTTTGATTGTAGGTCCAAATGACATGAAAATTTGCACAAAAATTCTGTAGGATATTATGAACCTATTTTAATAAACGATCGTAAAAAAACATCATCAAAGTTGAGATCTTTTTCAGTTTTAAGACATATTACACCAAAACCGATCAAAAATCTAAAACGGCGAATATGAATTGCTCATGTGTGAATGATGATTAGGATGGCTCTAGATGTATTCTTACATATCCTAGTAAGTTAGAACACTGATGAAATCAAACCAAAAACCTCAGACCAAAGAAATCACCTGAAAGGTCAAGAATGTGCAAAAGCCGAGTTTCTTGATAAACTTGCTACCAAAGTGTCTAGATGGGTGGAGAATGATTCCCAGAGAATCTTTCCATCTGTTATACATCCTTATCCCAACAAAATCAAGAAGAGGTTGAGAGGAGAGGAAAAACTAACCAAAACAGGAGTAAATCAATAAAATAGAAAGATAGCCATGAAGAAGATCAAATATTGATTCTATTACTGCTCGAGGAGGAAAGTTTTACAGCCACTACATCTTAGAGGACAAAGAGTACACAAAGTACTCAACTCTCAAACCATAACCTTAGATATGTAAGCACAAAAGAGATGGTTTAGATGGTTAACTATATGTCTCCATCCTAACCCCCTTTATGATCTAGTCAGCTACATCCACCTCTTAGTGCATAATATCCACTTAGTATAATAGGAGAAACCTGTTAACTCTACACATAGATTTTACTAATACATGTTCACTTATACATGTTTTTCAAAGCGCATAAGCCCGTATACACTAAATCATTAGCTTTGATCTGTCTTGATCAAACTAGCTACACCTTGACTTAAAACACTCTCCCAAACGCCACTCATGCGCTGTGGTTTTGATCTAATGTTGTTTTCGATATTTTGGCCAAACTACCAAAACACCTCTCGTTGATCCGGTCATCATCATACATTGCAAGCAATCGCTGTGTTTGCCATATGTAGGTGCACCACTAGCTTACCACGCGTCACCAAGTCTCTCCCGTTCTGGTTCCACCTAACCAGGGCTCACTTGGCCGATCCAAACTACATGGTGCAATCCCGCTGTTCGAACTCACTTTCAATATTTTTCGCCTTTTTTATGCTATGCTTGAGCTCACCATCTCACCCAATATTCTTGATCGTTCTAGAGCTTAGCTCCTCTGTGAGTATAGCCCTAATCTTCGTCGTTGATCATGGTTGATCCTAAACGACCATGTCATCTAAAGACAAAGAAATTGTTTTCGAGCATAAGTTCTTCATAACTTAACTCACATTAATTAGCCACCGCAACTTAATCTAAGACTCAAATCCAAAATTCTCAATTTCTACCAAAATGAATCTAGACAAAGTGTGATCTTTACAAAATCACTTAACCAACTTGTAATAGTTCATTACAACAATACTATAAACCATCTCAGATAGTCATTCAGGAACACAAATAACTGTCAACACATGGTGTTTTTCTGTTTTTTTCATTAACTAAAAAATAACACGTCTGACATAGAAGGGGAGCGAGTCCTGGCCTTTTGTACCCAAAAACTCACTCACACCAACTCCTAAACAGCGACTCAAAAGCCCAACAGGTTTCGGCCAGAAATAAAAAAGAACACACGCATGTGCTTTGGACTCAGAAACCGAAAGGAAAAAGAAAACAAAGAAGCATGGCGTGCAAACGGACTAAAAAATAACGAAAGAATCTGACTCCTTATGATAAGAAAACAAAGCAACGAGTTAGATAGAAATTTGGATCTGGCCAACCAGAATATAATCTCTTTCCTGGCCGAATCCATGAATGCCCACGCACGTCAAATGCATCCAAGCGCTCCCTGTTTGGCGCTTCTTCCACACACCGGTTGTAGGTTGAGCCGTATCTTAGGGCTTCCGATATATATTATATATATATTATAATTAGTATCCAAGTATACCTAAAGTGATAAAGATGTATTTTAAATTTGTTTAGGTGAGAGTAATTATACCCGGGAGTCAAAGGTATTTTCTCTCTCTCTATGTATATAAGCCTCTTTCCTACTCTCGGATGTAGTTACTCTCTATATCGTATCTCACAACGTAGAGAGTATCTCGCGTAACGGAGGGTATGTGCGTATAGTATACGAGTATTTAAAACTAACTAGGTGACATGTATAATTTTTAGAGGTGATATGTATATTTTTTAGATATACTCATTTTTATGTACGTACATGAAGGTATTTACTAAATACGCTAAAAACTATGGACTCTCTTGCTATTTTTTCGTGTGGTTCACATTGGTATATCTTATAATTAGTATACGAGTATACCTAAAGTGATAAATGAGTATTTCAAGTTTGTTTAAGTGGTATATTAGATGTGGGAGTAAAAGTTATTTTGTATGTATGTATGTATGTAAGTTTGGAAGGGGTAATTGTTATTTGTCGCTTAGGTCAAACTATTTGACCTTGTTAGATGGGCTGATATTTGTAGATGAAATTTTGTTTCTAGTTGCATTCAGCTTATCAGTCTATTTTCAATGGCATTCAAGGAATTTCCAGTTTCACCATTAGTCTATAGTAGAGCGATTTTCTCCTTTTGTATTTGATGTCATAAGACCCAACTAGATGGGCCGGACTATGGTAGCCTTTTTCTTTTTATTCAATTAATAAAAGAGTTCCAGCTATTTTTGTTTCTTTTTATTCTAGAACATTTTCCCTTACAGGATTAACTGGGAGCTTCTAGATAGATTCTTGTAGTATGCAAATAAACAGAGATAAGCCTTTGTTAGGTAATTTTTCATCATCATTCCAACCAATGCCCCTCATGGAAAATGATGTTTTTTAGCATGTGATGGGCAAGCTTGGGGGCCATCAGTTGGAGCATCAAAACTTTTGCCATTTAGCCGTGAGTGGTAATCCGTTGGTTTGATTAACAGACGGATCACCACTTCGTACATACGTCGTCGTAGATGCAGCCAGACTAGTACTAGTGTATTAATACACCTGGTCACATACGCGTGATAGTATTAATACCGTGCCACGAGGAGGTACCGCGGACAACACCTGGTCACATACGCGTGCTGGTTAAAATCGATGAAACATCTGATACTAGGAATAGCAGCGCTTTACTTGCAGTAAACGCTTTTCAATTGACACTAGAAAGACAGTTGTGACCCACACTGAACTTTGCCTTTTGTAGACATTCATAACGTCAAGTACTATTGGTGAAGCGGTGGAGGAGATAGTTCGATATTATTTGGACAATGGTGCCGACAATCGTTATTATGAGCGCGGAAAGAATGTCGTCTGCTTTGACGGTTGGGATGGAATTGGCGCATCAGCCGTCCTTGCCGCTCTAGCGGAATTACCCAAGTCTAAAGAATTCAACTTTGACAAAGTTATCCACATAGATTGCTCAACGTGGCATAGCAGAAGATCAATGCAGAGGAGAATTGCAGAGGAATTAAAGCTTGACAAATCTGTGATGGCTATTTTTGATAAGCATGACGAAGACGACGACTTCAGTGGAGTACAAAAAAGTTCCAGAGCTGAGATAGCTGATGTTACACTTCACATCTCTCGAGTCTTGTGGAACCGTAGATTTTTGGTGATTTTTCATAATGGTAGTGATGCTGAGATCGATTTACCTAGATTTGGTATTCCTATATATGATTTGGGAGAAAGCAAAGCAGTGTGGACATTTCGTGGGAGGTTTCGACTTAAGTCTACATTCGAAGAGGATGTGAAAATATCTCATGTTTTACAGCGTGCATGGCCAGAAGGTGGACTGTCTGATAGAGATGTAACGACTTTAGTGCATGAAGAGGCTACAGAACTTGCTCATTATTTGAGTAGGCATGGTATCACCCCAACTATAGCTACAAATTGTTGGTTATATGTGGTATTACTGCATTATAGTCATGGCAACTTCAAGGACTATGATCAGGATGCCCATGCTTCTAGCTACTGGGTATGTGATGGCATCATAGAAGGAGAGTGTGCATGGGAGGCCAGCAGCAGACTCTGTGAAGCGATGTGCTTGGAGCATCTTCCTACTAAACAAAACAAGAGACAGTGGTTTGACCAGTTTTTTAACCACCAAGGAAATAGTTCCCGATGGATTTCAATCACATCAAAGGATGTGGAGATACCAAATATCCAGACCATACCCCAGGAGGCAACGTCCTATTTCCTGACATTGCAGAAACCAATGACGTTGCCAAAAGACTTGTTTCCTCAGTCCAGCAAACTTCGTGTGCTAAAACTCTCTTGGTGTACCTTCAGCTTTGCATCACCTCCATTCCTTTGCTGCCACAACCTAAGATTCCTCTGGATAGATAGTTGCAAAGACATTGAGTTGACCGATGGATCAGTCGAGAAGCGTGAGGATAAATGGACATGTCTCCAAAGCCTATGGGTGTTGGACATACGTCGCACAGATTGGCCTTGGATTTTATCCCCACAGATGCTGGAGCTAATGATTGAACTCCGGGAATTAAATGTGAAGGCCGCTGGAGCAAGTACATGGAGCTGGCTCATAACTACACCCAAGTTAAAATTGCTGCATAATCTCCTCAAGTTTAGAGTAATTGAATCTCCTACCTACTTAAAGGTTATAGCACAGGAGTTGCTCGTGGAAAGGGAAAAGTTGGAGCTCCTCGACTTATCTGGCAATAGTGCCATGGAAGTTTTGCCAAATTTATCTCGGGCAAGTAGACTAAAGGTACTTATTCTTGATGGTTGTGCTAGGTTGAAGCAAGTTCAATCTGATGTCCTTCCAACATCATTGGAGTCATTCAGCTTCGATGGATTTGGACCAGCATCCGGGTGGAAGCATTCGCTGGAGATGCCAGAAAAAAAGGTGCGCCCGAGTGCTCCTACAAGTCAACAGTTTCCAATAGTTTCTAAGATCTCTCTAGATGGTTGTGCACAGCTCAAGAGTGTATTCTTTCGTGGATTGCCAAACCTCAAGGAGCTGAACCTCTCTAACACATCAATCAAAGAACTTGACCTCGAAGCTATGCAAACCAAACAACTTGAGCGGCTCTTCTTGTTGGGCTGTGAGAACCTTCGCAGAGTGCAGTGGCATGATGCGGGAAATCCACCGCTGAAGTTGCTATGCATAGATACCCGAGTCAAGATAGAAAGGGCACTAGATGATGATTGTCAGGGATCTTGTTCCTACTGCCAGGTCCAACAGGACACCCCTCACCGGCTGGCACATGTAGTTATTGCAGATACAAGGTTCCTTCGGGGCTTCTATGTTGGAGATGCTAAATATGCTAACATATTTCACAATGTATTGTATCAACAAAATATAAAATTCCATTTACATCTCTCTCATACTATCAGCCATACACAAGTTAAAGGAACCAACATGCAAATGGAAATCAGCCCAATGGAAGAACAACTTAGTGATGCTCAAGCAGTAGGTTTGTCATTCCAATATGCAGATGTCCTTCGAAAGGTTGCCAACAAGGATGGTGAAGATGGATTCTCAGTGCAAGGATGCATGCAACTGGTACCTTGGGAACATCATATTGAAATTACTGAAGGAGGATGTAATTGGGAAAGAAGACAGGATCGTGGAAATATGGATCACTTGATGCGAAATGCTAAATCCATACATGTGCACGACCACTCCTCCATCAGTATTGTTAATGTTGGTACACAAATCACTAAAGGCCAATTTAATAATATGAGATGGTGTCATGTTGACAGGTGCCCCAGGCTGCATGCTGTGTTCCTTGTTGATGAATCCATGGCAGTAACATCTTTCGAGAGCCTAGAGACCCTTTGGGCGTCTCACCTACTAGCAGTCAAATGCATTTGGAGCAGGAATATCAGGTTTTATGAAGATGAGATAATAGCTGTTAGTGCCTTTCAAAAACTACGGTATATACACCTGCACTCCTGCCCCAGGCTCGAGTTTGTACTGCCCTGGTCTTTGCCCACCCTGCTTAGCCTGGAAACCATCCACATCACATACTGTGGTGAGCTCAGACAGATTTTCCCAAAGGGGGAACTGTACAAGGGAGAATCTGCTAACCGCGTGGAATTCCCAAGCCTCAAGCGGGTCCATCTCCATGATCTCCCCATGTTGCTACACATGTGCGAAATCGAGATGTTGGCTCCTACTCTGGAGACCATCAAGCTCAGGGGCTGCTGGAGTCTCAGGCGGCTGCCGGCCATTCACATTGGCCGTCCAGATGATAAGCCGCCGGCGGTGGTGGACTGCGAGAAGGACTGGTGGGACAAGCTGGAGTGGGACGGGTTGGAGGAGAGCCGCTGCCTCTTCGAACCGCGCCACTCGCGTTACTACAGGAAGACCATACCGAGAGGATCACTTCTAAGGTATGCACGTATCTCTTATGTTAAATATCTATCACTTGTATAATGTGATTTCACTTTATATCTATTGAGAATCATTTACATCTTGGCCTCTAATATAAGTACGTTCCGTCCATTGCTCTTTAACTACTGATCTATTGGTTTGATTCTCTGTTTTTGATATGTAGGTAAACTAGAGGATGCTGCTACCCACAGGCTGTTGCTGCGACCATCTAAGTAGCTACCACCGTGTGTTTGCAACGCTATAAGTTGGTGTGTTTGTGCATTTATGTTTGAGTGGCTTGGGACTTGCTGTGAGAAGGCCATGCCCAGAGGTTCTCTCGTGAGGTCAGAATGGCTCGCTTCAGTTCAATCCCTATCAGCTTACAATAAGTTCAAATATGTTTATTATACACTTTTTTAAGGGGTATTATACACTATTTTATTGCTTCTCAATTTCTGATCACATTGCTCTACCGGTTCCAATGTCTATTTTTCATATTCAGGTGATCTCTGTGGTGCATGATTACTACATCGATCAGTGTGCTACTACCTACCAGATTGATGTTGCCGCTATATTTAAATAATTACTTCTCACTGCAGTTTCTCCAACAATATATATTGGTGTATTTATAGTAGTGTGGCTTGGGAGCTGCTACATGCTAAAACCTAGAATAAAAGTGATGTGCATGTTCCTGTGCACACGTGCAATATCTGTTTTGCACGAACTTGTGTTTATGGTTGACTTGGTTTGAGCTTGGTATGTATTTTACACAAGAAGAACCTGGTGGTGTGTGATTCGTCAAGGACAAGACTTCTGTAATTTATATAAAGAACAAATGTTATGCTCTGTTTGAAAAGGTTAATGTGCTATTCCACACAAGTTTATGAACTTTTTGGATGTTAGTGCGCCAGGGATATGCAGTAAATTCTGAAAATCATTATACCTAACAAGAAGCTAGCTGCTTCTGCTTCATTTTGTTGGATGGCCCTATGTCTGGGAAGATAACAAGCCAAGGAAGCCATGCTTTGGTTTGGCCTCTTTAACATGATAGCCAATAGGATCCTGAGATCACATTGAGCCTATGAACCTTGGAGAAACAAGCTGGCTCTGTTAGACATTTCATGAAGGAGTTAATGTTTTTTTTTTTTTTTTTTTGCATTGGAGGGCAATGGAGTTCAATGGTTGCAACGTGTATCTGTGCTCAAGGTTTGGTTGTGCACAGAGACAGTCCTGCCATGGTATCTGTGCCCACTGCTCAAGGCGTTGTTGATTGATTTTTCTCTGTGGGGCGCATTTGATTAATAGTGCCAATCTCTGCTTCAGAACTTCATTCGTCTTTCAGACGGGGTGGCATGTACAGCGGGAATGAGTTTGCACATTTTAACAGATGCAAACTGCACATTTTAACCTACTCAAATAATGCATAGACCTGGCTATATATAGCCATATGTAAGACTAGGACTTAATGGCCCAACCGACCTGACACATTGTTTAATTAAACTAGGAGTCAGACTAGATAAGCACGCTACTTAAATTGGACTGTTTCCTTGTTATCTGGTTGCTTATCTCTTGGTAATGTGTAGCAATAGAACTCCCTGGTGGGTTCACTTTGGAAAGACAACACGTTGCCTTGGAGATCAGAGGAATTGATTCTTTTGCTTGTGTACTTCCAAATGGAGTTCCTGGCTTGTGCAGTACTCGATGCATAGCTTGGCCTCCTATATGTCAACTGCAGCACACACTTACCTGCACACTCTGCCTCTTCCATCCTTCCTCGAAAGTTTGCACATCTATGGCATGTAGCCAACCAGTCTACTCTTCCAAACAAAAGAGAAACTTTTTGTAACACCTCAGCCCAATCTCTGAGCTCGGAATGCTACCACTACACACTTACATCCCAAATTTGGCGCAGCTATTAAGAATTTCGGCAGCACCTCCCCTATTTATGCAACTACAGATATAGAACAATAAACATATATAGCATAACTGCAATGAGATAACTGATTTCATCTCACAGATAAACATAACATAACACAATCTTAGGGCTCCATGCCCATGAAGGCTCAAAACCACGAGCTCGGAAGCATATTTAACACAATGGCAAACCACATCGGACAAGCATGTGGATTTAGCACTGCCAAGTGAACCTCATTCTCTACTTCAAGCAAAAAGGGGACTGACTACGTCCCAGCATACCTGCAACATACCCAAAGCAAACTCGAACCAAGATTTAATCTAAAGCAGCTTAACGAAAGATTAAACATTAATGCGAAGTGACTGCCTAACCGGTTATTTAATAAATGTGGTGCATAAGAGTGTACTCCCATCCCGTCCATGATGTCAATCGAGGTCACCTAAAAAAAGTCAACAAAATAAGTGTGAGACCAAAGACTCAGTAAGTACAAAGTAAAACAATACACAATAAATACATATGACATTCATTACCAACCCAAACTCTTTAACCACTCCTTTTTATTTGACCTCTTTCATTTTTCATCAACAATTTTTCATTCATTTGCCTTTTTTCAAACTCAATGCAAATGCATATGCACATGCTCATCTCTTTCTTTTCTTTAGCTTATACCGGTACAGTGGAGTAAGCACCCGTCGATGGTCACCAAAGCCTGCAAGAGGGGATCTCAATAGCCCATCCCTTTTCATATAGAGATCTCAACCTCCACTCCCGTAGAGTGCCTATCGAAATAGGTCTTCCCCCCACTCACGTGGGGTGCCTATCGGAGTAGGTGTATCTCCACTCCCGTGGAGTGTTCACACAAGGTAGACCATAGATATCACAAGGACCATCTATTTCCTTGACAGGAATGCATGCAATGCATCCTTTTCATTTAAGCATGTCAACATGTCATGTTCCATTAACTATTATTCGGCAACATATTAGCATTAATAGTCTATCTCATGTATCATCACTCATCATTCATCATTATGCCAATATGTAAATAGAAATAATCAACTCATGATAGTATGGTAGGTAGCACATCAAAATCCAATTCAGAGTAATCACTACCGTAATTTACCGTGTTACCATACACTTGCCTGATTAAACCCATGGGTGATGTGTGCACAGCATGAACCCGGGGCCTGCACCAGAACAAACATCATCCATTTAATTCATCGCTAAAACAATATATACACTTATGAGAAATTGACTTCACTCTTACACACAAACCCGATACAACCAATCCCTCTCTCATCGGACACCATCCCGTTGTCCCGGTGCTCAACCGACTAAAAAATTTAGCGATTTCACCATCTATACTCGTGCATCAGATTCTACACGTTTAATCTTGCCTTGCTCACTATTGGGCCGAGAAGACAAACCCTTTAATATTTCTTTTCTCTAATCTCTCTTTTCGCTAATCTCTTAGCCAGGCGGAGCAAGGGGGCCGGCAACGAGGTGGCAGGGTAGAGCAATGGCGGTAGCAGAGACACGCACACCGAGGATGAAGGCGGCGCGTCAGCGAAGGCATGACAGGGAGAAGTTGGCAGAGGGAGTGGTGGCGACTTGTCCATGGCGGCGTGAATAAGGGAAGAATGGCAATGACACGGGGTGGGGTGAGGGGGCAACGTCGGTTCCGAGGGTGACAACGATTGCTAGCCACGATGGCATGCACTGCAAAGGGGCGGCAACGCGGGCAGCGGCAGTAGGGGGAGGCGCTGAGGTGAGTGAAACTTGGGGGAGTCGATTGCAGGGGAGGAGGGGATAAGAATGCCCCTCCCCTAGCCTGCCTCCTTAAATGGGGAGTGGAGTGGGCTGGGCTAAAGCCAGCCTACTCCCTCCTTACTGGTATCACATTCTACCCCTTTTAACGAAATTCGACCATAAATCTGGCGCTTGGCAATACAAAAAAAGCATAACAAAATGAACTAAACAAAAAATAATTCTATGTCGAGACCCAAATATGCACATTCGGACTCTCTATGTATACCGTACTAGTCTAAGATCATGCTAGTGAACACAGTGTAAATATAGATGGAATATCAACCATATTCACATTAAACCAAGAAAAATACTCAAATATTATTAGTTATCAAAGTACAACCTTATGGCCAAGCTAACAAGTAATAGCCTGAAAGATTTAAGAAACTAATTTAAGAAACTAACAGCAAAAAACAGAAATAAACAAGGAAGCCATTCGACATGCCCACAGGCAATCGACTAGAGAGCGAAGTCCTAGTCTATGAAGTCATTGAAGTATCCTCCTGCAGGAATCTCCAGTTGATATGATTCTTCTTCTTCAACTGAGCAACAGTAGGCATAAACTCGTGAGTATATTGATACTTGGCAAGTCATTTGTAAAAAATGCAATATTATATGCAAGGATACAAATTGATAGCTGAAAGGTTGTTTTGTAGAAAGAAATAATTGAAGGTAAATACATTAAATATATTGAAAGTGAACTTTAAGGAAAATGATAATAAGTCACTAATCAAAGAAATTGAATAAACCACATTGAATCACTCATGAACTAACCATTCATGAATTTAACTACCAGTGAATTAACCATTCACTTTCCAAGGTTATCCCAACCAAGTTTTATAAAACATCTACCATTCGTGTGAAATCATCGAGCATTATCCATGACTAGGGACACGACTATTCGAATAGTTTTACACTCTGCAGAAGTTGCACAATTTTATCCATACAATGTAATCATCCTGCCATTAAAGAAAATCATAACAAAACCTTTATAATGCTCAACCTCAACTTAATTGTGCCTGCTAAGATTTCACGGCCGAGTAGGTTATCCATGTTCATCACATTGGCAAAATTAAAATTAAAATATCATAAATTAATCAACTAGATTTATCCCATACTAGACATATGGTTGCACAGTAAAGCTCAAATCAATAGCGTACAAAGTTAAGTCCTTAGACATTACCCAAGAGAGACATCCATATTCCTCGAAGTGAATCCACACTTCCCTCTTTAACGCACGATCACTCGTTCAAGTGAAAAATAATTTTGTATAACCAACACTAATGACACACCAATGTCTCATTAAGTTAAAATTAATTAGTTGATCACATGTGATGATGAGACCAACATAACTATAAGCATAGCTAAGTATATTAATCATATAACCCATGTGACAACTAATATTGCATCACTAGATAACTACCCATCCTATGATGACAATATAATCATGGCATTTAAATTATCAAAGTGGAATTAATCAAGCTAGACCATAACTACCATATACAATGGTTTGTAATAAAGTAGAAATGTATAATAATTCAAAATAAAATAAATAAATATTAGATTTGAAATCTATGTTTAATATGATGAAAGGATATGACTTGCCTTGGCCATGCTCAGTTAATTACTCTTGATTTTTAAATCTTGCTTCAGCCCTGTCGAAGATGTGATCTAACAAAAGAGAAAATAAAACAAAATATAAATAAAATTAAATAATCGGGTCAATCGGGGTTAGGATGGAGGATGGAGAAGAATAGGCTTTTGAAAAATTAAACATGAAGAAAATATTGAAAATTAGAAAATATTACTATGTTGTGGACTCGGTGCAAGAAAAAGCTAGTCTACGGTGAACCCGGTTCATGGAATAGTGCTCAAATGACTAAGCTTGCTGACACGACAATTAGGGCTAGCGTCACAGTGACACGTGGCTCTAGTGCTGAGGTGGCAGGTGACATGGCATAATGATGGGGCGTGGCATGTGGCGGATGACATGGCAGATGACGTGGCACCTGGGATGGCTTAGAAGCTAACGTGGCATGACATGTGGACCGACACGCGAATGCCATGTGTTTGCTGACTCGGATGATGACGTGGCAAGTCTACTGGTTCACAGAATAGTAGTCACCGGTAGATAGGGCCCGGCTGTCAGTGGCTCAGCTCATGTAGATGGGGTTACAGAGAATGCGAAGAGTCATGGAGGCACGGGTGCGGGGTGACGCGGCGGCTCATGAACCGAGGCACGGTGACTAGTTCGGCCAACAAGATGGTGGTGGAGTAGGGCGACCGAGGGGTGGTGAGGCTCACCATCAGTGGGTGAATATTGGCGGAGGCGGTCAGGTCATGCGGTAGCACTTGGTAGAGAAGTTGATAGCGACAATGATGACGACAGCTATTGGTGTTGAGAAAGAAGTTGGAAATGGCGGCAGGATGAGCACATGATGACAGCAATGAGCTCGACAGCGACGCACGGGAGGGGACGAGCAGCTGCGGGGTGGGAAGGACGAGGCAGCGGTGGCTATTTATGCGCAGACGTTGAGAGTCCACCGGCGGTGTGGCTCAGAATCCGAGGCAACAACGATATGGACGGTGAGGCAGAATCCGAGTCGAGGATGGCTACAACTTGGGAAGACGATGAACAGTAACTAACCCCTCCGATTGGCGGCTGGAGCGAACGGACGACCAACATTAGATGGCAAAGATGAATAGTGCTGAGGAGCGCAGATGTGCGACGCATGGACTTGTTGAATCAGTCCACTACTACCCAAATCACATCCTTCTTTCAGTAGACACGCACATCCTTCTTTCACTAGACACAAGGCACTCTGACTATGAAGTCCATGGTAACATCATCCTATGACCATTGAAGGCTACAATAGCCTAGCGGGATGCTTATACTTAGCCTTCACTTGCTGGCAAACACCGCAAGATGCCACATAATGAGCGACATCCACTTCCATTCATTTTCACCAGAAGCTCTTTTTAAAATCTCGATATATCTTGGTCTCACCAGAATGTACCATAGACAGGGTACGATGAGCCTCTCTCAAGACTTTATCCTTGACTTAAGCCTTTTGTAGCCTGCAAGGGTGGCCCTTAAATCGCAATGCGCCCTACTCATCAGGGTTGAAATCCCTTTTTTTCCTCAACAAGATGCTTCCACACAAGCTGAAGCAACCGTTCATGCTGTTGTGCTTCTCTCTTGCTCTAGAGTTGCTGATCCCAGCAATAGCTATATCTCAACCAGTTCTATACCAGCATAACAATAGAAACTTTTCATCCGATTGAAGTCAGCAATGGGACAACCTAGAGTAGAGGGTGTCATCGTACGACTAAGGGTATCAATGACCACATTTGCCTTGCCTAAATGGTACTGGATAGTGAGTTCATAGTCCTTGATCAACTCCAGCCACCTTCTTAGCCTCAAATTCAACTCCTTCTAAGTGAATATGTACTAAGTCTCTTGTGGTCAATGAAAATATCACAAGACTCTCCATATAAGTAATGCTTTCAAATCTTTAGAGCAAAAACCATTATGGTTAGCTCTAAATCATGAGTAGGGTAATTTTGCTCATGTTTCTTCAACTGTCGTGGGGCATACGAGATCACCTTCCTGTCATGATGATTTCATTGCAATATCCATATCCCCTGTGATTTCATTATACTATTATCTGGATCAGTAGATAGTGCTCATAGATACATAACTGGATCATTTCATACACAGTACATTCTTATTACAATAACAAAGGTAAAGTAGCTTCTTACATTAGGCCGTCAGGCCAAATAGTTTATATTACAACAAAAGGCAGCGGAAAAACATAAAAACAGGAAGGCTCACTCCCCGCAGGCAGCGACTGGGGTTAGCCCAAGTGAATTCTACATTAGTCAACTTGACTAATATAGAATCCCCTTAATAACTAGAATGGTTGATTGAACTGCAAGGAGGAAAGTACTATTGACTAATCCTAGTTGTGGTCGTTATTTCCTTCATCTTGTCCTTGCTCTTCGTAATACTCGTAGTGGCCTTGATGCTCATCTTCTGGGGAAAAGGGGGTGAGAGCGAGGCTGAGCACTTGCAACTGTGCTCCGCAAGCCAACACACAAAATGCAATAGTATAAAATGCATGGCTTCTCAATGGATGGCTTGAGTTTCTTTTAGTTGCAGAAAGCGGCTTTATCAAATAACTCTTATATAATAAAATCATATGACTTAGCAGATTTTAGTAAACATGAGTAGCATTTAAATGTGCAATAAGTATATTATAAACGGTTCCATCCATCGATTACATGGTTCTATCCACCAATGCTAGTTTTTGTTTACTAGGTTACATCCACCCTAATTAGCCGTCGCTGGAGTACATCCCTCCAGGAAAAATCAAAGCGAAGTACCTCCCTTCACTTATTGTTTTTCCCACCCATTAAAAGATTTTGGAAATAGAACTAACTTGAGGAAGTTTCCATATACGCCCTTGATCGTCGACACGGCTATTCAAATAGTTTATACTCTGTAGAGATTGTACATCTTTACCCACAAGAGATAATCCAGTTGCTTTATTCCACATGTTTCCTTAGACATGCAGATTAAAAAGGATTATCACATAACTTTTACAATGCACCTAGTAAAGGGTCACACTCGCTAAGGTTTCGTCTGTGGGATAGCTATTTTGCTTCACCTAGACCCCTTCTTGCGCCACACGGCGGCTTAAACCTAGCGACATGACCCGTGTCCATGACGGCTTAAACCAGCACCACGACCCGTGGGTCCTTCCGAAGTGTTTACCTTTACTGGCAATGCAAATTATTTGGTCATACCTACACTTTGCCAGCTTGTAGTTTGTACTGTTGTACATGGAGAGGTCAACACAGGATTAAGTCTTTAATTTATCCAGGCGGTGCTTACCGCAATCACAAGTTCTCGTGTTACATCCACACCATCCTCTCTTACCATCCTCCCAGATAGAGAAGCATATTTTTAGGTTTTGAGAAGCAGAAGATAAGCTTATAGCAAACTATCAATTGTGTACATCCCATGATTGCCCAAAAGTTGATTCTTGTATTTTTGGGAAGAGATGATCATGACAATCTATTGCCCCAAGACTTAGTTGGACTCGCTTGGCAATCTATATAGCTTATTTTAAGAAAATTTACTAATGATAATAACTAAGGCGATAATGGTAGAGGATAACAATTTAACAAGGGAGGGGTAGCTAAGTACTACTATAATAATGACTTGGGTATTTAACTAATGAAAGAATAGTAAACTAGTGTACATAAAATAACGCATGCAGGTTGAATATTTTTAAACAACACAAGTGATGAAAATTAGGGATTTAATATGATCAAAGTATTGACTCACCTGGATCAGAGGTATGGAAGTCCTGAGGATCTGGTGAGGCATCGAAATGCTGCTCAGGGGTGTCCTCGTAATCTATCTGCGCGAAAGTACCGGAAATTAAACAGTAGGCATGAAGGCAATAAATACCCAAATAAAATTCAAATGAACTCCAAATTGAACAAAACTTGAACTAACAGAAAGATCTTGAATTTAGAAAATTTTAGAAATAAGTTTCACTCAAACCGGAGTTACGGTGAGAAAGAACAAGCTCTCTAAAGTTTATTTTTAGGAAAATCCTAAAAATAAAAAGAGAAGAGAGAGAGTTCTGTCTCTGACATGTGGTTCCCACCGGTTTTTATCCTGGGTTTGAAAATATTGTGAGACTGACATGTGGGGCCCATTGATTTTAATTAAAATCCAGAAATTCAAATATTATTAGAGACCGACATGTGGGTCCCAGTACGATTAACCGTACAGTGGGATCCACCTGTCAAAGTAACCAGGTTTGAAATTCAGATTTAACCGGTTATTAACTATGGTGGGGCCTGGATGTCAGTTGCACATAATGGTTAAACCGTTACGGGGCGCACTTGTCAGCGAGTCATTAGATTTAACTAATCATAATCATTAGCCATTAATGAAGATTTGGTTATTAATGATGTTAGAAACAGGGGCGGCTTTGGTGGCACGGCGGCGCGGCCTGCCGGCGGTGAGGGAGAGAGCGGATGCACGGAAGCATTCCAAAAATAGTCCCACAAGGATCGAGCGCATCCCTTGGAGAAGTGGCGCAGCCTCCAGTAGCTTGGGTTCTCGTCGGTGATGACCTTGGCGACGATGGAACCAGGGCAAAAGGAGCGACAGCGAAGGGGACCACGGGAATTCAATTGAAGGTTAGGGGAGCATCCTAGGGTTGGCAATAGCTCACCGAGAGGGGTAGTCGAGCTTGGGGTAGCCGGGAGTGGGCCGGTGGTTGTGACTGTAGGTGGTAGAAAGGGTTGCTCGGTGTGGGGAAGGAGGGGTCAGTGAGCTTCCAAATTGGCCCTGGGAATGACTTCCTTTACCCTTGTAGATGGTTTTGGCGAATGCAATTGGTCCGGGGTGGTCGGGTTGGTCGACGGGGTGAATTGGTCGGAGTTGAGGAAGAAAGTTGGGGCGACGAGCTGTGAGAAAGGAGAGCTCGATTAGACCTCACTGAAGCTTTAGAGAGACTCAAGAAACAAAAAGGAGTAGTCGAGGTGGCTTGCGGGGGGTCCTGAAGTGGCTGGCGTTGAGGTGGTGTCGGGGCGGCCGTGAAAACGCAGAGCAACGGCGAGTTCGCAAGCTGGAGGAGTTGAGTGTGCGTGGGATGAGCTGAAACGAGAGGTTCACTACGAATTTATAGCAGATTTTCAAGAGTGGGGAGCGTTGGCGTGAGTTAAGGCCAGGGCAGTAGTGCTGAGCTCGATGGCCTCTACGGCTGCTAGGCGGAAGGGAGGGGGCGGTAATGCGTGCGTGTCATCACAGGATTCAATGCGCCATAGTGAGGGAGAGGGTGACGCTGAGGCAACAAGGGAACGTACGGCAGGGCGGCGATGCCGCCACGATGCGGGGCTACAATGAAGAGGGGAGGAGAGGCCGGTGCAGATGGAGCAATTGCAGGCAAGGCTCGAGGTGCAACCTCAGGCGTGATGGCATGAATGCGATGGCGATGACCCGGGTGGCGAGGCTAGAGGGGAGAGGGAGCATCTAGCTCGGTGGCCTTGCACGAAAGGGACGCGACGACGCCACAGGGAAATCTCACGCCAAGGTAGGGGAGGAGGAGGCCGAGGGGAGGACAGGGGCGACGTCAGCGGTGTGCGTGTGTGAAGAAAACCAGGAGCGCGAGCGACTGCTTCGGCCGAGAGGAGGAAAGGAGGAAGGGGGAGAAGAAGGGGAGGCGAGCGGGCTGGCTGGGTCGATCGGGCCTGGCTGGGCCGCTCGAGGGAAGGATTTTTTTTCTTTTTTTCTTTTTTCTTTTGAATTTTTGTAAATAGGAGAAAAGGGGTTTTGGTCAAAGCACAAAAATCCAATAACTTCAAAAATGAAATCCCAAAGTATCCAAAATTTTCCCAAATTAAAACTAAATTTTTAGCTTGGCAAGAAAATAAAATAAAACCAAAATATGGATGTTGCACGCACTTCTTCACCTTGACAAAGAATTGATTCTTCCTTAGAGACTCAAGCACTAGCCATAAATGCTGCTCATGCTCTTGCTCCATTGTGAAATAAATTAGGATATTATCGATGAACATGAGTACAATGTCACCAAGATAACTATGTAGCATGTTGTTCATCATCTCCGTGAAGATAGTAGGCGCATTTGTTAGTCCAAAGGATATAACTTTATACTCATAGTGTCCATACGTCATGGAGAAAGCTGTCTTTTCAATATCTTGTTTTTGCACTCGAATTTGATTATACCCAGATTGTAAATCAATTTTGGAAAACACCTTGGCTCCCTTCAATTGATCAAATAAGTTCTCAATGTGAGGCAAAGGGTATTTATTCTTGATGATCATCTGATTAAGAGCACGATAGTCTATACACATGCACCAACTCCCATCCTTCTTCTCAGTGAATAGGACAGGGGCTCCCCAAAGTGACACACTAATTAACCCCTTGGACAACAACTCGTCCAATTGCTTCTTCAACTCCTCTTGGAAAGGTTGTGCCAAATGGTATGGGAACAGAGAAATAGGTCATGTGCTAGGAACAAGATCAATCCTAAACTCTTCTCTTTTGAGTGGCATTTCTGGAACCTCTTCAAGAAATACATCGGGATACTCACACACCACTGGAATATCCTCAATGCGCAAAAATGTGCTTGGCTTTTCTGCAAATGCCAGAAGTAGCTCATACTTCATCATTCATCGGCTAGGGAATAGATTGGCCAACAGAAAGAGAGAACACAGGGGTGTATTCCCCTGAAAGATTATCTCCTCCCTAGAAGGAACTTGCAAAGTGACAATTCTCTAGAAGCAGGAAATCACAGCTTGGTAGCGATGCAACCAGAACACACCATGGAGCTAGCAATGATTTTCTCTCACTCCCAGGGAACTAACTATAATCAACTCATAAAATTATTGTATACCCAACTTTGCCTTTCTAGCGAACTTGCGAGACACAAAAGAATAAGTAGCATCAGAATCGAAAAGAACAGGAGAATTATGTGAATCCACTAACATGATACTTGTCACTTTGTCAGGTCGACCCATGGACTCAGTGGCAGACAATATGTAGACTCCAGGCAGCACTAGGGTGGCGAGAGTCTCAACACTTTACTATGGTGGCATCGAAAATGGAGGCAGTGCAACATGCTAAAGTGGAGTAATTGGCATAGAATGATAGTAGTACCTGGCAAGTGGCACCCAGGAAAGAGGAGGCTATGGCGCAGGAGAAGCAACCAACATCTAGAATGACCGCCTAGTAGAAGTAACCGATGACGACGTAGGTATCAGCTACCGCTTGATGATGCTAGAGGGATTTCATCGATACACCAACACCTTGTGGCCTGCCTGGCCACAGTGGTGGCAGTTCCCCATCTAGAAGCACTCTCCAGCATGATGACCATTGCTACACTTGAAGCAGATCATGCCTTGCCCTAGGACAGGACGCAATGGTGGTAGTACAGAAGAAGACAACTTCGACGGCTTAGACTTGGATGACTGTGATGGATGTTGGCTCTACTACTTCTTAGGACCGACCCGCTGAGACGACCCACTCCTCTCACTAAAACTCCTCTTCTTGTTACCACCAGAAGCACTCAGACAACCAGAGGGTTGCAATCCTTTAGTTAGCTGCATCTCCATCTCCATCCCTCTGGCCTATTAAACCACGGACCTAAAGTCATGTGGCGGGGTAGCTCCCATAACATGTTGAAACTTACAGTTGAGATCTCGATGGAACCTTTTGGCCTTCCCAAGATCATTGCTTATGACCAATGGTATGAAACGGATTAGGTTGTTGAACCCCCGTCTCATACTCAACTACAGATTGCTCAGCAGAAGCAATCTCCACATCAAGTGCTTCCTACTGAACCTCTAGCGGTGGCTCCTCTTGGCCATGACCATGACCATAGCCTCCTTGGCCTTGACCAGCACTGTGAGCACGGCCTGTACTTCTTGGCATACCTTTTAACCCAAACAACAATAGCACAATCAGTTCACAACATCTATTGCATACCATAACTAATCAAGGATATGACTAACCAAATCGTGAGGTGCTTACCGGAGTAGGTTTTTCTCCACTCCTGTAGAGAGTCCATACAAGGTAGACTGTAGATGCCACAAGGGCCATCTATTTCCCATGACGTGAATGCATGCAATGCATCTTTTCCATTTAAGCATATCGACATGTCATGTTTCATTAACTATTATTTGGCAACATATTAGCATGAATTGTCTATCTCATGTACCATTGCTCAACATTCATCATTATGCAAATATGTAAACATAAATAATCAAATCATGATAGTATGGTAGGTAGCACATCAAAATCCAATTAAGAGCAATCACTACCGTAATTTACCATTTACCATACACTTGCCTAATTAAACCCGTGGGTGATGTATGGACAGCATGAACCCAGTCCTGCCCCTGAACAAACATCATACATTTCAATTCATCGCTAAAATAATATATACACCAACGAGAAATCAACATTGCTCTTATGCACAAACCTGATACAACCAATCCTTCTCGCACCGAACACCTTCTCGTTGTCCCGATGCTCAACCGACCCAAAAATTTAGCGATTTTATCATCTATACTCACATATCATATTCTACACGCTTAATCTTGCCTTGCTCACTATTGAGCTGAGCAGACAGACCCTCTAATATTTCTTTTCTCTAATCTCTCTTTCGCTAATCTGTCTCCCTCTCTCTTCACTTGATTTTACTAATTATCCTCAGATTAATTTATCAATTGCTAATTAATTTATACCCAATAACCTATACTAATTAACCTATTGGGCTGCACATCGACAGCCCCAACCTACTACTAGCAGCTGCCACTACTACTCTCTTCATCCATTCTTCCTCTCCCTTTCCCCCTCCCTCCTTGATTAACAAGATCAACTGCCGCAGCACCAATTACACCATCCAAGCATTCATAGTAATGATTGACAATTTAAATTCTACATGAAATGGTAAGCAAGCAGGGAAATGATTTAGAGGCATTACCCTAGTCCCGAATTATTGGATCAAGGCCCTACCTTCCTTTCCTTAGCCAGATCTAACAGATCAGGCGTGTTTTAGCCTTCTCCTTCTTCTACTTTTCCTTTTTTTCCTCTTCTTTTCCTCACTCAGTCAGCTAGCTTCCCCTTCTCTCTTTTTTCTTCCCCTCACGGCCGGCCTCCCTTCCTCTCCTTTTCCTCCCAACGGGCTAGCTTCTCCATTCATCTCTTTTAGCTGGCCAGCCCCTCTCCTCTCACGGTCCGCTCCTGGCTCCCCCCTTGTCTCTATCTCTTGTGCAGCGCACAACCGGGAGGGCGGCAGCAGCACGTAGCTAGGCAAAGCAAGGAGGGAGCGACAACAAGGTGGTAGGGTAGAGCGATGGTAGTTGCAGAGATAGGCACGCAGGGGACAAAGGCGATGCGTCGGCGAAGGCACGGCCGAGCAAAGTTAGCGGAGGGAGTAGCGGCGACTTAGCCACAACGGCGTGCACGAGGGAAGAAGGGCAGTAATGCAGACTGGGGCGAGGGGGTAACACTGGTGGCTAGGGGCGACAAAGGCAGCTGGCCATGGCGGCACACACTACGAAGGGGCAGTGACGCAGGCAGCAGTAGCAGGGGGAGGCGCTGATCCCCTACCCTGGCATGCCTCCTTAAGTGGCATCCTCTGCTAAATCATTTAGTTCGTTTTGGTTTCTTCATTATTTTTGTGTGTTTTTCATTCATGCTATTGAGCTCTATAGAATGGTCATTAGTCACATCCTTATGGCAAAATCCAAAATTCCAAACTGAGCAAGCTACCATTTTGAATTTGCTTTCATATGACCAGACATGAAAGATAGTGATACGATGGTTGCTAATGCTTAGTCTGATTTCAGTGCTAATTGGCCTGAGGAATAGTCTCCTTTCTTTTGACTTTTGAGCCAAATGTATCTGTATTATATGACTTACGACGTTTAGAAAGCTACATGCTAGGACCCTTGTGTCCACTCTTCTGATTTTAAACAAAGTTGCTTCTTTGTATCCTACTAGCAACGTAAGTGCGGCGCCACGCCGCGCTAGCTACCATGTGGACCGAAGTAAAAGAGACAAAAATTCGCAGCAAAAGGAAAGCGGAGAGGCTTTTTCGCGAAAAAATCAAGAGCCTTTTCGCAAAAAGGAGAGCAGAGGGGCTTTTCTGTAAAAAACCAAGGGCCTTTCGAAAGAACCAAGGGCATGTACGTAATTACTTGAAACCGCGGGGCGTTCTCCAGTAAAAGGAGAGTGGAGGGGTTTTTTCGAAAAAACCGAGGACCTTTTCGTAAGAACCTTTTCGTAAGGACCTTTGTATCCTATACGTAATTTTGAAACATGGAGTTTTTTTTAAAAAAACTGGACACGTGGACATGGTGGGGGTCGTGAATCCCTCCACCTTTGTATATGGAAAAAATCGAGGGTCTTTTTGTAAAAAAGGAGAGCAGAGGGGCTTTTCCGTAAAAAATCGAGGGAACCAAGGGCCTATACGTAATTACTTGAAATCGTGGGGCGTTATCCAGTAAAAGGAGAGTGGTGGGTTTTTTGCAAAAAAACCAAGAACCTTTTTGTAAGAACCGAAGATCTATACGTAATTACGAAAATATAGAGTTTTTTTTTAAAAAAACTGGACACGTGGACACGGTGGGGGCCGTGAATCCCCCCTCCTTTGTATATGATATTATGATATAGGGGTTGCTGCTGTTGCTAACATTCATATGTACACACCATTTATCTAAATTTTTAATCTATTTTTACTAAATAATTGCGACTATGCAACCAAACCTTTTATTTCGTCGTAATAGTAGATTACACCTGCACTATAAAATGAATTTCCAAATAAGACTACTAATTCTGATCTAAAAATAATATTACTAGTAGATCAGTTTCTTCTGCTTGATATGCTGCTCTGTGTTGGTATAGAAGTTTCTGCTGCTTGATATGGTGGTCTGTGTTGGAATTTAATGAAAGGTACATCAGTACATGCCATCAGAGAGATTGAGCACACTTGGTCCGTAAATGTACGAGGTAGAGATTGAGCACACTTGGTTTGGAACCCCGTCTCATACTCAACTATAGACTGCTCAGTAGAAGCAATCTCCACATCAAGTGCTTCCTGTTGAACCTCTAGCGATGGCTCCTCTTGGCCATGGCCATGGCCATAGGCTCCTTGGCCTCGGCCAACACTGCGACCACGGCCTGTACTTCTTGCATACTTTTTAACCCAAACAACAATAGCATAATCAGTCCACAACATCTATTGCATACCATAACTAATCAAGGATATGATTAACCAAATCGTAATGTAATGTTTGGCCCAAACCCCATCCTTCGACTCATTAACCACTCATTTTCATTTAACCTCATTCACTTTTCATCAACCATTCTTTATGCATTCGCCCTTTCTTCTAACTCAATTGAAATGTTTATGCACATGATCATCTCTCTCCTTTCTTTAGCTTATACCGGTGTAGCGGAGTGAGTACTAATCGATGTTCACCCAAGCCTACATTTTTTCATGCAGGGATCTCAATAGCCTGTCCTTTTTTATATAGGGATCTCAACCTCTACTTCTATGGAGTGCCTACCAAAATAGGTATTTCCCCTACTCCTGTGGGGTGTCTATCGGAGTAGGTCTTTCTCCACTCCTGTAGAGAGTCCATACAAGGTAGACTATAGATGCCACAAGGGCCATCTATTTCCATGACATGAATGCATGCAATGCATCTTTTCCATTTAAGCATATTGACATGTCATGTTTCATTAACTATTATTCGGCAACATATCAGCACCAATAGTCTATCTCATGTACCATCGCTCAACATTCATTATTATGCCAATATGTAAATAGAAATAATCAAATCATGATAGCATAGTAGGTAGCGCATCAAAATCCAATTAAGAGCAATCACTACCGTAATTTACCATTTTACCATACACTTACCTAATTAAACCCGTGGGTGATGTGTGGACAGCATGAACCCCAGGGCTGCCCCTGAAGAAACATCATCCATTTCAATTCATCGCTAAAATAATATATACACCTACAAGAAATCGACATTAGTCTTATGCATAAACTTGATACAATCGATCCTTCTCTCCCCGAACACCTTCTCGTTGTCCCAGTGCTCAACCGACCCAAAAATTTAGCGAGTTTATCATCTATACTCACGGATCATATTCTACACACTTAATCTTGCCTTGCTCACTATTGAGCTAAGAAGACAAACCCTCTAATATTTCTTTTCTCTAATCTCTCTCCCTCTCTCTTCATTTGGTTTTAATAATTATCCTCACATTAATTTATAAATTGCTAATTAATTTATACCCAATCACCTATACTAATTAACCTATTGGGCTGCACACCGATAACCCCAACCTACTACTAGTAGCTGCCACTACTACTCTCTTCATCCATTCTTCCTCTCCCTTTCCCCTCCCTCCTTGATTAACAAGATCAACTGCCGCAGCACCAATTACACCATCCAAGCATTCATATTAATGATTGACAATTTAACTTCTACATGAAATGGTAAGCAAGCAGGGAAATGATTTAGAGGCGTTACCCTAGCCCCGAATTACTGGATCAAGGCCCTACCTTCCTTTCCTTGGCCAGATCTAACAGATCAAGCATGTTTTAGCCTTCTCCTTCTCCTACTTTTCCTCTTTTTTCCTTCTTTTTCCTCTTCTTTTCCTCACTCAGTCGGCCGGCTGCCCTTTCTCTCTTTTTTCTTCCCCTCACGGCCGGCCTCCCTTCCTCTTTTCTTCCCCTTCCTCTCCTTTTCCTCCAACCGGCTAGCTCCTCCATTCATCTCTTTTAGCTGGCCAGCCCCTCTCCTCTCACAGTGCGCTCTCCGGCCCCCCCCTTGTCTCTCTCTCTCTTGTGCAGTGCACAGCCGGGAGGGCGGCAGAAGCGCGTAGCTGGGCAAAGCAAGGGGGGAGCGACAATGAGGTGGTAGGGTAGAGTGATGGCAGTTGCAGAGATAGGCACGCGGAGGATGAAGGCGATGCGTCGGCGAAGGCGCGGCCGGGCGAAGTCAGCGGAGGGAGTAGCGGTGACTTAGCCGCAGCGGCGTGCACAAGGGAAGAAGGGTGGTAATGCAGGGTGGGGCGAGGGGCAACACTGGTGGCTGGGGCGACAAAGGCGGCTGGCCATGGTGGCACACACTGCGGAGGGGCGGTGACGCAGGCAGTAGTAGTAGGGGGAGGCGCTGAGGTGCATGCAGCTTGGGGGAAGTCAGCTGTAGGGGAGGAGGGGATAAGAATACCCCTCCCCTGGCATGCCTCCTTATGTGGGGAGTGGAGTGGGCAGGGGCCGAAGCTAGCCCACTCCCTCCTCACTGGTATCACACTTTTTGTGCATACATCAGAACCGTTTCACGCCACCAGGCCAATAGCAGGTGATACAAGACCATCAGTACAAGAAAAACATCACACAAAACCTCACAAGAATACTTTTCCAATGAGAATGGTACCTTGACTTGGTTTGTGATCTTGAGCACGCCCTTGAACCACCATAGCTGATGCGGTCTTGGATGTGGTGTAGTCGTTAGCCCTAACTTCTCGATGAGCTCGATGCTAGTAGTGTTGATTGAAATGTCGTTTTCGATTGTCATGACACAAATTTTCTCCCCTACTTTACAGCGAGAGTGCAAATTTCTTTCATTTTCTCCAAGGTGCGTGCAGTTTTATTCCTGGTAGCCGTACTATTTAGTGAAACCTTTATTTAACATGCATCTCATTTCTATTTTCTCCATCTGTTGGTTAGTGCTTCCAGAAAAAAACTTCTTAATCCATTGCTCTATCATACAATCGTTAGCTGAACAATTCCAATTTAAGATTCAAAACCAAATGGGAGGGGCATAGTTTCTTTAAAGGGCTTCAAAAACTCCCCATATTTTTACTCATGCTGCTAAGTGTTTTGTTACTATTTGGCAGTTAGCCCTAGTCAAACCATTCAACATTAAGTGCCACAGCGTGCATACTTTCCATCACTGTCAAGGTCCCAGAACTGGATGAATACTGCCGTCATACAACTAAACACAGCCATGACAGGCCTCTGCTAAATCATTTAGTTCGTTTTGGTTTCTTCATTATTTTTGTGTGTTTTTCATTCATGCTATTGAGCTCTATAGAATGGTCATTAGTCACATCCTTATGGCAAAATCCAAAATTCCAAACTGAGCAAGCTACCATTTTGATTTGCTTTCGTATGACCTGACACGAAAGATAGTGATACGATGGTTGCTAATGCTTAGTCTGATTTCAGTACTAATTGGCCTGAGGAATAATCTCATTTCTTTTGAGCCAAATGTGTAACATCCCAAAATAGGGATCTACTGTAAATTCAAAAGTAATAGAAAACTTTTTCATTGTTTTTATGAGGGTTCCAAAATTTTGCTTTTATTTGAGCTCTTGGCTTAATTTCTTAGTGGCAAAAACTCAATTAAGAAGAATAAAGGAGCAAAATCAAGAACCAAGAATTCTAAACCGCAATCCAAATTCTCAAGGTTCCTTACATGTTCTAAATTCAAATTTTGAAAACTAAAATCTTAAACACCAGGGTTCAAGTTAAAGCCATAATTTAATATGATCAAGTTTTTCTCACCAAATTAATTTGACAAAGAAATCAAATTTTGCAAAAATATTAGAAATTCCTTTTCTCGGCCCATGACTATTTCTTCTAATTCCGGCCTACTTGGCCTTCTCCCTCTTTCCTCCTTTTTTCCTTCGTCCCTTCTCCTGTTTGGCTCCAACCCAGCGCCTCCTCCTTTCTTCCTCCTCTCACTGGCCCAGCTCCGTAGGGCAGTTGTGCCTAACACCGCCCCTACCATCGGCCTGCGCCGCGCCCGTACGCCTGGCGCCACCCTCGCACCGACCTCGCCTTACTTCAGAGCCGAGTTGGCCCAGCGCTACCCGTTACCTCACCGGCCTCGCTCTCCTAGCTCTGCCCCACCCCCGCATGCTGCGCCGGCCTAATGCCATCCTCCTCCATTGGCCTAGCCCCGCTCTTCTTCCCTGCTCAGGCGCCGCCCTACTTGGCCCCTCCTCTAGTCTGCATAGACTGTGCCCTACTCTTGCCGCCTAGCGCCACCCTCCACCACCAGCCTCACCACTCCTCTGTGTGCGCTCTTCAAGCCCCAGCACCCAACTGCCTCCGTTCCGTCCATAAAATAGCCACCCAGTTTGCCCCATTGCTCATCCCTCTCTACTCCTCTCCTTTCCTTCCCCAGGCAAAGCCTGGCGTGAGCTAACCACGAGCGCCGCCGTGAACCGCTCATCCCGTCGTTCCGACAAACCCCATAGCAATCCGCCCACATGGTTTGCCTTCCACACTTCTTAATTGCAAAACCCCACCGTCAATTTGAGCCCTCCGGCCAGAGCTCGCCACGCCAGCCCTCTTCTCCCAGTCTGGCCACCATTGCCACCTCTGCGTTCGTGGTCGACTACGGCTCGATTCCTTGTACCTGGAGTGACTCCTCGACACCCTGAAGCTATTCCAACTGGCGGCCAAGCCTCCCGGCCACCCGAGCTTGCCACCATCGGAAACCGCCCACCGTCGCCCTAGGCCTCCGACGCCAGCTCACCTCGGCTCCCTTTCGGCCCCGTCAACTGCACCGGTGAGTTCCCCTCACCTCACTCTTGCTCAGGCTCACCCTATTTTGCTCCCTCTCCCCTTCGGTCGCCGTCGACCCCACGGTCTCCCCACGCCTGGCGCACTACCACCACTGGCCACCCTCAACCCTACTCCGAGCTGTGCCGTCCTGAGCCCCCTGGCCCTGTAGGACCCATTTGGCTGGCCCTCACTTTCTCCCCAATAGCCTTCGCCAGCGATGTCGCCACCGGCTGCGCGCCGAGTCTTTCCCATGTTACGGCCCCTGTCTTCACCGGTGCCCATTCCCTCAAAAGGCGACATATTAGAATTGCCGCTATTCGGATTTATTGGATCTTTTGTTCATTTGCCACATATTAGAAGCTGCAGTCTCAAAAGGCGACAAGCTCAGACAAGATCCAATCCCAAGAGAAGGAAGAATACAAGAATCCAATACAGCTGACTAATTAAGCTGGTTTTGAGCTAAATCATGGCCATCGTAAATGAGCAAGCCAAGTCATCACTTTGATCATATTGACCCCACATTTTACAAAAAAAAAATTATGTTCCTTTAAATTATCAAAGTGCATGCTTAATTTATTATGCAAATGTATGTCAAAGTGTAAGGTAGTTACTGTCCGATTGATATTGCCAATATTACTATGACACTCTTCACCGCTCAATTTAACTAATCCCTTATCACCTTAGACATTAATGATATCGTTACTAACTAAGTCATACTTAATGCCGAGCAAGTCTAAGTCTAGGGCATTAAATTGTCCTACTCAGTATTCTTCAAACATGTCAAATTCTTTCTGGGTAGTCATTGGATGTAAATGACTGATATTTTGGTACAACTTATCCTATGCTTCTCAAAACCCTCAAAACTTGCTTACCTGTCTGGACGGTTGGTAAGAATGGTTGGTGTGGATGTAACACGAGAACTTGTGGTTGCAACATGCACCGCTTGGATGAATTAAGGACTTAATCTTGTGTTGACCTCTCCATGTAAAACAGTACAAACCGCAAGCTAGCAAAGTGTAGGCATGACTAAATAATTTGCATCGCTAGTAAAAGAAAACACTTCGGAGTGACCCACGGATCGTGGTGCTGGTTTAAGCCGTCGTGGACACGGGTCGTGTCGCTGGACTTAAGCCCCCGTGTGGCGCAAGAGGGGGTCTGGGTAAGGCAAAAATAAGCTTTCCCGCAGACGAAACCTTAGCGAGTATAATTCTTTACTAGGTGCATTGTAAAGGTCATGTGGTAATCCTCTTGATCTACATGTTTAAGGAAACATGTGGATTATATCAATTGGGTTATCTCTTGTGGGTAAAGATGTACAATCTCTACAGATTATGAACTATTCGAATAGCCGTGCCCACGGTCAAGGGCTGACATGAAAACTTTCTCGAGTTAGTTCTTTTTCAAAAACTTTTCTGGGCGGGATAAAAATCTATCAGAGGGAGGTACTCTGACTTTAATTTTTCCTGGAGGGATGTACTCCGATGGTGATAAAAACTAGCATTGGTGGATGTAACCATGCACTGTAAAAAGTGGATGTAACCTGTGCTACTATTATTATTGCACTCTCATAATCAAATTATAGAATCAGATTTTGTTAAAACTGCTAAGTCTCAGGCGATTTCTTATGTATTGTACTTTTCAAACAATGTTTTAGTAACTAAAAGAACCTCAAGCCTTCCTTTTACAACCTTGCATATAATAGTATTGCATTCTGTGTGATAGCTTGTTGAGTACGATTGTACTCACCCTTGCTTAATCACTACCATCCAGACAGTAAAAAAAGGGGAACGTGCCCTGCAATGCTTCAAAGGGATCGACAGATCTGGTATTTAAAGAGGTCAAGAACTAAGTCGCGAAACCCCAGTTGGCTGCCTGTGGGCAAGTCCTGAGGGTCCCACCTGTGTGAAGTTTCTGCTGCTGCATTCTTGTTTTCAGCCTAATCGCCCCATGTGTAAGTTACTACTGTATAATCTACGCTTCCGCATAATATGTGTTTGATATACAGTGATGTATCTGTGAGTACTATCTACTGATTCAGGGAATAGTGCAGTAGAATCACAGAGAATTCAGAATGGCAAATTTCGGTTCCGACAAAATGTATCTATATTATATGACTTAAGACGTTTAGAAAGCTACTTGTTAGGACCCTTGTGTCCATTCTTCTTATTTTAAACAAAGTTGTTTCTTTGTATCCTATATAGGGGTTGCTCACTACTACAAAAAAAGTTTATATTAGACGCCTCATCACAGACGGTTCATAAAAACCGTTTATATTAAATGCAATCACAGACAGTTCTTGATAAGAACTGTCTGTGATATGGCAATATCACAGACAATTCTTATTTAAGAACAGTCTGTGATATGTTTTTCGCCCCACATATCTCTAAAATTTCATAATTTCCCGCTTGAGTTGGAGTAGGATTCCGTTTGACACACCTTCAGTAAAACGGACATAACTTTTGCATACGGTATCTGTTTTTGACGTTCTTGTACTCGTTGGAAAGCTAACGATGAGCCCTCGAAGACCCCCAAAATCGGCCATTTGTAGCATCAAATTCGAATTGGAAGTTTTTGAATTCTGGTTTTGCTAAAATTTTTGATCTTTCCTTCGAAATTTGGGGTTTGTCTCAACTGCAAAGTTGTAGATCTCGTCAAAATCTTTCAAATAAGTATATATAAGCCATACAAGACTTTACTATTTCATACTTTGAGACTAGTTATTTATATTGTATCGGTATATATTTAGCCAATATCACAAACGGTTCTTAATAGGACTGTCTGTGATGTTTTTTACAGACGGTCCTTAATAAGAACCATCTGTGATATTGGATATCACAGACGGCTCTTAATTAAAAACTATCTGTGATATGTTTTCCGCTTTGTGCATCTCTAAAATTTCATAATTTTCCGCCGGAGTTCGAGTATGACTCCTCTATAAATACTCACCCGAACCCATCCACCCCTCCCTTCAAATGCGTCTGTGGGGTTTAGGTCTCCATTGTTTCCCGCTTCCTCTCTCCATTGTTTCTTCTAGTATTTGATTCTGTGGGGTCTAGGTCTCCATTGTTGCTACTTTGTTGAATTTAGGGTTGCCTAGGAGCTTACAGTGAGGCAGCTGCTAAGAAGGTCTACCCAAGCTTGTTATGGTGGATTGTTCTCTACTATGTTGCTTTCATTGTTCTCTTCATTGTAGCCTCCATTGTTACTTCCATTGTTTTTTGCTATGTTCTCTGCTATTGTAATGGTGGACTGTAATCTTGTGATGTTATAATGGTGGATTGTAATCTTATGATGTTGTAATGGTGGATTGTAATCTTGTGATGTTGTAATGGTGGATTGTAATATTGTGATGTTGTAATGGTGGAATGTAATCTTATGATGTTGTAATGGTGGATTGTAATGGAAATAAAATATTTTTTGCTATATTTGATATCGTATTTGCTTGTTTTCGCTTGTTTTAAAAAAGCATAGCTAACATTTCTTGATACTAACTGAAAAATAGAAAAAAAATTAGGTATAAAATGAACTATCGTAGATGATTGTGTAATATAAACCGTCTGTGATCACACATCATAGAACCTCTGTGATGTGTGAGTATCACAGACAGTTCTAAACTTAGAACCGTCTGTGATGTGCGAATATCACAGACGGTTCTATATATAGAACCGTCTGTGATAGTGTTTTTCACAGACGGTTCTAGTGTAACAGTCTGTATTGTATTTATCACAGATGGCTCACAAACCGTCTGTGATAGCTTTCGATTATCATTGACCCATAAATTCAGACGGTTCAGAAAACCGTCTGTGATGATGTTTTTGAACCGTCTGTGATGATAATTTCTGTAGTAGTGGCTGCTGTTGCTAACATTCATATATACACACCATTTATCTAAAATTTTAATCTATTTTTACCAAATAATTGTGACTTTGCAGCCAAACTTTTTATTTCATCGTAATGGTAGATTACACCTGCACTATAAAATGAATTTCCAAATAAGACTACTAATTCTAACCTAAAAATAATATTACTAGTAGATCAGTTTCTTCTGCTTGATATGCTGCTCTGTGTTGTTATAGAAGTTTCTGCTGCTTGATATGGTGCTCTGTGCTGGTATTTAATGAAAGGTACATCAGTACATGCCATCAGAGAGATTGAGCACACTTGGTCGGTAAATGTATAAGGTAGAGATTGAGCACACTTGGTTTGGGACTTTGATGCCAAATTTTAGTTTGTTTATCGGTTTTGGAATGAGCCGATCAGATCTTAACGTGCATGTTGGTCAATGATTTTTGCTTTTTGGGATGAAGCATTTAGGAGATCAGACTTGGTGGCAAAGGAGAGCCTAAAAATGGATAAAGGGGAGGGGTGAAAGTAAGGAAGGAACACAGGGAAAACGGGAATGAGAGTGGAGGGACGGTGATAATAGAGGGAAGGTGAGATGTAACTGTGGATGTCAAAACTGATTTTAGTTTGGTGCTGCAAAAGTTTGGTGGACCGAAGTTATTGGCTCATGGATTCCTCCGTAGACTGCTGCGAATTAAGATTTGCTTTGTGACGTTCAAAGGAAACACATATCATATTGTTTTTATCCTTTAATTTCCCACTTCTTTATGAATAAATTAATCCGTGGCTCGCAAATCAGGGTAGATGTTCTAATCCTAACCGTGTATACTCACTACATCCCGCAATATAAGTTATTATTCTTTAGAAGCATCGTCCTATAATACAAGTCTGTTGCGAAGACTAAATGTGCAGTTATTATTGTAAATAATGCAGCACAAGCATATATTTAGATTTAATTCTTGCATAATTAAGTATAATTAAATCACAATTCCAACGGTATATAAATGACAGAAATTATATATAAACATGTAATTCTACTATGTCATTTATACAAGAGCATAAACTTAAAGCATGAAACATGATCACTGCCAAAATGAGCATGAAAAGCATTCTCATGAACCAGAGAATAACTAAAACTAACATAAAGCTTAAGTTTTAATTGAAGTTTTGCTCTCAAAAGCAGAGTTGCACAAGAATTAATCTTGACCTTCTCAATACAATTGCCTAAAACTCTTCTTAGAATTGATATGATAGCCTGAATTAGAGTAAGAGCTCTAAAATATGCTTTACTAGACTATCATAAGATTTTTGTAACATCCCATTTTTATTATTCCCATTTATTTAAATACCTTATCTTCATTTGGATTTTAGCCCTGAAAATTTTTGTGTTCTTCTCTGGTTTTATTTAAAGATTTATGGTTTTGGAAGTTCACAAAAATATTATTTCCTTGTCTCTGTAAAAATCTTCAAAAGATTTACCCAAATCAGAAAAATGTATAAAAAGAAAAAAAACCTCTCGGGCAGGCCGAACCGGCCCACCAGGCCTAGCCGACCCACCCGAGCGCCATCTCCCTCCTTCTTCCTCCTCTCTCCCCTGCCTCTCTCGCCGGCAAACCGCTGGGAGCCTAGTTTTCCCATCCGCGGAGCTGCTGGCTGGGGATGCCAACGTCACCGCCTGCCTCCATTCCGCTACCTCGGGCTCTAGCTCCCCTTCCGTGGCGCCTCCTCCGCGGCTCCGTGCGCCTTCGCGCCGAGCTACCCGCTCCTCCCCGCCTAGCTTCGCTGGCCGGAGCTCCTCGCCGTAACAGGTCGCCATTGCCCGTCGCTGCCCCACACTCGAGCCCCGGCATTGAAGCGCCTGCGCTGAGCTACTCCTCCCCTCTCTCGCCGTAGCTTCCCCTCCGTGGCAGCGCCCTGGCTTTCCCCCGTACGCGCACTCGCGTGGACGCTGCTCTTTACTCCTCACCCGAGTCGGCCGCCGTGCAATGAAGGCAGAGGAGACGCGCTGCGTCACTTCCCCGCCCCTCCTCGCCTACGCGCGATAGCACACTCGAGAGCTTGTACACACTGCCTTGCCTTCAATTTACGATTGAATGCTCTCATCGCTTCCTCCTCTCTTGCGGGCTATAAAGAGTCGTTTCTCAACTCCTCCCAGTTCACCTCGTTCCCTTGCGTTTTCCCCTTTGTCTCGAGCGTTTTCGTTGCATTTTCTGTACCGTCGCCGAAGCCGTCGGTTGCCGTCGGTGTCAGCCGCCGCCGAGCTTCCGCAAGCCCTCACGACCCTCTACTCTTGTTCCTTAACCCCTCCCGATGCTTCCCTAGCATCTAATTGCTCTCTGGTGTTTCGCAGCTTGCCGGCGGACCCGTCTTCTTCAACTCCGGCCGCACAACGCCGTCGTCACCTCCGGCCACCCGGGCTCAATTCCACCTCACCCGAGCTTCACCCGGACCTACTGAGCTCATCCCCGACACCGATTTAGGGATTCCCCTACTCATCTTCCTCCGTGCCGATCACCTCTTCCCACCGCCGCACGTCACCGTCGCCAGGCCTCATCGCTCCACCCCGAGCTCATCTGAGCATCTCGGTGAGCTCCAGGTGATCCTTAGATGCTCTCACCACCTCCAATTGGGTTTTCGTCGATGTTTTGGCCGCTGCCCATTTTCCCCTGTTCCGCCGCCGCCAAGCTCGCGCCGCGCTGATTCAGCGCCCTTCGGGTCTCGCCGCCCGGCGGTGCCTTGCCGAGCCGCTGCGGACTCCTTTTGCCGTTGCAACCACCCGCTCCGGTCACCCCTCGCTGCCGGCGAAGTCGCCGCGCCGCCGCCCCTCGGCCGAAGCCGCTGCCCCGTTCCGACCATTTAACGCTAATCTGGGTCATTAAATGCTAATGATTTCTCTAAATGGTGTTTTAAAATGGCTAATGATTCACTGACCCGTGGGCCCCTCAACCGTTTAAAGAAAATGAGAGGATGACATTTGGACCCCACCTGTTTTAATTAATCAGTTAACCGATTTTAAAGCCTCCAGTCACTGACAAGCGGACCCTACTGAACAGTACCCGAGCCACGGGCCCCACTTGTCGGTCACTATAGAATTATTGATTTTTCCGAAATTCATTAACCCGTGGGCCCCACGTGTCATACACTCATCCAATTAAAAATCAGAAAATCTGATTTTTAAAATATTAAAACCGCGGGACCAACATGTCAGTGAGAGTAAGTCTCTCTCTCTCTCTTTTCAATTTTCGGATTTTCTCAAAAACCGAACTTTGAAAGGCTATAACTTTTTAACCATAACTCCGATTTGGGTGAAACTTGTTTCTAAAATTTTCTAAATTCATGATCTTGTTGTTAATCTAAGTTTGGTTCAATTTGAAGTTCATTTGAATTATGTTTTGGTATTTATTGTCTTTTGCCTATTTGCTTTTCCGGTTTTGTCCGCGAGTAGATTACGAGGAACATCTCGATCAAGCATTCGACGCCTCACAAGATCAACCTGATTTACCAGCACAAAATCCAGGCAAGTCAACACTTTGATCATGTTGAATCCCCATGTTTTAAATAAATTATATTGCTTAAAATTATCCAAATTGCATGCAATATTTTATGTACAATAGTTTACCGCTTTCATTAGCTATTCACCCAATTTGCTTATTGGCACTATATAGCTAAGACCATTCCTTGAAACTTGTTATCCATACCATTGTCGCCCTAGCAAATAGTAACAAAAGCAATTTCAAGATTAGGATATAATTACTAATTGCAAAGCTCGTCCGGTACAATCTCAGGACATTAGAATGTCCTGACATATATTTCTCAACAACTAAGTCATTTTGGGCAATCATGGGAGGTACCTGATTGGTAGATTGATTAAAGGATATTTTATGCTTCTCAAAATCCTACAAAATTTCATACCTGTCTGGGCGGATGGTAGGAATGGTTGGTGGATGTATCATTGGACGGTGTACGCCCGTCCGGACAAATTAAGGACTTAATCATGTGATGCCCTCTCCATATAAAATAGTACAACCACAAGTTGGCAAAGTGTAGGTATGACTAAATAATTTGTACTCGCTAGTAACTGAATACATTTCGGGGGAAAGCACGATTTTCTCGCTGGACGCAACACGTCCTGGAGATGTCGTGTCACCGGATAGAGGTGGGCGCAAGAGGGGGTCTAGCTGGCGCCTAAATGGCCTTCCTATAGATGGAAACCTTAGCGAGTGCATTCTTTTACTAGATACATTGTAAAGGTCATGTGATAATCTGGTTGATTTGCATGTCTAAGGAAACATTCGGAATATAACAATTGGGTTATCTCTTGTGGGTAAAGATGTACAAACTCTGTAGAGTCTAAATAACTATTCGAATAGCCGTGCTCACGGTTAAGAGCGAACATGGGAACATCCTCGAGTTAGTTCTAGTTCAAAAACCATTTTTCGGGCGGGATGAAAACTAAGTAGGGAGATGTACTCTACTTGGTTAGATTTTTTTTCCTGGAGAGATGTACTCTAGTGAATAATTAGGGTGGACGTAGCCCAGAAATCCAAACTTAGCATCGGCAGATGGAGCCATGTAACTGGTGGATGGAACCATCTACGCTATACTATTGCACAATTTCAACAAGTTCTTGCATTATCACAAATCTGCTAGGTCATAGAATTTTAACTATGTATTTGAGAACCTTACCTTGCGCAACTAAAAATAAACCCCAGCCATCCGTTGTCACGCCATGCATGCTATATCAATGCATTCTGTGTGTTGGCTTGCGGGGCACAGTTGCAAGTGCTCACTCTCGCTCTCACCCCCTTCAGAGCTGGAGCAGCATGGACACTATGAGTATTATGAAGATCAGGACAAAGGAGGTGAAGAAGAAGACCATGGCGACAAGTAGACTTAGTCTTAGTAGTCTCTTTTCCCTTGGGCCAGCTGACCATTCTAGATACCAGGTGAATTCCACTTAGTAGCCTCGGCTAAGAGTTGCATTCACCTAGAAAAATCCCCAGTCGCTGCCTGTCGGGAAGTGTGCCTTCCGCTTTTGCTGTTCTTCCGCTGTCTTTTGGGTTGTAATGAACTCCTTAAATGTAATGAACTATTTGACCTGACGGCCTACTGCCTGGAGGTACTCTACTCCAGTTATTGTAATATTAAATGACTCGTGTATTAGATGATCCAGCAGTGTAACTGTGAAGCATTATCTACTGATCCAAGGAATAATGCAGGTGAATCACAGAGGATTTCGGATTTCTAAATCTGGGTCCGACAATTTTGCATCCACAAAATAAGCAGAACACTGTCAGTTGACACGCCAATAGTAAATATTTCATAAAACAACTCAGCCTATTAAGAAGCTGTGATCGAATCATAAGATGAATGAACACAGATTCTTAAGGACAGCAGGATAACAAAGGTTATGGAAGTGGATTATATATAGTAGTCCAGTTAACGTTGAAATGCAATGAGCCTTTATTCCGTGTGTATTTGTAACCAAGGACCTTATCAACACCGTGGAAAGATGAAATGTATAGTGTCCTTTTCTTGTCTAGTTGTCTGTATCACCATGTGTTGTTTTAACAGCCACCGATGCTGCTGCAAAAGTTTGGTGGACCAAAGTTATTATTGGCTCATGGATTCCAACATAGACTGCAGCGAAGCTTTGCTTTGTCACGTTCAAAGGAAACAGATACATCATGTTGCCTTGTCCTTCAATTTCCCACTTCTTTACGAATCAATTAATCTTTGACTCGCAAATCGGGGAATATGTTCTATCCCAACCGTCTATCAATTAATCTTTTACTCCACAGACAAGCAAAAAATATGATCCATTTGATGGAGATATGCCCTAGAGACAATCATAGAGATGATTTTGTTTATTATGTTCATGAATTATTGGATAATTTATCTTGTTCCTTGAATAACATCGTCAATATTTATTATCAAGTGTGTGACTTGATTGTGAAACTCTATATTGCTGCGATGATTATTCTTAGATGATCTCTAGTCAAATATATGAGGACACATATTAATAGACTAGCATATGTATTGGTTGATGACCATATTTCACGGGTCATAGATATAAAGATATTAAACCAATAATATGGACACATGTTAGCAAATATAGGGTTGGATTGACCCACCATGAAACACTGCGAGAATGTTGCATTCTTACCGTCATCAGTTGGTTTCATTCATAATGCGTATGCTATGTCCTTAAGACTTGAGATCGTCGCACGTACTCAAGATGCATAATGACTGACTTAGGGGTTGCCAAACACTACTCCGTAACTAGGTAGTCATAAAGGTAGCTTTCGGGTTTTGTTATGATGCATGCATTGAGGCATGGTCGATCAAGATAGGATTTGCCCCTTCAGGCAACAGGAGAGATACCTCTAGGCCTCTCGAGTGATTGGATTCCAGAAATGCATGGCTATGCTATTCACGGTTAAAGAGTTAACCGTAGTCGGAAATTCAAGTTACGTAATCGAGAAAGAGTGGTTGAGCTAACCAAACAAGGATGACACGTACTCGCCTTGAGTTTAACCGATATCATGAGGCAAAGGGAAATGCATGAGTTTTGTTGAGGTTCGTCCGATATGATCTTTGCATATACTTAGGAGTCGGCATGTCTTGCTAAGGGGCCGCTGCCGATTAGTGGACGAGTAGAGTATTCGGGCTATGTCTAAGTGTATGTGAACCTATAGAGTCACACACTTAAAGGGCTGGGACTTAATTCGGATAGTGATCTGAATTCTTATGGGCCATGAGTTCCTGATGAGCCTCCAGTTCGAGACCCATTATGATGGATGCGTATAAATAGAGGGGAGGTGGCATAGGGTTTGACAAGAGAATTCGGAATTCCCGAAACCCTAGTTGCCACACCGTCCTCATCTAATACCGCGCCGCCGGCGCTAGCACTCCGGCGCGTGGTGTTCCTGCCCCGTACGTGTGGATACCTTGGAGGTGTTGATACGAAGCTTCAACACTAGGACGATCCGCAACTTGTGACGATCACAAGGACCTGAAGGAGGAGACGTTCTGCCAGAATGACTACAACTGCATCAACGCGCCACATCAACTCTACTTCCGCTACGAGTCTGCACATCTAGTGGTAATCCCGTGATCTATTACTAGAGGAGGTCCCTTTTACGCGGTAGAATTTTTAAAATTTTGCTTGCATAGCCTACCCGTCGATCTTCACCATTCTCCGCAGACAAGCAAAGAATATGATCCATTTTAGGAAAGGGAAAGCAACAAGGCCAAGCCAAATGACAAGCTGGTATATCATTGGTTAGACTTACTGCCATTGTCGTGGCTTCCTGGTCTTCTCTAAAGAGATTCACCATATATTATTCGTGAGATACTGTTCTATCTATATCATACCAGCAACTTCATCAGTGAGTTTGAGTTGAATTACTTTCATGATTGTGGACCAGCGGGTGTGCTAACAGGGCCATATGAACAGAAATTCCAAATCTACCTCAACCATTTATGCTGAACCGATTGAATTTTGTACTGAAGTAAGTGAATAGGAATGCCAAATTTGTTTATTTATATAAAATTTTGGTGTTATGGAATGCTGCTCTTTTTGTTCACAAGTAAATTTTTTCCTAGAAAAGTAGTATTTTGTTTTGTATTGCCTTGAGGATACAACTCTTACCATTTATTTTTATGAGGACTTAATTATAGCACAGTCGACTAAAAGTTTGTTTATAAGCGTTATGTTAAGAAATGCAACTCTTTTGGTTCACACAAATATAAATAACCTTTGTTTTGCACTGATTAAAAATTTTCAATTCTCCACACACCTCCCACGTCTTCTCTACTTGCAGGTTGCAACCCACTCTTCCCTCCAACGTTGGCTCAAATATTTGGTTATAAGTGCAAACTAAAGTAGAAAAAAAATTGGTTATAAATGCTCTCAATAAATAACAAACTAAACATCAATTAAGTCTAATAAATTCACGTAATAAGTTTCCTAGAAAACTCACGTAGTGAGTTGCTAAATAAAAACTATTAGGAAACTAGAGATAAGGATTCCCGTTTAAACGGATCCTCTCCGTTTAAACGAGTCCTTATCCGTAGTGGGCACCTCTCCACCCCTCTATAAATAGAGAGCCATATGGCTGATTTTGTACCCGAATGCATATGAAGCAATAAAGAAAGACCAGAAGTTCTCTCTACCTCTCTGTGTTCAATCTATTATTCTGTGTTTCTGTGATTGATTCGTTCTTATTCTAAGCAGAGGAATCGCTCGGACTGGTCGCCAGCGAGAGTTCCTCAACATGTTATCAGCATGAATCCGCTCCAGTGAATGAAGGTAATCATCGAAACACTTAATAGATTGGTTTTCTAGATCGCTTGAATTTGCAATTTTTTTTCGCGTTCTAGATTGGTTTTCTACGGTGCAAATCTGCCCTAATCTACCGTGAGCAGACCTGAAGTCGCCAGCACAATGTCGATCGGTAGATTGCGAAACGGGGTAGATGTTGATTGCACTGTAGAAAACTATGCAAATCCGCCCTAATCTACCGCGAGCAGACATGAAGTCGCCGACACAATGTCGATCGGTAGATTATGAAAAGGGTAGATGTTGATTGCATCGCGAAGCGAGAAATTTTCTTTCGGTTTGGTTGCCACGACGAGCATGAAAAAAGGGAAGGGGCAAATCGGGGCGCGCCCGCTGCGCGCATGCGCAACGCCGCGCGGCCGGCCACCGCGCGCGCGGCCCGCGCGCCGCCGCCGCCCCTACACCCAGCCGACCCGCGGACGAGCCGACGCGCCGGCAGCCCGCATGGCGGCCCGGCGTTGGCTGCCGACGAGTCGACCGTCGCCTCCGCCACGGCACCGTCGCACCGCATGTCGCCACCACCCCCGCGACGGACCGTCGGCGTCGTCGTCGTCACACGATCGACCACCACCGCGCTGCATGCGCGCCGCCTCTGCATGAGGCACGGCGAACACCAGCGCTGCATGCCGCCGCCGCCGCCCGGTGGCGGCTGCCGTAGCTCGCTCCTCGCGGCCGCCGTCGCCTGCACCACCGGCCGGATGCCTCGCGCATCCTCGCCGCCTCCCGGGTAGCGCCCGCGCCGCGCGTCGGCCTCCGCTGCGTCGCCCGAAGTCGGCTCCGCCGCCACGCCCCTGGCCGCTGCACCGGCCCCACCGCACCGGCCCCCGCCCGCGACCGCTGCGCCGGATCGCTTTACTGGCCACGCCGCTGGTCACCGCCCGCCGCCTGCATGCGGCCTATCCCTCGTCGCCATGCGCACCGCCCGAGAAGGCTTGGCCCGAAGCCGCGCCGCCTCCGACTTCCCCATGCCGGCCCGTAGCCGCGCCGCTCTGCCTCGCCCGGTCCGCCGCCATTTGGCGCCTGGCCGCCGGCCTCCCACCGTGGCCCGCAGCCACCGGCTTCCCGCCGCACCGTTCCACGCCCGCATGCGCCTCGCGCCGTCGCCGCGCCCGAGCAGCGCACATCGTCGGCCTCGGCCCGGCCGCACGCTGCCCGAAGTGGCCACCCTGCGCCGCCTCACCCGCTCGCTGGCCGCTCACCGCCCCGTATGGCGCCGCCCGCTCACCGCCCTGTATGGCGCTGCCCGCTCGTTGCCCTCTGTGCGCGCGCCCAGCAACTGCCGCCGCCTCTGGATAGGAATGGGTAGGGGAAACCCTACCCCGTGGTATTGAGTTGGCCACATGGGCCTTGGGCCGGGAGGCCGGACTCGGCAGGCCAGCGGGAACGGGCCCATGGGCTGAAAAGCCGTGGGCCGAGAAGAAGAAAACAAATAGAAGGTGGGCTGAACAGGTCGGGGTGAGTTTTGCAGAAAACCACTCGAAAAATCAAAAAATTACGCAAAATTTTCTCTGAACTGAAAATTTACGTATAGACCCCCCAGAAAATGCAGAATTTGCTGAAATTTCGTATGCTAGCATAAATGGCCCTAGGAATCCGATTTTTGCATTATTTTCAGCATTTGAAGATTATTAATTTTTGCCATTATGTTTTATGTATTTTCTGTATTTATTTACTGTTTTTGATTAATTGTAATTATTTAAATTGCTTTTAATCACTGAAAATTAGCAGTAAATTATGGAAAATGCATAGAAATTTATGAGACATTATGAGAACCTATTGTACCATTTATTTACCTGCAGTAAATAATTCCATGCATGTTTACCTGAAGTAAACTTATATGTTCCATTCATCACATATAGATGACTGGCATCACGAACCGGAAGTTCGAGGAGCTTGCCCAGCATGGCAAGAACTATCGCGTGGGCATCGATGTCGAGATAGTACTTGGAGCCGTGAAGCTCCGCGCAGCTATTGGGATTAGCGGACGGCATGACGCAAAACCTACACACGAGGAAAATGATCGGGCACTTCATTTCCTCGAGCACCACCTGCATTACTCTCAAGAATGAGTATATGGCGGAGAAAAGCGCTAGCACTCTGGACCGCACTCAAGAAGCGGTTTGAGAGGCTAAAATACACCATTCTTCCTCAGCGAGCAGGAGTGGATCGGATCGAGGTTTGCCGATTTCAAGGCGGTCGGGAGTACAATTACGCCTTGCACGAATTTGTACCAATCTTCAACTCGTAGTAGCGGATCACGGATGAGCGAAGATTGAGAAGACCCCGTCTACCTTTCACCCCAATGTTGTACAGTCCGCCGCAACTATCGTCAAGAGCGGCTACAAGGAGTACGCGAATTGATTGGTATGATGCGAGTTGCGGAGGCTCGGACGAACTTCTCCGCAAGAATTACGTCTCTCACCACGAGCAGCTCCACCGCCATGAAGCCAACGCTGGAAGCTACAAGGTGCAAAAGCCCTTGATGAAAAGAATGGGAAAGAAGGGTAAGACCGTTGCCCAGAAAGGCAAGTCAGATGCTCCAAATAACAAAAGGGCTAAGGAGAGTGGCAAAACCTATGGTCAGCAGAACCAAGGTTGCTACAAGTGTAGCAAGTGGGGGCATTGGTCGCGGGTCTATAAAGCACCGCAACATATCATTGATGCCCACCAAGCCCAAAAGAAGAATTGCAAAGGGCAGCCTGAAGCTCACTTTGCAGCAGTTGAGGGGGAGCATATTGAGCAGTTGCCTAAAATGATAGAGGTTGAGTCCATTCCGGCAGCAGCACCCCCTTACGACCTAGAGGTAGCCACCTCCATGATTTCTCTCGAAGAGAACATCACTCCTGAAAAGATAGCCGAAGAAGTCAATGACTTTCTAGTTGATTCCGTCTGATACACAGAATGCATGAGACGTTAATTGTCATTTATTTTGCATTAAATGGACAAGTTAGATCTTGCATGGATGGTACTTTATTTTTGTCTTCTTGTAATGGTTGGATGATTTTGAAATAATTCATTCATTTATTCAGTTTAGAATGGCATGAACACGTGTGGCTATATTATACCAACATTAAGGCGCTGCTGCGTCTGCTGATACGAAGGCGGTATTCGAAGCTCGAACTATTCTCTGTCATCATGTGATTAGGCCACCCAGGTCTTAAGATGATGAGAAATATAATTAACAATTCTCACGGGCATAATATTAAAGTGAAGAATTTTCCGAATCATGAAGATTTTGTGTGCTCTGCATGTGCCACCAGGAAATTAATTATTAGACCTTCCACTTTGAAAGTGAAGGATGAAGTCCCTGCATTTCTGGAACACATCCAGGGAGACATTTGCGGTCCTATTCAGCCCATCTTAGGGCCATTTAGGTATTTCATGGTGCTCATTGATGCTTCCTCAAAGTGGTCATATGTGGGTTTATTATCCACAAGAAACCATGCTTTCGCCAAATTGATCTCGCAAATCATTCGCATCAGAAATGTGTTCCCTGATCATCGCATCAAGTCCATTAGAATGGACAACGCCGGAGAATTTACTTCAAAGGCATTTGATGATTACTGCATGGCGATGGGGATAGCAGTTGAGCATTCGGTACCGCATGTCCATACCCAGAATGGTTTGGCAGAGGCATTGATCAAGAGAATTAAATTTATTGCCCGACCACTTTTGCAGAATTGCAATTTGCCAGCTACATGTTGGGGACAAGCAGTCCGACATGCAACGAATCTCATCAACTTTAGACCTTCGGCCTATAACATCCATTCACCTATACAACTAGCACAAGGGTCACCACCGAAAATTTCTCATCTCAGGAGGTTTGGATGCAAGGTTTATGTACCTATACCCCCTCATGTGACGCAATGGGCTCTCTCCGTAAGACTGGGATATACGTTGGTTATGAGACTGCATCCATAATTAGGTATTTGGAAACTATGTCGGGAGATTTGCATACCGCCCGCTTCGCTGATTGCATTTTGATGAGGATAATTTCCCGACATTAGGGGGAGGAAATCAACCCTTTCATGAAAAATGTCGAAAAATTACGTGGGAAGCCACGAGAATTCCTGCACATGACCCACGCACTAGTAAATCAAATAGAGAAGTCCAAAAGACAAGAGAAGTCCAGAAGACAATAGAAGTCCAGAAGACAATTGATTTGTAAGCATTTGCGAATCAGCTGCCTAATCACTTTAGTGATTTGAAGAGCGTGACTAAGTCGCATGTGCCTGCACGCACTGCACTGGAGAGGGTTGAAATACCTAAGAAAGCAGAAGGTATCCCCAATCTCGTCTAGAGGCCTCGAAAAAAAAAAGGAGGACGAGAACTCCGGCTCCTCAAATCCTAAGTAACCGGGGACGCCTGGTGAAAAAGGATAAGATGGACTTATCATAACTGATCACTGAAGTCCCCTAGAATGAGAAGGGGAGTTAGTTGAGACCTGACACAAGTATGACATCTGTTGAAAAGGACATACCGGATCTGAATATCCCCATCGGCATGGATGTGTGCGCACACATCGGAGCCAAAAAACTAAAGGGACTTGCCACCGCAATTGAAAGAAGCGATGTGCAAGGTGAAGCTCCAGAAGAAGCAACTCATGAAGAAATAGCTATAAATTATGTGCACACGGGAGAGTCCCTGAACAGGACAACCGCCATGTCGATATCTACGCCATAAGTAAAATTGCCACAATCATTGATCTTGATCCCGAGCCTGCATCGCTCGCTGAATGTAAGAAAAGATCAGATTGAGATGATTAGAAGAAGGCAATAGCAACCGAATTGCTATCTCTGAACAAAATAGAGGTATTTGGGCCCGTATACCGTACACCTCCCTATGTGCACCCTGTAGGGCACAAGTGGGTATTTGTTCAAAAGAGAAATGAAAGAAACGAAGTAGTAAGATACAAAGCAAGGCTGGTAGCACAAGGTTTCACTCCACATCCTGGAGTTGATTATGAAGAAACCTACTCCCCAGTCATAAGTGGAATTACCTTTAGATATTTGATCTCAATGGCAGTGAATTTGAATTTAGAAATGAAATTGATGGATGTTGTGACTGCATAGCTTTATGGTAACTTGGATTCGGAGATTTATATGAAAGCCCCTGAAGGAATTCCTCTCCCGAACCAAGACAGAGTAAATAGAAATCTGTACAGTGTGAAGCTTAGAAAGTCCCTGTATGGACTGAAGCAATCTGGCAGAATGTGGTATAATCGCTTAAGCGACTTTCTCTGCAAGAAAGGCTACACGAACAATGAAGAATGTCCTTGTGTATTTATACGACGATCATAGAATGGATTCTGTATAATCTCAGTGTATGTAGATGATCTGAATATCATCGGGACAGTGGAAGATATAAAAGAAGCAAGCTCCTACTTGGAGTCGAGTTTGAAATGAAAGATTTGGGCAAGACCAAGTTACGCTTAGGCTCGCACTTGAGCATGTCTCGGAGGAGTCTTGGTATATCGATCGACCTACACCTGGAAGGTGCTAGAAAGATTCGGCTTTGAGAAAGCATTCCCATCAAAGTACCGATGATCGGGAGATCTTTACAGCAAGAAAAAGATCCTTTCCGACCTAGGGAAGAGGGGGAGGAAGTCCTGGGACCGGAATTCCCATACTTGAGTGCAGTTGGAGCACTTATGTACTTAGCAAACTGCACTAGACTGGATATTGCCTTTGCCGTGAACTTGTTAGCAAGGTATAGTGCAGAGCCCACCAAAATGCATTGGTAGGGCATAAAGGACATCTTCCGATATCTCCAAGGAAGCAAGGACCTTGGATTGTTTTACAGAAAGAATCAAGATCTGAACTTGATTGGCTATGCAGATGCTGGGTACCTGTCTGACCCGCATACCGTAAAGTCACAAACAGGCTATGTATTCCTGTGTGGTGGAATTGCAATTTCCTAGAAATCGTCTAAGCAAAGCCTTGTAGCTATCTGGACGAACCACTCAGAAATAATAGCGCTGTATGAAGCCGCACGTGAATGTGCTTGGCTACGCCGAATGGTTCACCACATCCAGCAGTCATGTGGGATGAACATTGTGCAAACCCCACGATTATCTATGAAGATAATGTCGCTTGCGTTGCACAAGTACAAATGGGCTATGTGAAGAGTCATCTCACAAAGCATATCTACCCCAAGTTCTTCTATGCTCATGAATTGCAAAAGATGGATGAGATTTATTCACAGAGTCACTCCCCGCATCTAGCTTTGAAAGATGCGTGCGAGGGATCGGTATGATGAGACTTAGAGAAGTGCAGAATTCAGGGGGAGAATTCTCTCAAGCCCGTTAGTGAATCTTGATCACGAAGATCAAGTACCCAAAGAATAAACGTCTGAAGACCGAATGAAGTTGGGTGGTGTACTCTTTTCCCTTGACGAGTTTTCCTGAAGTTTCTCGGTCAAGGTTTTTAATGAGGCAATTCGTGCATCGCAGCATAACATGCATCATGTACTCTTTCTCCAAATTTTTCCCACTGGATTTTTATGGAGTTTTAATGAGGCATGAGTATGTCGGATGAGTGCCCAAGGGTGAGTATTAGGAAACTAGAGATAAGGATTCCCGTTTAAACGGATCCTCTCCGTTTAAATGAGTCCTTATCCGTAGTGGGCACCTCTCCACCCCTCTATAAATAGAGAGCCATATGGCTGATTTTGTACCCGAATGCATATGAAGCAATAAAGAAAGACCAGGAGTTCTCTCTACCTCTCTGTGTTCAATCTATTATTCTGTGTTTCTGTGATTGATTCGTTCTTGTTCTAAGCAGAGGAATCGCTCGGACTGGTCGCCAGCGAGAGTTCCTCAACAAAAACATGCCCATCAAGTAACGAGTAGAAATCCTGTCAATTAAGATTTTAAAATCCATATCAGGATAGCAGGAATTTGTAAGAAATAAGAAAAGCAAAGCAGAAAGCAACCAAGGTACCTCCAAAGTCCATCCGGGTCTTCAACCGGGTATAGGTATAAACCGGCCCAAGGTACCTCCAAAGTCCAAACACAACCGAGGCCTTTCCCCGTGTATAGGAATCAACGTACCTCCAAATTGTACTGACGCCACTAGGAAGTTTATTGGGTACACAATTTCAGAGCTTCACTCTCAGGTATAAACTGCAATTTTGCAGAGACGGCTTCACATGGGGGTTGGTAACCATCGGGAAATTAAGTCTTTGCTATATATTGTATACACGATAACTATGCCTTGCTTCTAATTAAAGATCAGTGGTAGAATGTGTTGGACCTGAATTTTGTCAATCCAGAATCCTCTGTGATTTTACCGTACTATTCTCTGAATCAGTAGATAATGCTCACAAATACATTTATGTACATCAAATACATATCTTGTAGAAGCGTAACTAATATAGCCGTAAACTTACACATGGGCTGGTCAGGCCGAATTCATTAGAAGCAACACCAAAAACGGAAACTTCACACAGGTAGGACTCTTAGGATCTACCCACAGGTAATTAACTAGGGTTCGCGTCCTAGTTCTTAGCCTCGTTGTCTTCTAGCTCTGTCAACTCTTTTAGATGATCGCATGGCTTTTCTTTATCCCTTTGATTTACTGAATAACAGTAATTGAGCAAATCATAAGTGCCAAGGTACTTAGCAAACTATCACACAGAATGCATGTCGGACCCGGATTTAGAAGTCCGAAATCCCGGATTTAGAAATCCAAAATCCTCTTTGATTCACCTGCATTATTCCCTGGATCAGTAGATAATGCTTCACAGTTACACTGCTAGATCATCTCATACACGAGTCATTTAATATTACAAGAACTGGAGTGGAGTATCTCCAGGCAGTAGGCCGTCAGGCCAAATAGTTCATTACATTCAAGGAGTTCATTACAACCCAAAAGACAGTGGAAGAACAACAAAAGCAGAAGGCGCATTTCCCGACAGGCAGCGACTGGGGATCACCCCTGGTGAATGCAACTATTAGCCGAAGCTACTAAGTGGGATTCTTCTGGTATCTAGAATGGTCAGCTGGCCCAAGGGAAAAGAGACTACTAGAACTAGGTCTACTCGTCGCCATGGTCTTCTTCACCTCCTTGGTCCTGATCCTCAAAATACTCATAATGTCTAGGCTACTCCAAATATGGAAGGGGGTGAAAGCGAGAGTGAGCACTTGCAACTGTGCCCCGCAAGCCAACACACAGAATGCATTGATATAGCATGCATGGCTTGTCAACTATTGGCTGGGGTTTATTTTAGTTGCGCAAGGCAAGTTTCTCAAATACATAGTTAAAATCCTATGACTTAGCGGGTTTGTAATATTGCAAAAATTATTGAAATTGTGCAATACTTAAATTGTAGATGGTTCCATCCACCAATTATATGGCTCCATCCACCAATGCTAAGTTTTAATTATTGGGCTACTTCCACCCTAAGTATTCACTGGAGTACATCTCCCAAGGAAAAATCCAGCAAAATAGGGTACATCTCCCTACTATGTTTTATTGTTTCCCGCCCACGAAAATTTTTGTAAACTAGAACTAACTCGATGATGTTCCCATGTCCGCTCTTAACCGTGAGCACAGCTATTCGAATAGTTATTTAGACTCTGCAGAGTTTGTACAACTTTACCCACAAGAGATAAATCAATTGTTATATTCTGCATATTGCCTTAGATACACAGATCAATCGAGTTATCACAAGACCTTTACAATATATCTAGTAAAAGAATGCACTCGCTAAGGTTTCCATCTACAGGAAGGCCATTTAGGCACCAGCTAGACCCCCTCTTGCGCCCACCTCTAACCGGTGACACGACATCTCCGGGACGTGTTGCGTCCAGCGAGAAAAATCGTGCTTTCCCCCGAAATGCATTCAGTTACTGGCGAGTACAAATTATTTAGTCATGCCTACACTTTGCCAGCTTGTGGTTGTACTGTTTTACATGGAGAGGTCATCACAGGATTAAGTCCTTAATTTGTCCGGACGGGCGTACACCGGCCAATGATACATCCACCAACCATTCCTACCATCCGCCCAGACCGGTATGAAATTTTGTAGGATTTTAAGAAGCATAAAATATCCTTTAATCAATCTACCAATCAGGTACCTCCCATGATTGCCCAAAATGACTTAGTTGTTGAGAATGTATGTCAGAACATTCTAATGTCCTGAGATTGGTACCGGACGAGCTTCGCAATTAGTAATTGTAGCTTAATCTTGAAATTGTTTTTGTTACTATTTGCTAGGGCGACAATGGTACGGATAACAAGTTTCAAGGAATGGTTTCAGCTATGTAGTGCCAATAAGCAAATTGGGTGAATAGCTAATGAAAGCGGTAAACTATTGTATATAAAATATCGCATGCAATTTGGATAATTTTAAACAATATAATTGATTTAAAACATGGGGATTCAACATGATCAAAGTGTTGACTCACCTGGATTTTGTGCTGGTAAATCTGGTTGATCTTGCGAGGCGTCGAATGCTTGATCGGGATTTCCCTCGTAATCTACTCGCGGACAAAACCGGAAAAGCAAATAGGCAAAGGACAATAAATACCAAAACTTTAATCAAATGAACTTCAAATTGGACCAAACTTAGATTAATAGCAAGATCATGAATTTAGAAAATTTCAGAAACAAGTTCCACCCAAATCGGTGTTATGGTTAAAAAGTTATAGTCTTTCAAAGTTCGATTTTTGAGAAAATCCGAAAATTGAAGAGAGAGAGAGAGAGAGATTTACTCTCACTGACATGTGGGTCCCGCGGTTTTAATATTTTTATAAAAAATTAGATTTTTTGATTTTTAATTGGATGAGTGTATGACACGTGGGGCCGACGGGTTAATGAATTTCAGAAAATCAATAAATCTACATTGACCGACAAGTGGGTCCCGTGGCAAGGCACTGTTTAGTGGGGCCCGCTTGTCAGTGACTCAAGATTTAAAAACCAGTTAACTTTTAATTAATATGGGTGGGGCCTATATGTCATTCTCTCAATTCTTTTAATTAGCCGAGGGGCCCACGGGTCAGTGAAATGATTAGATACTTTTAACTGGCATTAAGAAAGATCATTAGTAGTTAATGAAAACTCATTTAGTTAATCCGATCGAAACAGGGTGTCGGCCCGCCGGAAGCGGCGGCGGCGACCGCGGCGGGGTGGCCGGTGGGTGGTTGCAGCGGCAAAAAGTGCTGCGGCTCGGCAAGGCACTTTGGCGGCGCGAGACCCAGCGGCGCCGGCGTCGCGGCGAGCATGGCGGTGGCAGAACAGGGGAAATGGGCGGCGGCCGAAACATCGATAAGAACACAATTGAAGGTAGTGGGAGCATCTAGGGATCACCAGGAGCTCACCGAGACGCTCAGATGAACTCAGGGTGTAGCGGGGAGGTGCAGCGCAGTGATGTCTGCGGAGGAAGGAGGGTGGTACGCGGAGGAAGATGAGCAAGGGAATCCCTGAATTGGTGCCGGGATTGAGCTCAGCAAGTCTAGGTGATGCTCGGGCGGGGTTGAATCGAGCTCTAGTGGCCGGAGGCGATGGTGGCGGCATGCGGTCGGAGTTGAAGATGCCACGAGGAGGCCTAAAACCAGAGGTAGAGGAGGGGAGGCGAAGGATGACGTCGGCGTTGCTGGCACCCGCGCGGGAGAGAGCAAATACCAGGGGCGCGTGGGTGGTTTGCCGCCGACAGAGAGAGAGAGGCAGGGGAGGAAGGAAGGAAGAAGGAGGGGGCGCTCGGGTGGGCCGGCTGGGCCGGGTGGGCTGGTTCGGCCTGCCCGAGAGGAGGATTTTAATTTTTAAAGTTTCTCCAATTTGGGGAATTCCTTTAAGGATTTTTATAAAGATAAGGAAATAATATTTTTATGAACTTCGAAAACCATAAATCTTTAAATAAAACCAGAAAAGAACACAAAAATTTTTGGGGCTAAAATCCAGATAAAGATAAAGCAATTTATTAACTGGAATAATAAAAATGAGATGTTACAAATCCCTACCCGCTTAAATAAAATCTCGGCCCTGAGATTTGCCTAAGCTGAGAAAAGGTGAGGAAAGTCAGCCTTGAGCTGGTCTTCACGTTCCCATGTAGCTTCTTTTTCGGAGTGGTTGCTCCATTGTACCTTGCAAAGTCAAAAACTCTTACTCCTTGTTTGTTTTTCCAGGGTGTCCAAAATCTTGATTGGGTACTCTGAGTAGGTGAGGTCTTTCTGAATTTCCAAATTTTTCAAAGGTGCTTGCTCTTCCGGAACTCGAAGGCATTTCTTGAGTTGCGAAATATGGAAAACATCATGTACTCTGCCAGGCTTGCAGGTAGATCTAGATTGTAGGCGACTTCTCCGCATCTAGCAAGGACGGGGAAAGGGACTATAAACCGAGGTGCTAGTTTTCCTTTCACTTTAAATCTTTGCACTCCTCGAAGGGGAGAAACCTTGAGGTAAACATGATCTTCGACTTGAAAGGTGAGTTCGCGTCGGCGATTGTCGGTGTAGCTCTTTTGTCTAGACTGGGCAGCTTGTAGGCGGTCTCTAATCATCTTAACCCTTTCTTCTGCTTGTCTTAGGGTATCTAGTCCAAAGGTATGACCTTCACCGGGTTCTGACCAGTGCAATGGAGTTCTACACTTTCGTCCATACAAGGCCTCAAAAGGTGACATTTTAAGACTTGACTGGTAACTATTATTATATGAAAACTCTGCATATGGCAAGCTCTTTTCCCAATCTGAAGTTGATTCTAGGGTACAGGCTCGAAGCATGTCCTCTAGAACTTGATTTATCCTTTCAGTTTGTCCATCTGTTTGAGGGTGATAAGCAGTACTAAAACTTAGGTGGGTTCCAAGGGCACTGTGCAAGCTGTTCCAAAAATGTGAGGTGAATTGAGAACCTCGATCTAAAACTATTTTTCTGAGTACCCCGTGCGCACACACAATGCAGGCCATATATAACTCTGCTAACTTATCTCCTTTATAAGTAGTCTTTACCGGAATAAAATGAGCCACCCTTGTTAATATGTCCGTTATAACCCATATTGAATCATATCCTATCTTAGTGCGAGGAAGGCCGGTTATGAAATCCATTCCTATTTCTTCCCATTTCCACTGAGGTATTTGCAAAGGTTGAAGTAGTCCTGCTGGTTTCTGGTGTTCCGCCTTAATATGTTGGCAAGTATCACAACAAGCTACATACTCAGCAATGTCTCGCTTCATACGCGGCCACCAATACAGTGTTTTCAAGTCTTGATACATCTTGGTGCTACCAGGATGTAAAGCATAGGACGAGTTATGTGCTTCTTTCAATATTAGCTCCTTCAGTTCTTGTTGGTGAGGAATGAAAAGTCATTTTTCAAACCATAGAGTTCCTTGTAAATCTCTCACCATCTTTGGTGCCTTCCCTCTTTTCATCATATGCTCAAGCTTCTGAGTTCCAGGGTGTCCTTTCTGTGCTGCTTTGATTTGCTCTTCTAATGTAGGTTGCACCTCTAGGGTGGCTAAAATGCCTTGCTCTATAATCTCCAGATTGAGGGAAGCAATCTCTTTACACAGCTCCGATGGGATTTCTTGAGCCTGGGTATGGTTACATCCGGGCCTTCTACTTAACGCATCAGCTACTACATTAGCTTTGCCAGGGTGATAATGAACTTCCAGGTTGTAATCCTTAATTAATTCCAACCATCTCCTTTGTCTAAGGTTGAGGTCATTCTGAGTGAATATATACTTAAGACTTTTGTGATCCGTGTAAATGTTGTAATGGTTTCCAATTAAATAGTGTCGCCATAACTTCAAGGCGTGCACTACAGCTACTAATTCCAAGTCATGGGTGGGGTAATTATCTTTGTGAGGTCGAAGTTGTCTGGATGCATAAGCTACGACCTTCCCATCCTGCATAAGTACACATCCTAGACCTTGACGGGATGCATCGCAATATACTTCAAACTCCTTATGAATATCTGGCAAGACTAATACTGGGGCTGTGGTAAGTTTTATTTTTAATTCTTGAAAACTCCTCTCACAGTCAGCTGTCCATTCAAACTTCTTTTCTTTCTTCAGAAGATGGGTCATGGGCTTGGATAATTTGGAGAAATCCAATATGAAACGCCGGTAGTATCCTTCTAACCCGAGGAAACTACGGACTTTAGTAACCAAGGCTGGTTGCTTCCAGTCTAGAACAGTGTCTACCTTGGAAGAGTAAACTGCTACTCCTCCCGCGGAGATAACATGTCCTAAGAAATTAATTTCTTGCAACCAAAAGGCACACTTGCTATACTTTGCATAAAGTCTATGTTCTCGGAGGGTCTCTAGGACTGCTCGAAGGTGGGTGGCATGATCCTCTGGTGTCTTGGAATAGATTAAAATGTCATCAATAAATACCACCACGAATTTGTCCAGATATTTCATGAATACTTGTTCATGAGGTTCATAAAATATGCAGGGGCATTAGTTAATCCAAAAGACATCACTGTATACTCAAATAATCCATATCGAGTGGTGAAAGCTGTCTTTGGAATATCTTCTGTTCTGACTTTAAGTTGATGATACCCGGACTTCAGATCTATTTTGGAGAATATAGTAGCTCCTGTGAGTTGATCAAATAGATCATCTATCCTTGGCAAGGGATATTTATTTTTGATAGTCACCTCGTTAAGAGCACGGTAGTCCACGCATAATCTGACTGTACCATCCTTTTTCTTAACGAAGAGCACAGGTGAACCCCAAGGTGACGAACTGGGTCGGATGTACCCCTTCCCTTGCAGTTCCCCAAGCTGAACTTTTAATTCTTCTAGTTCATCTACTAGCATTCTGTAAGGCCTTTTGGCAATTGGGGCTGTCCCTAGCTTTAGGTTAATTATAAACTCGATATCACAATGCAGGGGCATTCACAGTAATTCTTCTGGAAAAACATCGGGATACTCTTGTACTACTGCCATGTTTTCTAGAGGTACTGTGTCAAGGTGATGGAGCCAAGGTCTAGAAGGGATATGGTTGACTTGAATCTGGATTTCCTGCCCTGGTCCTTTAGTTAGCACCACCCTTCTATTCGCACAATCTATCATTCCTTGATGCTTGGCTAACAATCCACCCCAAGGATGATATCTAGGGTCTGAGATGACAAAACTAAAAGGTTTGCCAAAAAGCCAAAGTCTCCTAGGGTGATTTCCACTTGGGACACAGTAAGGTGGTGAGCAAGGATCCTCCTGGGGAACTAAGTAGTACTGACTTTATTAGCTTAAAAGTCGGTAGATTTGCCTTAGCAACAAAATTCCCCGAGATAAAAGAATGCGAAGCACCAGAGTTAAACAAAACTTGAGCAGGTAATGATTTGACTGAAAACATACCCATCAGGACTCCGGATGCATCTTGGGCTCCTTCAGCTGCCACATGGTTGACGCGACCTTGATGATGAGACGAGGCGGTCCTGGAAACTTGAGACACTTGACCTCCCCTAGTGGGTGCTGTGGACGATCCTTTGACTGGAATAGTCTTCGCATTAGTCCTAGCTGGGGCGGATTGGCGGTCTGGACATTTATTGGTGAAATGTCCTTTTGCCCCACAGTTAAAACAATGCAGATTGGCAGCTGGATTTGTCGTAGTAGTTTGCCCGACCGGGCGAAACATTCGGGAGGTACTGCCACTCGACTGCTGGGAGGGGGCTCTGGCTTGAAAACCTGAAGTGGTTCCTTGCTTGAAAGATGGCTTGTCTTGATACGAGGTTCGAGGGTGAGAGCTATTCTGAGTTCGTTGTGCAGCCCACTTCCTCTTGCGACTAGCTTCCAATTGCTTCCTCTCATTCTCACAAATGAGAGCCTTGTTGACTAGATGATGGAAGGTGGGATGGTCATGGAGAATCAGCTGGGATCTCATTTCTTCATTCATGCCCTCCAGAAATTGATCAATCTTCTCCTCTTTGTCTACAATATCCTCAGGAACGTAACAAGCAAGCTGGTTAAATTTTGTGAGGTACTCACTTATGGTCATGTTTCCTTGCTTCAAGTGGCGAAACTCATTCCTCTTCAGCCTCATGATGCCGGTAGGCACAAAGTTTTGTCGGAAGACGGCCTTGAATTCCCCCCAAGAAATACTGGGTTTGGGTCGTCTTGCTATACTGCCACTTACGTCTGTTTCCTCCTCATCTGCTTCAACCTCAGCTTGGTCTTGCTGGCCAAATTGCTGTGTCTCTGCTGCAGGGGTCTCGGCCACTTCTTCTACTTCCTCTTCTCCTTCTTCTTCTTCTTCTGAGGACTCCACCTGGTTGCGGGTTTCCAGGTAGTTTTCCCACCAGGCGGCGGCAGCGCCTTTGAGTTGATGGGAGGCAAAGTCTACTTTGTCCTCATCCGTACATCTCGCTAGACGAAGCTTCCTCTCAGTGTCCCTTAGCCAATCATCTGCCTCTAAGGGTTCATTGGCATAAGCAAAAGTTTGGGGTCGGGTTCGGAGGAAATCTGCCAGCTTTGAACTCCTATTGTCTGATATTGAGTGCTGGCTAGTTAGCATAGCATGCAGGATCTGGGTCTGCTGAGCTAAGATCTAAGTTGTTGTTGGAGGCGCGGGTGGTGGTGGTGGTGGTAATCCTTGGCCACGGCCTCGGCCTCTGCCATGGCCTCTACCACGACCTCTGGCGGGGTTTGCTACTCTTGGAGGCATCTGCATTCACAGAAAAAATATTATCTAAACAAAGAATAGGGAGGAGAGGATATAAGAGGGTTTACTAGCCCTCTAGTAACACAACAGAACTCCAATAAGATTCTTAGAAAAGCAATGCAATAAAAAGCATTAAAACTGATAGGTTCATATTACAAAAGGGAACTTACACCCAGTACACAGGGCTTAGCCCTGGCATCGCAACTACTGCCATAACTGGCTACAAAAGGGATACAAAAGACTGACTAACTAATCACTGTCTAACACCTACCCTATCTAAGGGTGGTCGCCTCCACACTCAGAGCATCCCTGCAAGCGACTGCGACTGTCCTGCTGGGAAGGACTAGCTGTGCGGGAGCGGGAGCTGGTCGGCGAACGGGAGCGGTGTAACCCTCTGCTGGGCCCTCCTGAGTCAGAAAGAGTGTAGCCTGGAGGTGGACGAACGCTCTTGCGAGCGGTCCACGCAAGCGAAGTCCCCTAGAAGTGGAGGGTGCTGTCCCTCCCTCGAGAGGGGCTAGTAGGGGGATAATCCTGCCATAAAATGATCGGAGAGGCGGTGCTGATCTTTGCAGATCTGTTAGTCTTTGGATCTGCGGGTCTTGGTACAGTGCTGCTGCTGCTTTGAGTGCAGTGTGGGACTAGCGTCGGTCTTTGGTCTTCTTTGATACGAGGGAGGATGGCGTGTAAGAGGGAGAGGACGGGGTGTAATCCGCCATGGAGCGCAGCCTCTCTAGCTCTGTCTCTGTAGCCCTCCGCTCTCGCTCAGCGAAGATAAGTGCGGTGTCAGTACCGGCCAGCTGAAGCCGTAAGGCGTCAATCTTCTGATAGCTGTCTACCAAAAGGGTGAGAAGCGCTCGGATCTCTCTCAGGGCGCTGCTGTAAGACTCCACCTGAGCCTCAGTCAAATCCACTTGGTGTGACAGGTGAGGGTTGTCAATCGGCTCTCCCAGCGGCTCTGGCTCAACACCTCCCATACGTAGCATCGGGAAAAAGCTGAACGGCGATGAAACCAAAGCGTCCCCGTGTACATGCATCAGACGTGCCAGCCCGAAGAAGGCAGCATCCTGCACTGCATCGTGTAGGTGGCTCCGGGGAAAAGTATCTGGAGTGACAATAGGGATCATCTCGTTGTCCCTATCCCGGGCGTAAATAAAGACGTGCACCTTTCAGGTCTCCCTGTCCTGGAATCTAGTGCACAAGCCGTGGAAGATCGGCGGGCGATGATAGCGAAGGTACTGCATCAGCTGACACAGTAACTCGGCGAATCCTCCCTCAGTCTCTTGGTGTGAGAGAAGGTCCCAAGAAGTCGCAGCTGGGCTCGCCATCTACAAATTTAAACAAAGAGTTAGACGAAGGAAAAAATTTCTAATAAATCAAAGAGAGGGAGAACTACAGCATTTTGTGCACATAGTTTGTATAGACTGAAAGGTTTGCTTAAAATAGGTTTTCGACCCTAGTTGCGGCCATTCTAGCTAAGGCTTCCTACAGTCGTATGCTCTGATACTAACCCTGTCGGACCCGGATTTAGAAATCCGAAATCCTCTATGATTCACCTGCATTATTCCCTGGACCAGTGGATAATGCTTCACGATCTAACTTCTTTGGATCATCTCATACGAGTCATTTAATATTACAAGAAGCTGGAGTGGAGTATCTCGAGCGATGAGCCATCAGGCCAAATAGTTCATTACATTCAAGGAGTTCATTACAACCCAAAAGACAGCGGAAGAACAATAAAAGCGAAAGGCGCATTTCCCGATAGGCAGCGACTGGGGATCACCCCAGGTGAATGCAACTATTAGCCGAAGCTACTAAGTGGGATTCTTCTGGTATCTAGAATGGTCAGCTGGCCCAAGGGAAAAGAGACTACTAGAACTAGGTCTACTCGTCGCCATGGTCTTCTTCACCTCCTTGGTCTGATCCTCAAAATACTCATAATGTCAGTGCTCCAAATATGGAAGGGGTGGCGAGTGAGCACTTGCAGCTGTGCCCAAGCCAACACACAGAATGCATTGATATAGCATGCATGGCTTGTCAACTATTGGCTGGGGTTTATTTTAGTTGCGCAAGGCAAGTTTCTCAAATACATAGTTAAAATCCTATGACTTAGCGGGTTTGTAATATTGCAAAAATTATTGAAATTGTGCAATACTTAAATTGTAGATGGTTCCATCCACCAATTATATGGCTCCATCCACCAATGCTAAGTTTTTATTATTGGGCTACTTCCACCCTAAGTATTCACTGGACTACATCTCCCCAGGAAAAATCCAGCAAAATAGGGTACATCTCCTTACTATGTTTTATTGTTTCCCGCCCACGAAAATTTTTGTAAACTAGAACTAACTCGAGGATGTTCCCATGTCCACTCTTAACCGTGAGCACGGTTATTCGAATAGTTATTTAGACTCTGCAGAGTTTGTACAACTTTACCCACAAGAGATAAATCAATTGTTATATTCTGCATATTGCCTTAGATACGCAGATCAATCGAGTTATCACAAGACCTTTACAATGTATCTAGTAAAAGAATGCACTCGCTAAGGTTTCCATCTACAGGAAGGCCATTTAGGCACCAGCTAGACCCCCTCTTGCGCCCACCTCTAGCCGGTGACACGACATCTCCAGGACACGTTGCGTCCAGCGAGAAAAATCGTGCTTTCCCCCGAAATGCATTCAGTTACTAGCGAGTACAAATTATTTAGTCATGCATACACTTTGCTAGCTTGCGGTTGTACTGTTTTACATGGAGAGGTCATCACAGGATTAAATCCTTAATTTGTCTGAACGGGCGTACACCGCCCAATGATACATCCACCAACCATTCCTACCATCCGCCCAGACCGGTATGAAATTTTGTAGGATTTTAAGAAGCATAAAATATCCTTTAATCAATCTACCAGTCAGGTACCTCCCATGATTGCCCAAAATGACTTAGTTGTTGAGAATGTATGTCAGGACATTCTAATGTCCTGAGATTGGTACCGGACGAGCTTCGCAATTAGTAATTGTAGCTTAATCTTGAAATTGTTTTTGTTACTATTTGCTAGGGCGACAATGGTACGGATAACAAGTTTCAAGGAATGGTTTCAGCTATGTAGTGCCAATAAGCAAATTGGGTGAATAGCTAATGAAAGAGGTAAACTATTGTACATAAAATATCGCATGCAATTTGGATAATTTTAAACAATATAATTGATTTAAAACATGGGGATTCAACATGATCAAAGTGTTGACTCGCCTGGATTTTGTGCTGGTAAATATAGTTGATCTTGCAAGGCGTCGAATGCTTGATCGGGATTTCCCTCGTAATCTACTCGCGGACAAAATCGGAAAAGCAAATAGGCAAAGGACAATAAATACCAAAACATTAATCAAATGAACTTCATATTGGACCAAACTTATATTAATAGCAAGATCGTGAATTTAGAAAATTTTAGAAACAAGTTCCACCCAAATCGGAGTTTTGGTTAAAAAGTTATAGCCTTTCAAAGTTCGATTTTTGAGAAAATCCGAAAATTGAAAAGAGAGAGTGATTTACTCTCACTGACATGTGGGTCCCGCGGTTTTAATATTTTTTTATAAAAAATTAGATTTTCTGATTTTTAATTGGATGAGTGTATGACACGTGGGGCCGACGGGTTAATGAATTTCGGAAAATCAATAAATCTACAGTGACCGACAAGTGGGTCCCGCGGCAAGGCACTGTTCAGTGGGGCCCGCTTGTCCGTGACTCAAGATTTAAAAATTGGTTAACTTTTAATTAATACGGGTGGGGCCCATATGTCATTCTATCAATTCTTTTAATTAGCCGAGGGGCCCACGGGTCAGTGAAATGATTAGATACTTTTAACCGGCATTAAGAAAGATCATTAGTAGTTAATGAAAACTCATTTAGTTAATCCGATTGAAACAGGGGTGTCGGCTTCGGCCGAGGGAGCGGCGGCGCGGTGACTTCGCCGACGGCGAGGGGTGACCGGAGTGGGTGGTTGCAACGGCAAAAAGGGTCCGCAGCGGCTCAGCAAGGCACTGGCCGGGGCGGTGAAGACCCGAGCGGCGCCGAAGCGTGCCGGCGGCGAGCATGGCGGCGGCCGAAACATCGATAAGAACACAATTGAAGGCAGTGGGAGCATCTAGGGATCACCAAGAGCTCACCGAGACGCTTAGATGAACTCGGGGTGTAGCGGGGAGGTCTGGCGACGGTGATGTGCGGCGGAGGAAGGAGGTGACCGCGCGAGAGGAAGATGGCGAGGAATCCACGAATTGGTGCCGGGATTGAGCTCAGCAAGTCCGGGTGATGCTCGGGCGGGGTTGAATCGAGCTCTAGTGGCCGGAGGCGACGGTGGCGGCGTGCGGCCGGAGTTGAAGAAGATGGTGCCGTCGACGAGCTGCAAGGCAAAGAAGTCCGGTCGCGCCGGAAATCTGGAAGGGTAAAGGAACACGATTAGCGGGTCGCGAGAGCTTGCGGGTGCCCGGCGGCGGCTGTCGGCGACGACGACCGAAAGCTTCTGTGGCGGCGGTCCACAACGCGAAAATTCGCTCGAGAAAGGTGGGGAAAAACGCGAGGGAAGTGAGGGGTGAGCTGCAAAGAAGTCAAGTGTTGCAACTTATAACGAGCAAGTGAGTGAGGAGCGCTAAGGAGCATTCAATCGCAAATTGAAGGCAAGGCAGCGGGTACGAGCTCTTGGGTGTGCTACGGTCGCTAGGCGAGGAGGGGCAGGAGGAGGGTGCAGCGCAACGCCTCCTCGCTTCATTGCTCTGCAGCGTAGCTCAGTGAGGAAGTCAAGGCTTGAGGCGACGACGCAGGTACGGGCGAGGTCACGGCGTCGCATCAGAGTAGTGCTGCGGCTAGGGGAGACACGAGGCCAGCTCGGAGGCAGCAATTGCGGGTGGCACTCGAGGTCTTCGGAAGTGACAGCGACGGCAACCGTGGTACGGCGGAGCACGTCGGCCACCAGAGTTAGGGGCTGGAGCGGACTAGCCCGGCGGGGAGGGAGCACGGAGCCGCGAGGAAGATGCCACGAGGAGGCCTAAAACCGGAGGTAGAGGAGGGGAGGCGAAGGATGACGTCGGCGTTGCTGGCGCCCGCGCGGGAGAGAGCAAATACCAGGGGCGCACGGGTGGTTTGCTGCCAACAGAGAGAGAGAGAGGCAGGGGAGGAAGGAAGGAAGAAGGAGGGGCGCTCGGGTGGGCCGGGTGGGCCGGTTCGGCCTGCCCGAGAGGAGGATTTTAATTTTTAAAGTTTCTCCAATTTGGGGAATTCCTTTAAGGATTTTTATATAGATAAGGAAATAATATTTTTATGAACTTCCAAAACCATAAATCTTTAAATAAAACTAGAAAAGAACACAAAAATTTTCGGGGCTAAAATCCAGATAAAGATAAAGTAATTTATTAATTGGAATAATAAAAATGAGATGTTACAATGCATTAATAATAGATGCCAGGCTAGTCAAGAAAGGTTTACCGCCATCATTTTGAGATACAGATATAGAAAATTTCCAAGACTTAGCATTTTAACTAAATCATGTTTTAAAAGAATGTAAGAGTGTGCAATAATAATTGAGATGCAAGTTCCATCCACATATGCTATTATTATTTCTTGGGTTCTAACCACTCTATATAATCATTGGGTTCTAACGCCCAGGGAAAATCAATACTCAGGGTTCTGACCGCCCCTTGTATTTTTCATTCCAACCATAAAGATTATTTTGTAAATAGACACTAACTTAAGTAAATTCCCTTGCCCGCCCATGATCGTGGGTAAGACTGTTTGAACAGTTTTCACTTTGTAGAGGTTGTATATTTTACCTACAAGAGACAATCAACTTGTTATATTTCACACATTTTTTGGACATGTTAATCAAGAAGATTACTACAAGGCATTTATAATGTATCTTCTCAACGGGGTATGCCTGCTAAGGTTTCCACTGCTGCGAGGTTCTGACCGACCGCTCCAGAAGCCCCCTCTTGCGCTGTATGGAGGCTTTTGACCAGCTCTTATCCCGTGTTCAACCTTTTTGGAACAATCGCGCTGGTTGATGCAAATTATTTAGCCAGGTCGCATCCATTATAGACTTGTCGTCCCACTATTTTGCATTGGGACATTAGCACAAGATTCTGTCCTTGCGGTTAGCTAGATAGTACTACCACAAATCATACATTCTGGTGCTCTAACTGCACCAACACCTCTTACCATCTGCCAGACATGTAAAGCAAATTTTAGGGTTTTGGGGAGCATAAAGTCATTGAGTTCAACATACCGGCCACTTCTCGCCATGACTGCTCAAAATAAGTTTTCATGTTTGAAATGATTTAGGGCAAAATAATGCCGCTGAGTATCTACTTCAGAGCTTCACTCTCAGATGTATGAACTGCAATTTTGCAGAGATGGCTACACAAGGGGGTTGATCGTCAACAGGAAATTAAGTGTTTGCTATATATATTGTATACACAACAACCAAGTCCTGCTTCTAATTAAAGATCAGTGGTAGAATGATAGGTAGTCCATACGTAATGCGTAGCAGCAACACTCAAAACCTTCTTGTTTCAGCAATTTCACCTCGCGCACACAAAGACTACTGCAACCTTGTTGTCGTTACTCCTTGACGAATCAACTTTTTTGTGGGAACAAGCGACCGGTATGGGGGAATCCAAGGACTACTTCTCTTTAATTCACAGCACAGCCATGGCTACATATCTTTAACTCAAGCTACAAGCAAAGAATCATTCGTGCGCGCTTATGCTTTAGAGAAAGCAAGGCAAGACTAGACAAACCAATGCCAAAAGAGTAGAGGGAGCTTGATTCCAAGGCATTGATACAACAAGAGATTTCATTTGAACAGCTCTATGCTTTGCTAGAGCTGAGCGTCTGGTTTATGTCAAGTGGTCTTCTGGAAACTCTCTCTTCCGGCCGGTTGCTGGGCTGCTAATTGACGAGGTACGAGAAACAATTAATGTGTTTCGATCTGCATTTTGCCGACTCTGTTCTGTTAACGAAATTTTTTTGTGTGTTGGTTTGATATTGTCGAACAACAAACATGACATGCTGTGCGGGAATTGCAGGGGTTTATGTTCAGCTGTGAGATGTAATGGGTTAGATTTACTACCATTTTCGTTCAAGGCAGGTTTTCAATAAAGACATCATGATGAAATCCGAGGTACCCTCTCGTGCATTTTATCTTCTCTTCACCCATCAGGGTGCTTCGGTTGTTTGGCAATTTTCAGTGCACGTTACTGTTTTGTGATAGTATATGCTATTTTGCACATGAGTTGGTAATTCACGACATGGTATGTACTGGACCTTTTTTAATATAATTTGGTATATACGTGGTCGTGGTGTCGACGATTGAAGCTCTCAACTCACAAATATAAACAATAGAGAAGAATAGAAAGATGTAGTCCCAGCCTTGGTTTTAATATTGCCAGTTATGGTTATAATATTGCTAGTCTTAGAATTAATCATCTAGAAATATTTCATATCCCATAGCATTGAATTCGTGGTATAACAGTCTACAAGACAGAGTTGATGTTCTCCCTCCATTAGATTGTATGGTTCTATAAATAAGATATAATTTGGATGAATTAAAAACATTATATATGTATAAATGCAAAATCAAACATGCACACAAACTGGAAACTTTATTCATATCATGAAAGATTACAAAGAGTAACCTTGATACCCAAATAGTAATATTGCTGACTAATTCAGGATCGACGAAATTTGGTGTTCAATTTAGTAACACTGTCCTAAACACACATTGAATTGACTCCTAAATTTAGGGGATATTTACTTCTAATCTTCACTTGGATGAACAATATCATCTTCAGGAAGATAAATTTCTCCTTCAATCTGAGGGAACCTTCAAAATCAAGACCAATAGTCACATCTTCTATAAAAATGCCAACATCACTTAAAGACTAGCATTGAATGTACTATTATGACTGCTTTGACAATTCGCTATTTGATACCATATATGTATCACTCTGATGGGTATCATCTTGCCTTGATAGAAAAGCCACAAACTCCACCACCAATGTATACATCTTCTTCGTTTTGTGGTAAGCCTCTACTGGGTGTTTGGGAGCATTACACCTGCTAGTGGAATGTCCATAGCAATACATCTAGGACATTGAACACTTAAGTCTATTACCACTACAACCTCCATCTTTTCTAGAGTCTTCTGGATTTTCTTTTTTCCTTTTCTCCTTTCCTCGAAGTTTAGTTCTTTTTTTTTGCACACCCAACTTTTGCTTTCCTCTTTTCTTCCCTTGTTTTGTATGCTTCACTTTCATTTGAGGATTTCTGGTTCAAAATTGAAGACATTGAGCTTCATCCGTCACGGCTTTCCAAAAGTCATCCATAGGATTTCCCACATACCAAGTGGGTCTTTTGTATATGTGAACCAGTCATGCAACCACCAATGTAGTGTATGAAAGTGGTATTCTAGAGCCATCTCCAAGTCCATCGAAGTGGAGGTATCCCATGACATCCTTTGCCCATGTTGGATAATTCCCGCCATCTGGTTCCAACAAGCGAAAGTGCCTCTTGGTCATCCTGCCTACATTGATTAAAGCAATCAAGATTAATTACCACAAGGTTATAATAGGTACAACATGTACCACATGAGTCAAACATGTGTTACAACAATAACACAAGTTTCCAATGATTTCCATAATTTTTATCAATTTCTTAGGTATAGAAAACATCCTCTATGCTGAACAATCAATAGAAAACAATTTTTAGTATTTAAATAAAGTATAGATCACTATATTAAATAAACCAAGAAAATATCCAAGGTCTATTTTGCAAACTTCCACTAAGCGGAAGCCCTACTACTTTATTCTAGACAGTTCTAACGTCTCTTTTGCAAGATTTTAATCCAAAAGGATCCCTTTTTCATAAACTAGGGACCTATGTGTGATTTACTCAAACCCTAAGGGATTTTTGCAATTTTTCCGTAGCAGAATCAGCTCACACTTGATCTGGAAAATTATTGAGCTAAACTTGGCCCACGGCCGAACACATGCGGCCCATGTGGGATGCCAGGCCCACGCAGCCCATCCTAGCCTAGCTAGTCCACTACGTTATGGTTTTAACCCTAGCTTGTGCGACGGTGGCCAGTGCTCGAGCTTAGCTCGGTATAGCCCTAGTCCCAGCCAGAGGCGTCGACCCTATGGTGAGTTGCGATGATGGCGATGGTGGTGCGTGTGTCCTCCTCCATCCCTCCCTCTTCCTTATCTTCCTTTGACAAGAAGCGGTGCTAATGGTCCTCCCTCTTCCTTATCTTCCTTTGACAAGAAGCGGTGCCAATGGTGGCGGTGCAGTGGTCCTCCCCCTCATCCATGCCAAGGGTGAAGGTGGAGGTAGTGGCACCCACCTGCTCGGCCCTCAGTCAGTCCCCTTAGTGACCCTGTCCCCCCCCCCCCTCACTCATCAGCATAGGAAGGTGGCAATAGTTTTTGTCAGTGACCCATTCCCCTCCCCTCACTCTCCAGCTTAGGGAGGCAGTGATTGTGGTCGCATTGGCAGCCCCATCACTCCCCTCGGTCAGCATCATAGGGATGTGGTGTGGACACCCTTGCCCCATCCTATTCATGGCAAGGATGGCAGCTAGGGCTCGCTGGTACTATCCTTCATGTGAAGGAGGAAGACGGCGGTCAGCTCATCATCGTGCATGCGAGGAGGCACATGGTAGCAACAACTCTATTCCACATGATGGCAGAAACGAGCTTTAGCCCTAGTCCAACCCAATAGCACCGCAGAGGCAGCAATGGCGGGATTTTAGGCGGCAAGGCCATGGTGTTGAGACGCCAAGGTCATCGTGGGCATGATGTCGATTCAGAGACAATGATGATCTCAGGCACCAGTGCAGAGATGATGAGGTTCCTATAGGGCATTGCACACGTGGAGGCATGTGGCATCCCGATGGCATGGTTGGTGGCGTGCTACGTACTAAGATCTGAATATGCAAATCTGAACACTCTATATACTGCACTAGTTCAAGATCATGCTAGTGCACACAATACAAATATAGATGTAATATCGACCACACACATGATTAATAAAGATAAAGACTCAAATATTAATAATTATCAGAGTTGCAATCTTATAGCCACGCTTACAAATAATATCCTGAAAGGCTTAAAAAACTAGCAAGGAAAAATAAAAAGTAAGCATAGGCCCACAAGCAATCGACTGGGAAGCGAAGCCCTATTCCGCGAAGTCGTTGAAGTGTGACACATGGCTCAATCGACGGACGAGGATGGAGTGGCTGGCAACCATAGGATCAACCGACACGAACGAGCGGATGAGGTGAACGACGGCCATCCGATGGGTGATGCATGTCGCTCATCGGGTGGGGCAAGGCAGTTCGGCTGGGTTGGGCTAGAAAGGTGAATAGGCTTTGGCCTATTTGGCTTTTAGTTGTTTTTAGAGACTTTTTCTAATTTTAGAAATGTAAATAAATTTGTTTGAGCTCTAGAAAATAGCAAATAAATCCAGAAAAAATCCCAGAAAATTTCTTAAGGCACAAAGAACCCAAATAAAATACTTTCAGCAAATTTTAATATTTAATTTAGTCATACTAAATCTATTTAATTAATAAAAATTCAATTTAAGCTTGAATGAAATCCAGAAAAATCCAAATGGTGAATTTTCTTTTTAAAGGCTTCAAATAACTCTGAAAAACAGGATGTTACATGTGCACAAAGGCATACACTCGTTAGCTTAGTTAGTCCACTGGCTCATGCCTGTGGGAGAGGGAGCAGTCATGCATAATAGTAGAAACTAAGCAATATGCTAAAAGAAAAACATCATCGCATAGTAGTATTGAAACTAGATCAAAGCAACATATCAGGAAGTGATAGCTTTAGAACATTATCATGATGTTATGTGTTGTCTGATCGAGGTCGCGTTGCCGATAATCGAAGCTCCCAATAAACAAATATAAATAATAGAGAAGAACATAACGATGTAGTCCCAGCCTTCTCTCAATTTTATCACTGTTAGACCATGTGGCCAGGTCTAGATTAGATGATGAATAATTGACAACGTTGGTTATGATTTTACTTTGGTGTGTTGCTTGTGCGGATTGACGTTCGCGTGTTCGGATTGTCGTATGTTGCATGATACGCTCGTGTGAGGTATTGTGCGGATTGACTTGAGTCAAGTCGTGGACTTGTGCTCGTACGAGGTTGTGTGTTTATTCATGTGCAGGTGTTGCTTGAGGCGGAACGTCGTCGATGACGGGACTGGAACTAGGTTCGGGTGGAACTGAGGTTTCGGGACTAAGTTCAGGGAGGAACTGAGGTCCTATCGGTCAAGAATGTCATGCGGGATGTTCAGGCTAGAGAACAATGCGCGTGGAGATGATGCGTGGAGAAGATACAGGAGGTGCGGTCCTGAAGGCTTCGACACGTGGAAGGCTGAAAAAATTGGAAGGGAAAAACCCGTGTTAGGAAGGGTTTCGGGTCCCTTGAAAAGTAGTGGGCCAAAAAGCCTGTTTAATGCAAAAGGTCCAGGATAAGTTGTATTATGGCTGAGAGTTTGTATTGGAGTAGGTTGAGGAGAGCTCTAGATAAATAGAGGGCTGAAGGCTGTTGTTTAGGTTGTGGCTTTTGAGAAAAAAAAAGAAAGGGCGGCTGTTTTGCTTCGGCGGCCGTGATTTGCTTCGAGACGTGCATGCATGTGGTGATTTCAGAAGACAAGAAATAGATCTAGCGTGCGGCCTCGGAGAGATAGTAGTCGCGGCGAGCGAAGTTTTGTGGGCAGCTTGTTCGGCGTGCATTTTTCGGGCATGCGGTGAGTTTGGAAGAAAAGAGAACAAGGCAGTGCGCGAGTTATCGAAGAAGAGGCGTGGCGTTCAAAGGAGGGCTACCAGCGGGCAAAGGAAGTGATCGCTGCGGCGTGCTTGCTTAGCGCGTGAAGCATCGACAAGAAAAGAAGCGACATCGCAGTGGCTCGGCGAGGCGTTTTGCTTTTCGGATCGGAACCGAAGGATAGTATCGAGCGCGCAGAATTCATGCGGGAAAAGAAAGATCAAGAAAAATCGTCGGGCAAGTTGTTTTGTTCGTATTAACTTAGCAATCTGTGGTTTGTGCTGACTTTAAACAACTTGCATGCTGTGAATTTGTGCTGCGCCTAATCATCTCCAAGTCGTTTAATTAGTTTTTGCTTAATCGTTTAAACAAGGTTTAAATAGGTTTTGTGTTTAAGGGGGAGTCTTAAAATTTTATTTTTAGCTTCCGCAATCATTCACCCCCCCTCTGATTGCCTATCTTAGTGGGTATCGATCCTACAATCACTCTTTTGCCTATAGCTTTGTGTGTACAATGAGAGCCCCTGCCCCTCTTTATATAAAGGGAGGAGGTCCCCTTCATACATAAATAACCAATATGGGACTAAACTATCTAATAGGCCTTGTGAGCCGACAAACCCCCTAATGAGACTTTGTTTAGATAAAATGTCCACACATAATCAGACATTAAAACGAGCCCATATACAACATATCAAAGACTAGACGGACCTTCTAGTGGAACATGGCGGTCGGGTCATCATCACACATGTGAGAAGGCACACGGAGGCAACGACTCAATCCTGTACAACGGCGGTGACGGGCTTTGGCCCTAGTCCAACTTGACAGCACCGCGGAGGTGGCAATGGTGCGAACTTGGGCAGCAAGACCACAGCATTGAGAGGTCAAGGTTAACACAGAGGAGACGATGACCTTGTATACCAGCGTAGAGGTGATGGCGACGGTGTGCCCATAGGGCATGGCGCACGCGGAGGTATGCAGCATCTCGGCGGCAAGGTCAGTAGCGTGCACATGGAGGCACACACCTATTTTGATCTATTATAGTGCTACGGTGCGTATGTGGAGGCGTGCGACCGATGGCCCGAAGATGGCGGCGCTGGTGGTGTGTACGCGGAGGCATACGCCCATCTGCTTAGTCTACACATTGGCACATGCGGAGGCATGCACTGTTCTAGCCTTGGCACGGCGGCACGCACGCGATTGCATGCACCTGATCCGACCAGCGGGAGAGGGAGAGGCGATGCATAATAGTACAAACTAAATAATTGCAACAACCCGGTTTAGCAAAAGCCTATAATGTCACCCACAACGACAATTACTACCAATTTAAACCATTAGTTATACTTTATCAACAACTAGGCTTCAAATATAATTCTACAACATAATCATGAACTGAAATTTTAGTTATATGGGAAACCGTTATTAATATGAACCAACAATATATCTAACCAAATGGAATTGACAAATAGCGAAAATATAAATCATTAATGGCTAAAGAATCATTACTCAGCTAAGTATTGAATGGATAAAATGATTTATTTCTATCAATGATTAGATGATCACTAAGTGTAAGATTGAGTTATAAAGTGTAGTAACATTCTTGTGCTACTTTTCGCCCATGCATGTTATCCACAACACGCACCTAAAAACCACAACAAAGCAATAGTAAGTCCACGACTTAGCAAGTACACAATAGAATAATAAACAAGGTATCCATCATATTAACATTTTATATCCAGTCATCATTTTCTCAATTTCAACTACTCATTATCATCAATTTCATACTCATGTCTCTTTAACTCATTTCTCATGTTATGAATGTAATGCAATGCACATATCTTATTTCCATTGCTTATACCGGTATAGCAGTGTGTTACACCCATCAGTGTCTACTCAAGCTCGTCCTTTTTCATGTGGGGACCTCAAGCCCACCATTTTTCATGTAGGGACCTCAAGCCCGTCCTCTTTTATATGCCTGCCAAAGTAGGTTTTTCCCCACTCCCATAGGGTGCCCCACAAAGTAGGTTCTAGAGGGCCACACAGGTTGCCTCTTTGCAGCATGAATGCTCAACATGCAATGCAATAATTATATCTTTTCATTATTCAATTATCAACATTAATCCACTGACATACTCATCTTTTTAATCATAGTCATCATCATCATTCTACCATAGCCACGCATCATCATCATCATAAGCATGTGAGCATAATAAAAACAAATATAATCATGTGAATCATCATGACAAGTATTTACTTAAACATATCAACAAGTTTAAATACCTGAATATATGCCATTCTACCATGCACTTATCTTTTCTAACTGCGATGAACAGGTTGACTAGAATATGACGTCAACCCCGACACTACTCCTCCTATACTAAACAATTAATCTAAAAACAAGCTACAATAGTACAAGAACAACAATCAACAACAACGCTCCTACACACTTCCTAAATCCGGAACTCTCCCTTTACTAGACAACACCCCCACTGTCCCAGTACTAAAACAACATAATTTTGTTTTACTCCCAAGGCCTATAATGGCAAACCCCACTAGTTCTGGAATCTACACAAAATTTTTCATAATTTCTTAGTTGGCCACAATTCTTGATTAAACTTTTAATCCCATATTTTTAACCTAGAAGACAGATATGTCATCTTCTGGATATCAGGATTAATATTTTCATATTTTTAATTTACATGTACAAATATAGTAAATCATAGCATTCCCAAAATCAATGAAAAGTTAGCTACCACCTTCCTTTGGTTGGCGTGTGGCAACCAAAGGAAGGCCGGCGCGAGGCATGTGCTAGCACGCGTCGCATGCTGCCTTGCAATCGAGCGAGGCCCTTTGCGCTAGCGACGCAAGAAGCGGGTAGCCAAGCACTCACGCGCGCGAAAGGCGTGTGGTGGTGGGGCGTTGGTGTCAATGATGCGGCACGAGTTTGACTCAAACTCTCTCTCGGACAACTTGCTCTAGGAAACAACTCCTCTCCAAGACATCTCATTTTCTATATCCCCTTTTCTTTAATTACACATAGGTCCTCAAGGGAATATTTTCATAGTATTACATTATTATTATTACTACTTTTACTATTTTTTTAGTCATAGTTGTCATCGATTTAGGAGATTACATACTAATTAGAATTTAAGGTTATAAATAATTAGCCTACTAGTAGCCAATTAGACCTAAATACTATCAAGTATTTAATTAATTTAATTAACTCATAATTAGAATTTTTTGGGACATTATAGTAATCTACGAAAAGATAAACATTACTGCATATTAGAATTGAATCTAGATCAAAGCAACATTCCAAGAAGCTTTAGTTTAAGAGGGTTATCGTGCTGATAATGTTTTGTATGATCGAGGTCATGTTGCCAACGATTGAAGCTCTTAATACACAAATATAAATAATAGACAAGAACATAAAGATGTAGTCACTGCCTTCTCTCAACTTTATTGCTCTTTTTGCCCATAGGCTTGTGTGTACAATGAGAGTCCCTGCACCCCTTTATATAGGTGAAGGAGGTCCCTCTTCATACATGAATAACCAATATAGGGATAAAATAACTAATAAGCCTTGTGGGTCGACAACCCTCTAATAAACCTTTCTTTAGATAAAGTGCCCACACATAACTGTGCATTGGAACAAGCTGGTATACAACATATACAAGACTAGATGGACCTTCTAGTGGAAATTGGAACCCTCCTTCTTAGAAGAATGTAATGTCACAACCATGAAAGGTTCGCGTTTGGCAATGCTAGGGATTCCGGCCACCCACGTTGCTATAATGTTTGAGCTCCTTGCTGCACCCACAAATGGGATGGGCCGGTCCGTGGAGAACTTGTAATGCTATTTCTTGCTTTCTAGCCATCTGATAAAAAATGTTAAATTGCTAACATTATTAGCAACTATGTACACTAGTTTATTAAGCACAACAATCGATAAATCTTGAACTATTTTAAAGAAAACATTTCAAGAAACTGCATGTTGTTTGCCTAAATGTTTCTATTTGATAGTGGCTGGTGATCATAGTGCGGGTGACTGAAAGCCTAAACTTTTCCTAACATTTTTGTTTAAGGTATTCAAAGCTTCTTCACTCCAGTAGCTATTGAGAGTAGACAAGATCAGAGGCATGACACACACAATGGAAACTTACACAAAACTCGAAGCAAAACAAGCCAAGATAGGATGGGCAGTCTGACCACATGGCTTTAGCTAGTCAGACCACAGTGAGAAACAAGGTGGTCTAACTAGCTAAAGCCCAATGGTTAGACCACCTATCCTATCTTGAGTAACAAGGTGGTTTGACCGCACCTCACAACCAGAACAGAAGCATGAACAAGTCTAGACAAAGCTAGTCTGACTGCATATTGCTAGCCGATCTAACTGCACTAGATAACCAAGCACAACACCGAAGAGACCTAAAATAGAAAATCATGCCGAGGCTAGTCTGACCGCTAATTAAGAGCTAGTTTGACCACAGACATAGCGGTTGTCCTCTATCCAAGACCAGAGAAAATTGCACCTGAGCTAAACCCAAATTGAATAAACTTTTAAACCACAGCTCCAAATCACTTGAAACTTGAATATACAACTAATCTAGCACCTCAAAAACCTATTCCAACAAGAGATTGCACAAGAGCAATCCAAAGTTTTGAGCTTTTTCTCTTGGTAGCCAAAGAGCACCAAAATCAGGCAACTTTAAGAACTTGCTATAGAGAGTGTCTAAATAGATGCGATCTAACTTCCAAGATGTTTCTCTACCACTTACACATTCTTGACAACCTGCATAATCAAGAAGGAAAGACACAAGAAAAATAACCATAATGCAAAGCAAAAACTCAAAGAATACAAGAGCAATCACTTGCATGAATTTGGAAGCTCTATTTCCACAAATTTTCTCATGTTCTAGCTTGCCCCCTCTCCAATTCATCAGCACAAGACTCAACGAAACCAAGTCTCTCCATACCCTCTCATCTCTTTATATAGGGGACGCATACCAATCCCTACCTCTCAAATCCTCATTTGAACCACTTAATGGATTTCATCTACATACACATGGGCAAACTCGATAACCCACAACATAACAAGGTTTTCACTTAACACTTGAGAACACTTTTCAAAGTGCTCTTCGCTACAATTTACCAATAACCCGATCCACCTCTCCTATCCACCTGAACTTGACCTAAAACACCTTCCCACGAGCCACGGTTTAGTGTCTCTTCACTTTTCCAGTATTGAGCCATTTACCAAAAACAATACAAACAAATCTTGAACCCTCACAACGATCTGACCACACCCTATGTGCCAGTTAGATCGTACTCACCTAAAACTCACTTGACCGAAGTGCATGCCTGGTTTGACTGCCCCTGTGAATCGGTCAAACTGCACCTAAGTTGGTTGCAACTAAACACAATAAACTCTCCCAAAACCAAACTGAAACATCGATATGATTGCAAGCCAAAGTCAATTACTCATTATGGGAGTGACCTCCACATGGTTCCACAGTTTTCATAAAGCTGAATCCTGTCTAGGATGAATAATGCTAGTATGGGCCACCAAGGTCAATTATTTAACACGGGATGACCTCCACATAGTCTCACAGTTTTCATAAAGCTAAATCCTATCTAGGACAAGCAATGCTAGCCACCCACAAGAAACACAAATCTAATTTGGTTGCCAGATAAAATCACACATATCATCTGGCAAGCTATATGTGGCATGTTGCTCTTGTAGGCAGTCCCATGTTGTCATAACATGTTGGCCCAGACAATATTGGATTTTCTGATACATTTAGGCAAGCTGTGTGTAGTTGCTTGAAACAGTTTAGACAGAGCATGTGAAGTATTAGGAAATTTACTCTTATATATATTTTTAGTTATTACTAAGATTAGCTTTTTCTGAGGACATTTATTTTATTTTTGTCTTAAGTTCCTTCTTATTTAATTTATTTTTACAAACATAAATTAATCCCATTTCAAAAAATATTTGATTTTGGTTTGAATTTGTTTTTAATGTGTTTAGATTTATATATAATTACGAATAGTTTTTACAAATATAAATAATTTCTATCTAATTTTTAAAAAATTAGTTTAGCATACAATTTTAATGTATTTTAGTTTTTAGTTAATGAAGTTCAATTCAAGTACTTGAAACATGAATTCAAATTTTAATTTTTGAAGAAAAACATATTTTAGTGCAGAATTGAAATACATTTTAGTTTGTACTTATTCAAGTTCAATTCAAATTTGTACTTCAAACATGGCATATGGTTTGTTGATTTGAATATCGAACTTGTAGCCAATATTTGTAAACAATTAGGAGAGTCGATCGTTGGGTTGATGAATTTTTGCAGCTATTTTCTTTATATTAATGTGAGAGTTTATAGGCCTTTTCCCTCGTAGATTAATATGGGGAATTTCATTTCAATTCGAATTTTAGTTGTATTTAGGTTAATTTTATTTTAAAATTATTGCAGGGTATGAATATATATATATATATTACTAATTTGATTTAATATAAACCTCCAATTTTTATTAAAAAATTGATCGATTTCTAAAAAATTATATCTGATTTAAACTTTTACCTATTTGGATTAAATTGAGATTTATACTTCAAAAATCACATGTCTACTCCAGATTTGATTTTGTATCAAACTTGTAGGATTGATTTCTAATATATTATAATAGGACGGTCCAGTGATTGATGAATTAGATGTCTTTTCTTTTCTCTGATCAACTAGAGAATTTGTAGCTGTTTTCTTTTTCCCTCCTAGGATTATAGCGTGATACGGCAAAAATTAGCTCAAACTGTTGGCCCAAACTTTCACGATACAATCGTTGAGCAGCAGCCCAAAATTTGCTGGTAATGCGCAGCAAACAAACACAGAACAATTAATATAAATGCCCAACAGGTTTCGGCCAGAAATAAAAAAAGAACTCACGCATGTGCTTTGGACTCAGAAACCAAAAGAAGGAAAAAAAAAAACAAAGCAACGAGTTAGATAGAAATTTGGATCTGGCCAACCAGTATGCAATCTCTTTCCTGGCCGAATCCATGACTGCCCATGAAAGCTGCTTCTTTCCTCGCGCGCACATTGCTGCATGCACGACATGCATCCAAGCTTCCTTGGCGTAATGCAGGAACTACATACTTCTTTTGTGCGCCGTCAGGCACGGCACACAAGTTCCCGCTGGCAACTTTTTTTTTGTTTCTCTTTTAGGGCGTGCTCAACGTTGCGTTGCGTTGGCGTTGAGCGTTAGTGATGAGCTTTTTTTGCACTGTTTAAAATTTTTGTTTTTTTTCTATTTTTTAAATTTTAGGTTTTTTGTTTGTTTTCTCATATTTCTTTGTATTATCCGTGATGGGCTAACATGTTTTTTCTATTTTTAAATTTTTCTAAATTTAATTATACCAAATAGGCCAACTCAATTACAGTAAAAAATAAGACAACTATAGTAAAAAAAAGTTATAAGCAACCATTATTCTGAACACCCCCTTATTTTTTCAAGCAAAGCATCACTAGCATCCATTTGCACATTCAAACTAATATTTAATTTAGAAACACAAATCGAACTACCGGTGATATATGTATATGTTTGTGTATATATATATATGTATAGCATTACTATTCTGTACATATGTAGAATGTGCGCTAAAAAGTTACTATTCTGGTTTTTGTACAACTTATTCAAGTTCTTGTCCCAACCTAGGTTAGTTAGAATGACTTTCCGGTGCGCATAGTGTGCGTAGAGTATATGTGTGTGTGTGTGTATATATATATATATATATATATATATATATATATATATATATATATATATATATATATATATATATATATATATGTATGTATGTATGTATGTATGTATGTATGTATGTATGTATGTATGTATGTATGTATGTATGTATGTATGTATGTATGTTATAGATATACATAATATGTATATATACACACGTTTGGAATGGGTAACTGTTATATATATACACATATACTTATATACATGTATATATACAATATTATGTATATACACACACATTTGTAATGGGTAACTGTTATTTGTCGCTTAGGTCAAACTATTTGACCTTGTTAGATGGGCTGACATTTGTAGATGAAATTTTGTTTCTAGTTGCATTCAGCTTATCAGTCTATTTTAAGTTTCACCACTAGTCTACAGTAGAGGAATACCCAACTAGATGGGCCGGACTATGGTAGCCTTTTCTTTTTCTCCAATTAATAAGAGAGTTCCAGCTATTTTTGTTTCTTTTTTTTTTGTTGTAGAACATTTTTCCCTTATAGGATTAATTGGGAGCTTTTAGATAGATTCTAGTAGTATGCACATAAACAGAGATAAACCTTTGTTAGGTAATTATTTCACCATCATTCCATCCAATGCCCCTCCATGGAAAATGATTTTTTTAAGTGCCCTGCGCTCGTTGTGACACTTGAATTAAATATTGTACGGATTCAATATAGAAACTATATTGAAAATACTGCATTACTAAGCAGTTACAATATAGAAACTATACTGCAGGATTTAACCAAGTAGTTGCAATGTTGCGTCCGTTGCATTTTTGTGCTTATGATCACTAGTGTTTATCTTGTGCTAACACGTCTCTAAATAGGGTTGTGGTTGGTTTTTGTACAACTTATTCAAGTTCTTGTCCCAACCTAGGTTAGTTAGAATGATTTTGTTAGGCCACGCTCACTTTGGCTGCAGCATTCGGCTCACTTTGGCTGCAGCGTTTGGTGGCAGCGTTCAGGTACTGTTCATTTTTTTGTCTTTTAGCTTTTTTTTCGTTTTTTTGAATTTTTGTGTTTTGTTTTTTTCCCTATATTCCTTTACATTGTTTGTGATAGGTTAGCATGCCGCTTTTATTTTTATATTTTTTAAGTTTAATTATGTCCAATAAGCTAACTCAGCTACAGTGAAAAATCAACCAGTTATAGTGTAATTTTAGTCAGAAATCAAAAGTCATCACTATTTCGAACGTCCCCTTAATATGAAGCAGAGGGAGGGAGCAAGGTTGAAAGCAATTTCAAATTAAGAGACGGGTCACTTATTGGTACACATGTCGTCGTAGATACAGCCAGACTAGCATTACCGCAGACAACACCTAGTCACATACGCGTGCTGGTTAAAATCGATGAACACCTGATACTAGGAATAGCAGCGCTTTACTTGATGTACATGCTTTTCAATTGACACTGGAATGACAGTTGTGACCCACACTAAACTTTGCCTTTTGTAGGTCCTCCATACGTCAAGTATTGGCGAAGCGGTGCGGTTGATAGTTCGATATTATTTGGACAATGGTGCCGACAATCGTGATTATGAGCGTGGACAGAATGTTGTGTGCTTTGACGGCTGGGATGGAATTGGCGCATCAGCCGTCCTTGCCGCTCTAGCGGAATTACCCAAGTCTAAAGAATTCAACTTTGACAAAGTTATCCACATAGATTGCTCAAAGTGGCATAGCAGAAGATCAATGCAGAGGAATTAAGGCTTGACAGATCTGTGATGGCTATTTTAGATAAACATGACGAAGACGACGACTTCAGTGGAGTACAAAAAAGTTCCAGAGATGAGTTAGCTGATGTTGCACTCCACATCTCTCGAGTCTTGTGGAACCGTAGATTTTTGGTGATTTTTCATAATGGAAGTGACACTGAGATCGATTTACCTAGATTTGGTATTCCTTTATCTGATTGGGGAGCCGGGAGGACTTTTGGCGGAATCGGCAAGATCCCTGGCGCCGAGACGGGCAAAATGCCCCTGGATTCCAGAGCTGCAAACTTGGCGTTGGTGGTGATGCTCTGCCGCGTCAAATCTGTAAGCGTGGACTTCATCTCGACGTTCTGCTGCGCGATGCCGGCCATCTGCTCCTGGATCGCCTTCAGTATGGTGCTCACCGAGTTGGCCTCCTCGCTGGAATCGGAACCAGGCATTGCTGATACCAAGTTGTTACGGCCCTTGGACCGTAGGGCGTAGTGGTGGCTTGCTGATAGAGGGAGCCTGCCCCGGCGGTGGCCAGGATCTCCTCTTCCTGACGTCGCCAGCAGGAGGTCAGACAGAGGAAGGTAGAGTAATGGGGTTCTAGTATTATTTCTTGCTTGCCTGAACTCTGAGATTATAAGCTATATATAAAGGGGTATACAATCCCCAAAACTGAATCCTACTTTTATGCTGAAAACGACTTCTACTTGGATTCTGAGACCGACTCCTTAGCAGCCTAAGGCTTTGACCGGCGTATCAGCCTAAGGCTTGGACCGGCGCTTATAGACTATAACACCAGGTCCAACAGGATACCCCTCATCGGCAGGCATATGTAGTTGTTGCAGATACAAGGTTCCTTCGGGGCTTCGATATTAGAGATGGTGACAATGTATTTGGTCACGGCAATATAAAATTCCATTTACATCTCTCTCATACTATCAGCCATACACAAGTTAAAGGAACCAACATGCAAATGGAAATCAGCCCAATGGAAGAACAACTTAGTGTTGCTCAAGCAGTAGGTTTGTCATTCCCTTATGCAGATGTCCTTCAAAAGGTTGTCAACAAGGATGGTGAAAATGGATTCTCAGTGCAAGGTTGCAAACAACTGGTACCTTTGGAACCTCATATTGAAATTGCTGAAGGAGGATGTAATTGGGAAAGCAGACAGGATCATCGAAATATGGATTACTTGATGTATAGAGCTAAATCCCTACTTGTGCACGACCACTCCTCCATCACTATTGTTAATGTTGGTACACAAAGCATCAAACAACAATTTAAAAATATGAGATGGTGTCATGTTGATAGGTGCCCCAAGCTGCATGCTGTGTTCCTTCTTGATGAATATCCCAATGCAGTAACATCTTTCGAGAGCCTAGAGACCCTTTGGGCATCTCACCTACTAGCAGTCCAACGCATTTGGAGCAGGAAGATCAGGTTTTATGAAGACGAGACAATAGCTGTTTGTACTGCCTTTAAAAAACTACAGTACATACACCTACACTCCTGCCCCAGGCTCGAGTTTGTGCTGCCTTGGTCCTTCCCCACCCTGCCTAGATTGGAAACCATCCACATCGCATACTGTGGTGAGCTCAGACAGATTTTCCCAAAGGGGGAACTGTACAAGGCAGAATCTGCTAACCGCGTAGAATTCCCAAGCCTCAAGCGGGTCCATCTCCATGATCTCCCCATGTTGCAACGCATGTGCGAGATCGAGATGTTGGCTCCTACTCTGGAGACCATCAAGCTCAGGGGCTGCTGGAGTCTCAGGCGGCTGCCGGCCATTCACATTGGCCGTCCACATGATAAGCCGCCAGCGGTGGTGGACTGCTGGGACAAGCTGGAGTGGGACGGGTTGGAGGAGAGCCGCCGCCTCTTCGAACCGTACCACTCGCGTTACTACAGGAAGACCATACCGAGAGGATCACTTCTAAGGTATCTATCGAGAATCATTTACATCGTGGCCTCTAATATAAGTACGTTCCGTCCATTGCTCTGTAACTGCTGATCTACTAGTTTTTCTTGTTTGATTCTCTGTTTTTGATATGTAGGTAAAAAAGAGGATTCTCTGTTGTTGTTGCGACCTTCTAAGTAACTACCACAGTGTGTTTGCAACGCTATAAGTTGGTGTGTTTGTACATTTATGTTTGTGTGGCTTGGGACTTGCTGTGAGAAGGCCATGCCCAGAGGTTCTCTCATCAGGTCAGAATGGCTCGCTTCAGTTCAATCCCTACCAGCTTACAATAAGTTCAAATCTGTTTATTATACACTTTTTTAAGGGGTATTATACACTATTTTATTGCTTCTCAATTTCTGATCACATTGCTCTACCGGTTCCAATATCTATTTTTCATATTCAGGTGATCTCTATGGTGCATGGTTACTACATCGATCAGTGTGCTGCTACCTACCAGATTGATGTTGCCGCTATATTTAAATAATTACTTCTCACTGCAGTTTCTCCAACAATATATATTGGTGTGTTTATAGTAGTGTGGCTTGGGAGCTGCTACATGCTAAAACCTAGAATAAAAGTGTTTTGCACGGCTACTGCTTCATTTGTGCATTTCGCGCTTGCACGAACTTGTGTTTGTGGTTGACTTGGTTTAAGCTTGGTATGTATTTGAAATAAGAATGTCTGATTGTGTACACAAGAAGAACCTGGTGGTGTGTGATTCATGAAGGAAAATACTTCTGTAATTTATATAAAGAACAAATGTTATGCGCTGCTTGAAAAGTTAGTGTTCTATTCCATGCAAGTTTATGAACTTTTTGTATGTTGGTGCGCAAGGGGTATGCAGTAAATTCCGAAAATCATTATACCTAACAAGAAGCTGGCCGCTTCTGCTCCATTTTGTTGGATGGCCATGTGTCTGGGAAGATAACAAGCCTCGGAAGCCACGCTTTGGTTTGGCCTCTTCAACATGATAGGATCCTGAGATCACATTGAGGCTATGAACCTTCGAGAAACTAGCTGGAGGGCAATGGAGTTCAATTGTTGCGACATGTATTTGTGCTCAAGGTTTGGTTGTGCACAGAGACAGTCCTGCCATGGTATCTGTGCTCACTGCTCAAGGCGTTGTTGATTGATTATTCTCTGTGGGGCGTATTTGATTAACAGTGCCAATCTCTACTTCAGAACTTCGTTCGTGTTTCAGATCGGGGTGGCATGTACAGCGGGAATGAGGTTGCACATTTTGTGCCTTGCATAGGACTACAGCGGGAAACATGTTAATTTCAACTTCCATGAACATACAAATATATTATTGGAAACTTGGAATGAAGATTTTACATCCATAGGAAAGTTGTGTGTATATCTGATTTACATAGTAGGTCAACGGCATAGTGAAGGCGGCCGTGAAACCGCAACTGGTGATGCCTTCTCTCCCAGTCGTGTTGCCCGTAGCTGCGGCATTGGTGCCTTTGACAAGGAAGAAGACCATCGATGTTTCATTGCCACCTTCCCTATGCCGTCGATTGATGTTGTGCCATTAGCGGTAAGGAGCGCAATGGTCGGTGTTGTGGTTACAGACCAAATAGTGGATAATAGAACTACGGAGAGGCCACAAAAGGCCTGTTCAGAACCTGAAACATGGTGGAGAGTAGATGTAGAAATGTATACACTCTGTCTAAGCTATCGTGTACCCTTTTTCCTATAAAAATGAATTATCTCACTCTAAGGAACGTATTTATAGCAATAAGGAGACTGTTTACATAAATACCCCTGTTGGGGTATACAATAGTGGGGGCAAACATGTTTTTCCCCCATGTCATAGCCCTTTTAGGCCTATCACATGGTTACACACTTAATAGGACTTTTGGCGTGGTGGGCGGAGGCTTCTCCCTCAACAGTAGTCTCTTATAGTAAAGAGCTTCATTTCTAGTGTGTCGAGACCATGTTGTTTGCTCCTTGGCCCCCTCCATTGATGGTGTGGGCAAGTGTGATTTACACAAGGTTTTGAATTAAATAGTGCCTTTTAAATTAAAAAGTACTATTTTAGGAATTTTCAAGAAAAATCTAAGATAGATAAAAACCTAGACAATTTACACAAGGTTCTATACTGTGCCAAGAGTTACCCCAAAAATTTCAAAATTTTTGGAGTCAATTTGCTAGTTTTAGAAACTCAAACATGAAATTTACCTTTAAATAAAAAAAGGAAAACCCATTTATTTAAATCTTTTCTCCTGACCCCACATGTCAACCTCCTCTCTTTTCCTCCCTCTCATTCACTGCCACCCTGGCCCCACTCACTAGTCTCTCCCCTCTCTTCCTCGCCACTTTGCCCAGCTCCAGCTCGCCATCGCGCCAGCCTACGCCCTGGTTGCGCTCAATGTCTGTTGTGCCTCATCCTGCCACAATGTCGTGGGACCACCCCGCCTCGTGCCATGCACTGCCTTGAACTGTGTGCCCTGCCTTCCCCCTCCCTGCGCCCCATCATCTCTCCTTTGCTGTGACACTGCGTCATCCGCCATGTGCTCAATGCCTACAACTGGCGCTGCCGCTTGCCCCTAGTCATCATGCCTCTGCATTGTCCCATCTCATCCACGCCAAAACATTGCATGCTATAGAGGCGATTGCCACGCCCTGGAATCCCGCAACATGCAAGACCCACTTGTCATGACCCCACCAGTGCGCTCACCCTCAAGATGCTGCGCTGTCACCACCAATGCCTGCCCCTTCCCTCCTGCGCCCTTCCCATCACTCTACCATATCTGCAAAACCATCATAGCCATGCTTGTCTTCTTGCTCATGGCCCCAACGGTGCCCCTGATTCCACGCTAAGACTGTTGCTCGCTGCTAGCCTCCCAACACCTATAAAGCCTGCCCCCAGCTATGCTCAAGCATCCCACACCTACCCTCCTCATCCCTTGTAACGCTCGAGCAACGAATCAGCCATGAACACCCTTTATTCCCCAACTCTGGTAACACCCCTGAGCCAAAGCCAATCCAATGATACGATGATCCATTCCTCGATTCAACCCGCCTGTAGCACCTCCATGCTCCCCTAACCCCTTCCCCCTCCTCAATTTTAGCTTCCCTTCATTGGAACACCACCGCCATGGGAGCTCACCTCCACCACTTTAGGCAACCACTGATGAGCTACTTTGGTAAGCTTCTGACAACGCCATCCGATTTCTTTCAATGACGTCATATCGATCACATGATTAGAGTTACATGAGGGTGGCAGCATAACTTATACCCCGGTTATGCTTTGATCTCACTTTCCTTGACATAGCCCCTTCCTTGTATCTTGACATATATGAACTATATTCAACAAAAACATACTATTAGACTATATTTAGTTAGTTTCTATCTCCCAATTGGTTGAGATTGGTTTCCTATTTTCCAGCGCTATCCTTGCCGTAATCTACTCCAATCCCACCGGTATTGGTTGGTTGATTTGGTATATGACCGGCTATACATGTAATGCATGTACACTCGTTCAATTATTGCGTTTACAAGCGCTATCATGGTATCAAACTTTGTTCCGTTCCTGGAAACTTCCACCCACCATCTCTAGATCGCTGCTGCCCCCCCCCCCCACCACGATGCCCGCCGGAGGTGCTGCTCCTCACATTGCCAACGAGGAAGCAAGACGCGCTGCCGATGAGGAGATCCAGCGCGCTGCTGCTCTTGATGCCGCCCGTCTGCATGCTGACGAGGCTGAACGCCTCCGTGTAGCAAAAGCTGCACATCTCCGTCAAGCCGCAGACCTCGCGCGTCAGGATGAGGAACTACACCGGGCTTACGCTGCTCAGTCTCACGCGACTCTTCATGCGCAGGCAATTGCCGTCCCCAACATCAAGGCGTTCGTCCCGATTGTCCTCGACCAAACCTCTACAAAATACAGCATGTGGCATGGCCTTGTCCTCAATACGCTCGGCAAGTACGAGTTGGACAACCACGTTCTGTCCGAAGATGACCCTGACGTTGACGATGCTAACTGGAAGCGAATGGATTGCACGGTGCGGTCGTGGCTTTTCGGGACCATATCCTCGGACCTTCTCGAGATGGTCATGACGCCCGGCTGCACCGCTCGCACCATCTGGACGGGCCTCGAGAAATAATTCCTCGGCAACAAGGAGACGTGCACTGTAACATCCTGATTTTTGGGATTTTTAAAGCCTGGAATTTAAAATTGTATTTTTGGAATTTTTCTGAATTTAAATCAAGCTTAAATGAATTTTCAAAAATTTACAAAGATTTAATATGATTAAAATAATCTTTAACATAAGCTGAAAATATTTTATTTGAGTTCCTCAGGTCTCAGGGAATTTTCTGGTATTTTTGGTGAATTTTTGGGATTTATTTGCTATTTTCTAGAGCTTTTTGAAGTTATTTGAATTATCTGGAATAAAGAAAATCGGGGAATCATCCTTAGCCGTCCGATCCTCCCACCTCCCACGCGTCGCCCATCCGCGCGCGCACCTAGCCGGCCCACTCCCGCGCCTCACCTCTCCCTCCGCCGCCAGATCCCCGCTCGCGCCACGCGGCGCCATCCCGTGCCCGCCCGCTCGCTCGCTCGTGCACTCCCGCCTCCCTCGCTTCCTCGCCGCCCGATCACCCCTCCCAGCCACGCGGAAGCATCCCCACCGCCAATCCCGCGCTCACCCGCACGTCGCCCCACCCCGCGCCGCGTGTGCCCTAGCCGCCCCGCTCGGCACGCTCCCCGCGCCGCGCGTTGCGATCCCGCGCGCCCGCCCCGCTAACCCTAACCCTAGCGTGCCTCACCCCGCTCCGCTCCGCGCCGTCAGATCCGTCCACGCGGCAGCCATCCCGCGACCCCGCACCGCACCCCGCCTGGACTCCACCGCAGCCGTCCGATCCGCCCGCCTCTGCCACACGTCGCTCTGCTCGTGCCCCGTCTCCGATCGGGACTCGTCTCCTCCCCCGCGCCGCACCGTGTTCATCCGGACTGCCTCGGTTCGTGCGCTTTAAAAGCACTGCTGCCTCGGTTCGCGTGCTCCGAACGCCGCCGCCCATGCCTCCCGCCGCCCGGACCGCCGACGGGGCCAAAACCACCACGCCGCACCTCCTCTTTTCCCCTCGCCGGAGAGCCCGCCGCTGCATGGCCTCGCCCGCGCTCACGGAGCGCCATCCCTCGGTCGCCGCGCCACGTCGGACACGTACGCCCGCTCCCGCATCGGTCCGCGTGCCAGCCCGTGCCCGCGTCGCGTCCGCACGACGCTTCGCGCGATGCGCCCGCCACGCGTCGGCCATCGGCCAGCCCCCACGCTCGATCGTAGCCGCACGATCAAATCAGAAATCGGTCGCCCAGATCTTGCCACGCGGACGCCTTCCAACCGTCGATCGAGTCGCCGTCGCCCGCGCCCGAGCCTGCCACGTCAGCCCTAGCTGACGTGGCAACCACGTCAGCCCTATGCCCACATGTCACGCCACGTCATCTGCCACGTCAGCCAAATCCTGCCGCCCGAGCCACGTGGCGCCGCGTCGGCGACCACGTCACGGCCGGTGCCACATCACCCTAGGTTGCGCGTCGGCACCCCTTCCCCGTGTGCCTTTATTCGGTGGACCGGGTTCACAGCACAGTAGACTTTCTGATTTTCAGTAATTTCCTTTAGGGTTGATTTTTTGAGAGCCCGTTCTCCTCCGTTCTAGCTCCGATTGACCCCGTTCTTTTTTCTAAATTCATCTAAAATCGAGCTCTAGCTTTTGGTTCTAGTTTCATGAATTTTGGAGTTCACTTGCTTATGATTTTATGTGTTTTCTTTATTTCAGTCGTTTTCCCTCTCGTTAGATTCGGATTCCGGAGGATCAGGTTCTACGCCCGAAGACCAGGAGTACCTCACTGAGCATAACCAAGGTAAGTCGTGTCCTTTGATCATGTTGAACCCAGTTTGCAAATCTATTATTTAATTATTTTGTTTCAAAGTACATTGCATTCGCTAATTTTTATGCAACTGTTATAATTGGTAGTTATCATCCCAGTTTGTTTATCCCTCCTCGATATTTTGGAACACCCTTATGCCATTGTCACCTTAGATTGGGAAACATACTAGTGATGTATGATATTTGTCACATGGGTTGGTACGATTAGATGCTTAGCTATGCTTAGTACACGATTGGATTCATCATCACATGCAAATTATCAATTTGACTTAATGATATATGGAATCGTGGTTGGTGCCACGCTTAATAAAATTTGTGTCATGACATTGGTGTGTCATTAGCTTGGTTATACAAATTGGTTTTGCACTCGGGCGAGTGATCGTGCAGTAAAGGAGGAAGTGCAGGTTCACTTCGGGGGATATGGTAGCCTCGCCGAGTAGAATTAAGGACTTAACTTTATGCGCCATTGATCTGAGCTTTACCGTGCAAACCACATGTCTAGTATGGGATAGACCTAGCTGATTAATTTGTAATATTTCAATTTCAATTCTGCCATTGTGATGAACATGATTGCTGATTTCCATGTGGCGTAAGGGGGGGTGTGATGCGAAACCCTAGCGGGCAGGATTGGGTTGAGGTAGAGCATTGTAAAGGCCTCGTTGTGATTTCCTAAGATCGAGGCTAATCACATCGTATGGGTACAGTTGTACAATCTCTGCAGAGTGTAAAACTATTCGAATAGCCGCATCCTTGGTCATGGACAATGCTCGGTGATTTCACACGAGGGGTAGTGTTTTCATTTTTAACTTGGTGGTTTATGTTGGAGGTGGATAGGTAGTCCACCATTGGTTTAGCTTGTGAATAGGTGTTCACAAGTGGTTCATGTTTATTCATTTGATTATTCATTATTATTGTTTTCACTTAAATCTCGCTTGTAATCTATTTATCATATTTACTGTGAAATGCCTTTTATACAAATTAACCTTTCAGCCTTCCATTGGTAAACCTTACAAATTATATTGCATTTATTTGTTACAAACGACTTGCTGAGTACCAATATACTCACGGCTTTACGCCTATATTGCTCAGTTGAGGGCGAGGAGTTTTACCAGCAGAAGGTTCCAGAATGAGAATACTACGACGACTTCACGGATTTGATTTCGTTCTCCACTCGATAGCCTGTGGGCTTGTCGATTGGCCGCTACACTTTGTTTGGATTTCCGCTGTTATTTTGTTAAGCCCTTCCGGTTAGAGATATTGTAAGCTTGGCCATAAGGTCGTACCTTTGAGATTTATCGATATTTGAGTTTTACCTTTATTATATCGTGTGTATGGTTGTGATTACATCTATGTTTGACTGTGTGCACTAGCGTGATTCTAGACTAGTGCAGTTTACACAAAGAATCCGAATTTGCATATTCGAGTCTCGACACGCGCTCTCTACCTCAACGCCCAATTCCGTAACTTCGTGCAAGGCGATCTTTCCATTTCAGATTATTGTCGCAAACTCAAGGCGATGGCCGACGCCCTCGAAGATCTTGGTGAGCCGGTGGCAGATCGCACGCTCGTCCTCTCTGTCCTTCGTGGACTCAACGGTAAGTTCGCCCACATGTCTGCCCTTCTCCGACGCCAGAAGCCATTCCCGTCGTTCGTCGACATCCGCTCCAACCTCATGCTTGACGAGCTCACCATGGCCTCCAAGCTGGAGTCCCCAACAACTGCCCTCGGTTGCCATCACGTCCTCAGCCCCGCGCGCCACCACTCCAAGCGGTAGCAGCGCCAGCTAGGGCCCTGGCAGCGGCACGGGCTACACGGGATTTGTTCCAGGCACGGGCCGCACGGGGGGCTTCACTCCAGGCAGCCAAGGCTTTACTCCAGGCAGCCAAGGCAAATCCAGCGCCACTGCCCCGAGCGGCCAGGGATCTCGTGGTCGGAATCAACGCCGCGGCCGCCGGCAGGACGGTGTCCACACATGGGGGCCGACGATGTACAATCCCTGAACGGGCACCTTTCAGGTGTGGGCTGGCGCCGCGCCCTCTCGTCCACGGCCGCCGGGACAGCAGCAGCCGCAACCAGGCCAGCAACAGCAGCAGCATCGCCGGCCTCCACACATGTTGTTCGCTGCGCCTGCCATGCAAGGGTTGCCGCCTACTGTACCGGCCTTCACGCCCACGCCCAGGGTTATGCAGCCCTGGCTGCCACTACACACTGCGCCCATGCCGCCACCGCCACCTGCCATGTAGTGGGATCAAAACGTGTTGGCCAACGCGTTTAGCACGATGGCGCTCTCGCCGCCGGCCAATAATGAATGGTATATGGACACGGGTGCTACAGCTCACATGACGTCGAACTCCGGTAATCTTCTTGTCTCCAACCCACCCACGTCATCTTGTCCCTCTAGCATTATTGTCAACAATGGTGCTTCCCTTCCCGTTAGTGCCACTGGCTCCGTGTCCTTTCCTACCACTCACGGCTCCCTCCACCTTAATCACGTTCTGGTTGCTCCTCATATTATCAAAAATTTAATTTATGTTCATCAGTTTACTATTGATAATAATTGTTCCGTTGAGTTTGATCCTTATGGTCTCTCCGTGAAGGATTTCCAGACCAAGAACGTGATCGCCAGGTGCAATAGCTCTGGCCAGCTTTACCCGCTCCATGCGTCCCAGCCTCAGCCTCACGCTCTCCTTGCTAGCGGTCCCTCTTCCACCCTATGGCATCGGCGTCTAGGTCATTTGGGTCATGAATCTTTGTCTAAGTTAGCCGCTTCCTCAGCCATTGCTTGTAATAAACATGCAGCCGACTCTCTTTGCCATGCATGTCAGCTTGGACGTCATACACGTCTTCCCTTTGAGTCTTCTAGTTCTCGTGCATCACAAACTTTTGATTTAATTCACTGTGATTTGTGGACATCTCCTGTGGTTAGTGTGTCTGGATATAAGTATTATCTTGTCATTCTTGATGATTGCTCCCACTATCTTTGGACGTTTCCTCTTCGTCTCAAGTCTGACACCTTTTCGACACTGGCCAATTTCTTCTCCTATGTTACCACCCAGTTTGGCCGCACTATAAAGAGCATTCAGTGTGATAATGGTCGAGAATTTGATAACACTTCAGCACGCCAATTTTTTCTTACTCGCGGGGTGACTCTGCGCATGTCATGCCCATACACCTCTTCCCAAAATGGCCACGCTGAACGCATCATTCACACCACCAATAACATAGTTTTCTCCCTCCTGTTCCAAGCCAGCTTGCCCCCTAGTTATTGGGTTGAAGCCTTACACACCGCCACTTATCTCCTTAATCGTCGCCCCACTAAGACGCTTGATTTTTCCACACCTTATTTTGCCTTGTTTGGTGTCCAACCATCTTACTCCCACCTTCGCGTCTTTGGGTGCACTTGTTATCCTAACCTATCCGCCACCTCGTCCCATAAACTCGCACCGCGATCTACTCTTTGCATGTTCCTTGGGTACTCTTCTGACCACAAGGGTTATCATTACCTCGATCTATCCACTAACTGTGTCGTTATTTCTCGACATGTGGTTTTCGACGAATCATCCTTTCCCTTCACTAACAAGGCACCTACACCTCCTTCATCTGACTTTGATTTCCTATCGGAGTTCGACCATGCACCTCTTCTTTGTGGCTTTTCGTTGTTTTGCGGTACGCTTATGCGGCTACGATTAGCCTGCGGCCCGTCGGTCCATCACCACGGGTCGTTGCCAGCAGCGCCGATCCGGCACCTGACGGGTCTACCCTTGATGTTAGCTCCATGCAGTTTGGCACTTTGCGGTGCATGGCCTGTGCTGCGTTCTTGTGCACACTCACGTCATCACCCGCGGTATGCGGCATGGCGCGTGTCCGTGCATGGCGTTATTCCCGCACATGGCTCTATGCAAACTGTCTTCACCCCTGCTGCATCTCCACACGCTGGCATGCCCGTGCATACTGGGCTGACTACGCCGGCGCCGACTGGCTCCTTGCGTGCCAGCTCTTCCGCACCTGACGCATGTGCGGGGCCTGCCGCATGTGCAGCGTCGCGTGCGTCCATCTCGGCTGCGTTGTGCGCCTGTAACATCCCAATTTTATTATCCCAATTATTTAAATAGTTTGTCTTCATTTGGTTTTTTTTGCCCAAAAATTTTCGTGTTCTTCTCTGGTTTTATTTAAAGATTTATGGTTTTGGAAGTTCATGAAAACCTTATTCCCTGGTCTCTGTAAAAATCTTTAAAAGACCTGCATAAATAAAAAAAATCTATAAAAAGAAAACCCCCTTCCGGGCAGGCCAGCCAGGCCCATCGGCCCAACCGACCCACCCGAGCGCCCCTCCCCCTCTCCTTCTTCCTCCCCTCTCTATCTCTCTCTCTCTCTGTCGCGGCTTTGAAAAACCGCCGGGCGCCCTGGTTTCCCCTACCTGCTGTGGCGCCATGCGCCGACATCATCCTCCACCTTCCCCTCCTCTACCTCCAGTGTTAGGCCTCCTCGTGGCGCCTTCCTCGCGGCTCCGTGCTCCCTCCTCGCCGGGCTAGTCCGTTTCAGCCCCTAGCCCGGGTGGCCGACATGCTCTGCCGTACCATGGTTGCCGTTGTCGTCGACTACAAGCCCCACCAGTCGTCGCTTCCGAAGACCTCGAGTGCCACCCGCATTTGCTGCCTCCAGGCTAGCCCTGTGTCTCCCCTAGCCGCGGCCTTTGCTCGTCGCGACGCCGTGCTCTCGCCGTGCCGCGCCGTCGCGCTGAGCCTTGACTCCCCAGCGAGTGCGCGGGTGGGCAATGAATCGGAGGCGTCGCACGCCTCTTTACGCCTCTCCGCCTAGTGACGATGGCGCACTCAAGAGCTCGTACCCGCGGCCTTGCCTTCAATTTGCGATTGAATGCCTCCCAGCGCCCCCTACTCACTTGCGCACTATAAGATATGGCTCTTCCCCTCTCTACAGCTCGCAATACACTTCTTTACCACTCTCCCGAGCCAATATTTTGTGTTGTGAACCGCGCGCCATAGTTTTCGGCGCGTTGACTGACAGCCGCGCGGAACACTGCAAGCTCTGCGACTTTCTACTCTTGCTCTTTGATTCTTTCTAGTGCTCCCATAGCGTCTAATTGGACTCCCTTGCCCCGCAGCTCGCCGGCGGCATCATCTTCTTCAACTCCGGTCGTACGCGGTCGCCGTCGCCTCCAGCCAGTAGGGTTCGATTCCGCCTCGTCCGGGCATCACGAGACTGTGAGCTCAATCCGGCACCAGTCGGAGTTTCCCTCACTCCTCTTCCTCTGCGTCGAGCACCTCCCTCCTCCGTCGCTCGTCCGTCGCTGGCCTCACCGCGCCACCCAGTGAATTGAACCCTCGGTGAGCTGCGGTGGCCACTAGATGCTCCCCTCGCTTTGATTGAAAAATTATCACCGTGGTGGCGTCGCCTTTCCCTGCCCGCCACCGCCATGCACGCCGCGGTGCGACTTCGTATTGCTTTCGGAGCCTCGCCGTCGGCTAATGCCTTCCGAGCGCTGCGGACTCCTTTTCTTTGTTGCGGCGCCGCCCGATCTCCCCTTCTTGCCGTGAAATCGCCGCGCGCGCGCCCTCGGCCCGGCCATTTGCTCTGTTAAACGATTAAATACTAACCCGGGTCATTAACTGTTAATAATTTCCTTTAATGATGTTTTAAAATTGGCTAATCATTCACTGACCCGTGGGCCCCCTCGACTGTTTAAAGAAAATGGGAAGTATGACATGCGGACCCCACCGATTTTAATTAAACAGTTAACCCATTTTTAAAGCCTCCAGTCACTGACAAGCGGGCCCCACTGAATAGTACCCGAGCCGCGGGCCCCACTTGTCGGTCATACACTCATACACTCATCTAGTTAAATCTAATTTCCAAAAATATTAAAATCGCGGGACCCGCATGTCAGTGAGAGTAAACTTCTCCCCCTTTTTAATTTTCGGATTTTCTCAAAAACCCAACTTTGGAGGGCTATAACTTTTTAACCGTAACTCCGATTTGGATGAAACTTGTTTCTAAAATTTTCTAAATTCATGATCTTGCTGTTAAACTAAGTTTAGTCCAAATTGAAGTTCATTTGAATTATGTTTTGGTATTTATTGTCTTTTACCTATTCGCTTTTCCGGTTTTATCGCGCGAGTAGACTACGAGGAAAATCCCTATCAGGCATTCGACGCCTCGCAAGATCAACCAGATTTACCCGCGCAAGACCCAGGCGAGTCAACACTTTGACCATGTTGAATTCCCATGTTTTAATCAGTTATATTGCTTAAAATTATCTAAATTGCATGCAATATTTTATGTACAATAGTTTACTGCTTTCACTAGCTAATCACCCACCTTGTTTATTGGCACTACCTAGCCATGACTGCTCCTTGAAACAATTATTGTCCTTACCATTGTCGCCCTAGTATTGATATGTAAAACAATTGCAAAATAAGCTATTTGGTTATCTGCCAAGCCGTATAATAAAATCTTTGGACATTAGCAGTCCAGGCATACATTCTCAAATACTGAGTCATTTTGGGCAATCATGAGGGGTACATGATTGATAGCTTGAATAAAGGTTATTTTATGCTTCTCAAAACCCTCACAAATTGCTTACATGCAGGCGGATGGTAGAGTGGGTGGTGGATGTAACATTGAGGCTGCGGGCGCCCGTGACTAATTAAGGACTTAATCCTGTGTTGACCTCCCCATGTAAGACAGTACAACTACAAGCTGGCAAAGTGTAAGCATGACTAAATAATTTGTACTCACGATGGCGAATGCATTTCGGAAAGCACGATCTTTCTCATTGGGCATAGCGCGTCTGGAGATGTCGTGTCACCGGATAGAGTGGGCGCAAGAGGGGTCTGGTGGCGTCTAAATGGCCTTCTGTAGAGCGAAACCTTAGCGAGTGCATTACATTTACTAGATACATTGTAAAGGTCATGTGATAATCCGGTTGATCTGCACATCTAAGGAAATGTGTGGAATATAACAATTGGGTTATCTCTTGTGGGTAAAGATGTACAAACTCTGCAGAGTTTAAACTATTCGAATAGCCGTGCTCACGGTCAAGAGCAAACATGGGAACTTCCTCGAGTTAGTTCTATTTATAAAAACTTTCAAGGGTGGAAATCAATAAAACTTAGTAGGGAGATGTACCCTACTCTGTTGGATTTTTCCTGGGGAGATGTACTCCAGTGAGTAAATTAGGGTGGACGTAACCCAGTATGCAAATTGTAGCATGGGTGGATGGAGCCATGTAACTGGTGGATGGAACCATCTACAATATAACTATTGCACAATTTCAACAGTTTTCGCATTATCACAAAACCCGCTAGGTTATAGGATTTTATCTATTTATATATTTAAGAAACTTGGCATTGCGCAACTAAAATAAACTGACCATTCGTTGTCAAGCCATGCATGTTATATTATTGCATTACATGTGTTGGCTTGCGAACACAGGTTGTCGTGCTCACTCTCGCTCTCACCCCCTTCCGGACACAGGCGGCGGGGACACTCTGAGTATTTCGAGGTCAAGACCAAGAAGACAAAGAAGACCGCGGTGACGAGTAGATCTAGTCGTGTGTGTCTCTTCTCCCTAGGGCTAGCTGACCGTTCTAGATACCAGGTGAATTTCTCTTGTAGCCTTGGCTCGAGGTTGCATTCACACAGGAGGATCCGATCATTGCTGTCGGGAAGTGTGTTTCCACTTTTGTTGTACTTCATTTGTATTTTGGGTTGTAATGCACTCTTTGATTATAATGGACTATTTGGCTTTGACGGCCTCTTGCTGGAGTTACTCCACTCCAATTATTGTATTATCAAACAACGCGTGTATGAAATGATCGATAATGTAGCGTGAAGCATTATCTGCGATCCGAGAATAATGCGGGTAAATCATGAGGATTCGAATTTTAAATCCGGGTCCAACGGGGCCGCGGATGAGTCTCGTCACGGCCACTCCGGTGCGTCGGCGCTCTCTGATTGCACAGGCTCGTGTCCGCAGACTTCCTAAAGTGCGGTGCACATTGCTCGGTCTCCAACGATCATACTATGGTGACCCAGGGCAAAGCTGGTTACCAGCAGGTAAAGCAGAATTTCAATCTTCATGCAGCATCAGTCTCTCCTCTACCCAAAAGTTATCGTGGGGCTCTCGCCGATCCCAATTGGCGCGCCGCCATGGACGAGGAATTCTCCGCTTTGCAGGCCAACAACACATGGGACCTTGTTCCTTGTCCCTTGGGTGCTAATCTTGTTATTGGCAAATGGGTCTTTGGCCACAAGCTTCATCCAGATGGGTCTCTTGATAGATATAAGGCACGCTGGGTTCTCCGAGGGTTCACACAGCGTCCTGGCATTGCTTTCGGCGAGACTTTTAGTCCAGTTGTTAAGCCGGCAACAATCCGTACTGTGCTCACCATTGCTCACTCTCAGAGATGGCCTATTCATCAGCTTGATGTGAAGAATGTGTTTCTGCATGGCACTTTGATGGAAACTGTGTATTGTGCTCAACCATCCGGATTTGTTGACTCTGCACATCCAGATTATGTCTGCCGCCTAAACAAGTCCCTTTATAGTTTGAAACAGGCACCACAAGCATGGTTCTGTCGGTTTGCATCTCACATTCTCTCTCTTGGTTTTACTGTGGCTAAATTTGACTCGTCTCTATTTATATATCACCGAGGAGATGAAACAGCATATTTGTTGCTTTATGTTGATGACATCATTTTGACTGCCTCCACAATGCGTCTACTTCGGCATGTCATATCAGCACTACAGCAGGAATTTTTCATGAAAGATCTGGGTCCTTTACATCATTTTCTTGGTGTTTCGGTGTCTACTGTGGGCTCCAGCTTGTTTCTCTCGCAGCGTCAGTACATCCTGGAGGTTATTGAGTGCGCCGGTATGTCAGATTGCAAACCCTGTAATAAACCTGTTGATACAAGCTCCAAGGTATCTAGTTCTGATGGTGCTCCTGTGTCCAATCCTACTCACTATAGAGGTCTCGCTGGTGCTCTTCAGTATATCACTTTCACGCGGCCAGATATCACTTATGCAGTTCAGCAACTGTGCTTACATATGCATGATCCTCAGGAGCCCTATTATAATTTGGTCAAACGTGTTCTGCGCTATCTTCACGGTACTTTAGATTATGGCTTGGTGCTTCATCGCACAACCGTCTCTTCCTTGGTAGCTTACTCCGACGCTGACTGGGCTGGTTGTCCTGACACTTGTCGGTCTACCTCTGGTTATGGTGTTTTTCTTGGTGATAATCTGATCTCCTGGTCTTCCAAGCGCCAACCTACTGTCTCTCATTCCAATGCCGAAGCAAAATATCGTGTTGTTGCCAACGCTGTCGCTGAAACCAGTTGGCTGCGTCAATTACTTTTGGAGCTCCATTGTCCCCTACAGCGTGCCACACTGGTTTATTGTGACAATGTCAGTACTGTTTATCTCTCCACCAATCCCGTGCAGCATCAACGCACGAAGCACATTGAGATTGATCTTCACTTCGTCTGGGAACAAGTAGCCGCCGGTGCTGTCCGTGTTCTTCATGTTCCAACGACTTCATAGTATGCGGACATCTTCACCAAGGGACTTCCGTCGTCCGTCTTCACCGAGTTCAAGTCCAATCTGAACGTCTGTCCTCCTCCCGCTCCGACTGAGAGGGGGTGTTAGACTATATTTAGTTAGTTTCTCTCCCAATTGGTTGAGATTGGTTTCCTATTTTCCAGCGCTATCCTTGCCGTAATCTACTCTAATCCCACCGGTATTGGTTGGTTGATTTGGTATATGACCGGCTATATATGTAATGCACGTACACTCGTTCAATTATTGCGTTTACAAGCGCTATCACATACATCCAAATGCACCACAAACAAAAAGAAAAATCATTATATATTTATACTTCAAAAATACAGATCCACGCAAACTAGTGTCAAATATGTTCAATACGTTTGACTCTGAGAGTGTGAAGATGTGTGTTAATGAAAACCCATGTAGATTGTAGGTGGGTTTTGTTATCCTTCGGACCATGCAGCACCGGTCTAATTGACCGTATTGACTTCATTACTTCTAGCCGACTTTCAATACAAAAATGATGCCGATCACAATCTTCACTTTTAAAATAAATGGAACGACACTGGAAGAAGCATTTGAGAGTAATATTCAAATGAATCTGAATGTCATTACCTTGATAAATGACCATCTCATGTTGATTATTCGGAAGTATAAGGACATATTTCTGAAAAAAAGTGAATTATGAAGTAACACGATAGTATACATTAGTGCGCCATGCACAATGCATATACCATTTAGTACGTAGCTTGCATACGCGCAAGCGGTGAATCAACGACATAGAACATCGAAGCTACATCTGGCAGAAATTCCAACCTAGAAAGTTCGGTTCGACACGATGAGTCGGGGATGATGGGAATCGGGAATAACAAGAAATCGTGCTGGAGAAGCTCATGGTGGAAGGATCGGTTTCGGGTTCATGATTGGGCCATGGATTCTCATCCTCTCGGCGCTTTTCCTTTTCTAGGCGCTTCTTGTCGCGGCCTTCCTCAACGATGTTGCTGCGATTCTGAGGCGGTGTTGTGCGCTCACTATAAATACTTTGTCATCCTCGATCCAACCCGCCAAGCCGGCATAAGCGTGGGGAAAGGAGAGCGGTAGCCGCTGAGGACCGGGATGGAACATGGCGGCGTAACGGCTCCTTGTCTCGGCCGTGGTTCCGTGTGATCTTTGCGATGGTGAGTGGATCGGGATCCACATTCTAAAGATTCAAGCATATGCAATTTGATCACGAAGGAGAAAGCGAATTCCATTGTGGATGTGTCCCAACATTCCAAGCTGCGGGAGGAATTCAGAATGTATACATTAGAGAGTACATTTGTTGGGGTCGAGTACAACACTAAGAGACCTAGACTTATCTACAAGGAATCACCGAAGCAGGAATGGGTCCTATTGTCGGACGATGTCGGTAACCCAGCGGCAAGGCAGCGTTGGTAGAACTTGAATCCGGCTAGGAGTCTTCAGTGTCGAAGCGGTGTGCAGTGCATGTTGATCGTGAGTAGATGACGAGGATGAATTTTATCTTCAAACAGGAATTTGCAAAGCTAACTATTTGCCGTTACACACGTGCAAGGTGTTTGTATTTACTCGGCAGATTACAAGGAAATAATCGAAAAACAATCGAACAACAGGGATATGCTACAGCTGTCTGAAGATCTACGGGTAGGCTATGCAAGCATAATTTCAAAAATTCTACCGCGTAAAAGGGACCTCCTCTAGTAATAGATCACGGGATTACCTCTAGACGCGCAGACTCGTAGCGGAAGTAGAGTTGATGTAGCGCGTTGATGCAGTTGTAGTCGTTCTTGCAGAACGTCTCCTCCTTTAAGTCCTTGCGTTCGTCACAAGTTGCGGATCGTCCTAGTGTTGAAGCCGCATCAACACCTCCAAGGTATCCACACGTGCAGGCGGGAACACCACGCGCCGGAGTGCTAGCGCGGCGGCGCGGTATTAGATGGGGATGGTGTGGCAACTAGGGTTTGGGAATTCGAAATTCTCTTGGCAAACCCTATGCCACCTCCTCTATTTATAGGCATCCATCATAATGGGTCTCGGCCCGAGGCCCATTAGGAACTCATGGCCCATAAAATTGGATCACTATCCGAATTAAGTCCGACCCTTTAAGTGTGCGACCCTATAGGTTCACATACACTTAGACATAGCCGAGTACTCCTACTCGTCCATTAATCAGTGGCCCTTAGCAAGACATCTGAGCTCTAAGTATATGCAAAGATCATATCGGACGAACCTCAACAAAACTTATGCATTTCCCTTTGCCTCACGATATCGGTTAAACTCAAAGCGAGTACATGTCATCCTTGTTTGGTTAGCTCAACCACTCTTTCTCGATTATGTGACTTGAATTCCGACTACGGTTAACTCTTTAACCGTGAATAGCATGGTCATGCATTTCGGAATCCAATCACTCGAGAGGCCTAGAGATATCTCTCCTGTTGCTTGGAGGGCAAATCCTATCTTGATCGACCATGCCTCAATGCATGCATCATAACAAAACCAGCTACCTTTATGACTACCCGATTCACGGAGTAGTGTTTGGCAACCCCTAAGTCGGTCATTATGCATCTTGAGTGCGTGCGGCGATCTCAAGTCTTAAGGACATAGCATACGCTTTGTGAATGAAACCAAGCGATGGCGGTAAGAATGCAACATTCTCGCAGTGTTTCATGGTGGGTCGATCCAACCCCATGTTTGCTAACATGTGTCCATATTATTGGTTTAATATCTTTATATCTATGACCCGTGAAACATGGTCATCAACCAATACATATGCTAGTCTATTAATATGTGTCCTCATATGTTTGACTAGGGATCATCTAAGAATAATCATCGCAGCAATATAGAGTTTCACAATCAAGTCACACACTTGATAATAAATATTGACGATGTTATTCAAGGAACAAGATAAATTATCCAATAATTCATGAACATAATAAACAGAATCATCTCTATGATTATCTCTAGAGCATATCTCCATCAGTCTCCCACTTGCACTAGAGTTAATCATTTAGGTATCTAATACCAATAGCTCTTGTGTGCATCTCGTGCTTTTGCTGTGTGAGAGGTTTCGTCAATGGATCAGCAACATTCAAATCCGTGTGTACCTTGCATATCTTTACATCTCCTCTATCCACAATATCGCGAATAAGGTGATAGCGCCTGAGTATATGCTTGGACTTTTGATGGGATCTAGGCTCCTTAGCCTGCGCAATGGCTCCATTATTATCACAATAGAGATTCATTGGGCTCAGGGCACTCGAGACTATACCCAACTCAGAAATAAAATTCCTTATCCAAACACCTTCCTTAGCGACTTGAAGCGCAATGTACTCGGCCTCCGTTGTAGAATCAACAACCGTCTCTTGCTTGGAACTTTTCCACTCACGCTCCTCCATTTAAAATGAAGACAAAACCAGATTGCGACGATAATCATCTTTGTCGGTTTGAAAGCTTGCATCGGTGTAACCATTTACAACGAGCTCTTCATCACCGCCATAAACTAGGAACACATCCTTAGTTCTTCTTAAGTACTTAAGAATGTTTTTCTGGTGTCGATGACCTTCACCGGATCGACTTGGTATCTGCTTGTAACACTTAGAGCATATGATACATCGGGTCGAGTACATATCATGGCGTACATAATAGATCCAATAGCTGAAGCATATGGGATACCATTCATACGGTCTCGCTCTTGGTTGTCGAAGGACAACGATTCTTCTTGAGACTTATGCCATGTGACATAGGCAAGAACCCTTTCTTGGCATCTGCATGTTGAACCGTTTCAACACCTTGTCAATATAAGTACTTTGGCTTAATCCAATCAGCCTTCTCGATCTATCTCTATAGATCTTTATCCCTAAGATGTATGTTGCCTCTCCTAGGTCCTTCATAGAGAAACTATTTTTCAATGAGACCTTCTGATTCGACATAGGAATGTCATTCCCAATCAATAATATGTCATCTACATATAAGATTAGGATTACGAGTGCGCTCCACTAACCTTCATGTAAACACAAGGTTCTTCTTTGTTTTTGATGAAACCAAACCTTTTGACCTCTTCATCAAAACGTTTATTCCAACTCCGAGATGCTTGCTTCAATCCATAGATGGATCTCTGAAGTTTGCATACTTTTCTAGCATTTTGGGGATCAACAAAACCCTCGGGTTGTGTCATGTACACATCCTCACTTAGGTTTCCATTTAGGAAAGCCGTTTTGACATCCATCGCCATATCTCATAATCAAAATATGCAGCAATAGCTAGAATGATCCGGACAGGACTTAAGCATAGCGGCGAGCGAGAAGGTTTCATCATAATCAATACCTTGAATTTGTTTGAAACCCTTCGCCTGTCGTGCCTTATGGATATGAACATTTCCATCCATGTCTATCTTTTCTTAAAAATCCACTTGCACTCAATGGTTTTACGCCATCAGTAGATCAACCAAGTTCCAAACTTGATTATCATGCATGGATTGAATTTCAGATCTCATGGCTACAAGCCATTTCTCAGTCCGAGTCCATCATTGCTTCCTCATAAGTTTTAGGCTCATCATTGTCTAACAATAAAATGTCATGTCGATACCTTATCGGCAATTGGCGTGGCCTTCAGGACCTACGTGGGGTGGTGCCTCTTCCACAGGTTGTATAACTTCTTGTACACTCTGTGGAGGTTCGATAGGAGTTGAAACATTTTCGATGGCTCTTGAATTTCTTGAGTCTAGCCGTGCTCCCACTAACTCCTTTTGAGAGAAACTCTTTCTCCAAAAGACACCATTTCGGCAACAAACACTTTGTTCTCATCCCTTTTATAAAAGTAATATCCTTTTGTTTCCTTAGGATACCCCACGAAGAAGCATTTATCGATTTAGGTGTGAGCTTATCGGGCGTCAAGCGTTTTACATATACTTCACATCCCCATATTTTGAGAAAAGATAAACTAGGACTCTTCCCGTCCACATCTCATATGGTGTCTTATCCACAGATTTAGATGGTACTCTATTTAAAGTGAAAGCGGCGGTTTCTAGGCGTAACCCCAAAGGACAATGGCGGATCAGTTGGCTCATCATAGGCCGAACCATGTCTAACAAGGTCCGATTCCGTCGTTCGAGACACCCCATTCCATTGAGGTGTTCTGGCGGAGTTAGGTGTGGAACAATTCCACATTGTTTTAGATGATCACCAAACTCATGGCTCAAATATTCACCTCCACGATCGATCGTAGGGCTTTAATTGTCTTGCCAAGTTGATTTTGTACTTCGTTCTGAAATTCTTTGAACTTTTCAAAGGATTCAGACTTATGCCTCATTAGATAGATATAACCATATCTACTAAAATCATCGGTAAAAGTTATGAAATCTGAAAACCACCTCGGCCGTTGAGCTCATTGGTCCACATACATCCGAATGTATTAAGGCCAATGAATCACTTGCCCTCTCACCTATACCGATGAAAGGCGCCTTAGTCATTTTGCCAAGTAAACAAGACTCACATGTTTCAAATGATTCAAAATCAAATGAGTTGAGTAGACCATCTTTATGGAGTCTCACCATGCGCTTCTCGTTTATGTGACCCAAACGACAATGCCGGATATAAGTGGGATTCAAATCATTTGGTGAAGCCTCTTAGTATTAATGTTATAGACAGGCACATCCTCAAGATTTAAAACATACAATCCATTCAACAATGGAGCATTACCATAAAGCATATCATTCAAATAAATTGAACAACAATTGTTCTTTATTCTGAACTCATAACATACTGCTCCCAAACATGAAGCGAAATAATGTTTTAGCTTAAGGCGGGAACACAATAACAATTATTTAATTCCAAAACTAATCACGAAGGTAAACATAATGGTAAAGTGCCAGCGATAACGCGACAACTCTTGCTCCATTGCGACGCGAATATCAACTTAGCCTTTTGCTAAGCTTCTACTCCTTATCACCCTGCATCGAATTGCAAATATGAGCAACCGATCCGGTATCAAATACCCAAGAACCAACATGAGAAGTAGCAAGATTGATTTCTATAACATTTATACACGAAGTTGAAGTCTTACTTCCCTTCTTCTTTTCTAGTTACGCCAAGTACTTCTTACAGTTTCTCTTCCAATGTCCGTGCCTTGGCAATGGTAGCAAATAGTATCAGTGCGGCGCCAATTTTAAGCTTCGAAGCTTAGATTTGACACTCGAGATCTCATCTTGAGTTTTGCCCATACCCTTTCTTTTGCCAAAAGCCTTAGATTTCTTCTTTTGAAGTTGGTAGTCTTTTGCACCATCATCACATATTGTTGCTTTTCTTAATGCTATCTTCTGCGGTCTTGAGCATCATATGCAACTCGGTGAGATTCTTGTCTAAGCCATTCATATGAAAATTCAGAATGACCTGCCCAAAGCTTGCGGAGCGATGCAAGAATCAAATCGATAGCCAACTCTTGGCTAAGGGAAAACCAAGTTTTCCAAGCTGCGTGTAACCAACCATCTTGATCACATGAGGGCTCACCGGACTACCCTCGGCTAGCTTACTTCCAAACAATTTCTTTGAGATCTCATATCTCTCAGTTCTTGCTTGTGTCTCAAACATGCCTTTGAGTGCTACGATCATATCGTAAGCCTCTATATTCTCAAAGCGCTTACGAAGGTGCGAGTTCATGGCGGCAAGCATGAGACAGCTAACATCAAGGGACTCATCACATGCCTTTACGTAGGCATTTTTAAAAGCAATGATAGCATTTTCATCGAGCTCTTACGGAATTGGTTGCTCTAGAACATGTTCCTTTTATCTTGCTTAAGAACGATTCTTAGGTTGCGGGACCAATCCATTCAGTTTTTCCTTTTCAAGTATCGAACGTAAAGCAAAACTGGAAGTAGGTGTAACATTTGGTGCCATGATCTACAACACAAAATACGCAAAACTAAGATATATGTTCAAGAAAAGTAACTTCTATTAAACAATTTAATAAAGATACTCCCACTAAATACCATATCTCTCTTATGACATTTAGTGATTCAAGATCCATAATCAACTTCTCTACTAGTGAGCTTTGGCATCATTGCTAGAGGATAGGTGAATTTGGTAAGCAACCCTTTGCTAATTATATCTCTATATAACTCTTGTTGTTGGGCAACATCTCTATGTTCCGGCACCCAACCTTATGCCCCAAGGTCCATAACCGATATGATGACCTTGTCAAGTTAAATCAATGCTTTGCGTGTGAGTGTCTAACACAAACCCATCTAGTCAAGGAGAATTAATGGCACTCTGCTTTGCAAGACCTACCATTAAAATACATGGCTTTAGATGGTGCGACTAATTGGGAGGGCATCAATTTAACTTAATATTATGTGAGAGAATTTTATTTCTACTATGTTAAAAGCATTTAGAGCAATGTAATAACATGCATAGAAATAAATGAGCAGAAAGATAAAACCATTCACAAAACAATCACATTGTATCGTGATATAGTATGGCCCTTTCACATGGTGATCTCTATCGCAGTGCTTTCACATTCACCATGTCTCCAAGTGGCCAAAACCTCCAAACACTCCCACTAAGCTATTACCATATGGCATACTAGTGAAGTCTACAAGGAGTGAAGAAACAACACAAGTCGACACACGCAGTCGTTATACAAATATAAATGACCTTGGGCTGCAATAATCATGACTTCATGAGGCCATGAACATTACATACATATATGCATCTCATACATCATTCATATGCATAATGGGCCATACTATTTCACAACAATCCCTGCAAAGCAAATATGCATAGAATCGTATTCTATCTAATATGCCAGGTTATTATTCTAGTCACAAAGGTCTGTTGGCGGGTCACGGTCACAGCGGAGCCTGTTTTCAAATTTTTGGGACTATGTAGATCCAATCTACTATTCCGTCCATGTAAATCGCATCGGATTAATCACATTAACCCTATTCGATCGCAACTCTGATTCGATCGTGTTCCATGGATTTACGTATCACTGTCTGCCCCGATGGCGGAAACCCGACCGGTAGAGGCAAGTTGTGAATCGACCATGAAACACGATTACAGGAAGCGATCATCTTCACGTGTTCTATGGATTTACGTATCACTATGTCCGCCTCGATGGCGGAAATCCGACCGGTAGAGGCAAGTTGTGATGCGACCATGAAACACGATCATAGAATAGCGATTATGAACACATCTATACCCCACCGCGCATGGACGATCATATCGACCATCACCAAAATCAATCTATCATATAGACGATCACGAAACAAGGATAGATCACATCTACTATTCCACATATCACAATATGCATCTAATCCGAATCTAATACTAGATGGGAATGCTCGATACCATGCGAAGATCTACGGGTAGGCTATGCAAGCATAATTTCAAAAATTCTACCGCGTAAAGGGACCTCCTCTAGTAATAGATCACGGGATTACCTCTAGGCGCGCGGACTCGTGGCGGAGTAGAGTCGATGTAGCGCGTTGATGCGATTGTAGTCGTTCTTGCGAGCGTCTCCTCCTTTAAGTCCTTGCGTTGCGTCACAAGTTGCGGATCGTCCTAGTGTTGAAGCCGCATCAACACCTCCAAGGTATCCACACGTGCAGGCGGGAACACCACGGCGGAGTGCTAGCGCCGGCGGCGCGGTATTAGATGGGGATGGTGTGGCAACTAGGGTTTCGGGAATTCCGAAATTCTCTTGGCAAACCCTATGCCACCTCCCCTCTATTTATAGGCATCCATCATAATGGGTCTCGAACTAGAGGCCCATTAGGAACTCATGGCCCATAAGAATTCGGATCACTATCCGAATTAAGTCCCAGCCCTTTAAGTGTGCGACCCTATAGGTTCACATACACTTAGACATAGCAGAGTACTCCTACTCGTCCATTAATCAGCGGCCCCTTAGCAAGACATACCGACTCTAAGTATATGCAAAGATCATATCGGACGAACCTCAACAAAACTTATGCATTTCCTTTGCCTCACGATATTGGTTAAACTCAAAGTGATGCGTGTCATCCTTGTTTGGTTAGCTCAACCACTCTTTCTCGATTATGTGACTTGAATTCCCGACTACGGTTAACTCTTTAACCGTGAATAGCATGGTCATGCATTTACGGAATCAATCACTCGAGAGGCCTAGAGATATCTCTCCTGTTGCTTGGAGGGCAAATCCTATCTTGATCGACCATGCCTCAATGCATGCATCATAACAAAACCGAAAGCTACCTTTATGACTACCCGATTCACGGAGTAGTGTTTGGCAACCCCTAAGTCGGTCATTATGCATCTTGAGTGCGTGCGGCGATCTCAAGTCTTAAGGACATAGCATACGCTTTGTGAATGAAACCAAGCGATGACGGTAAGAATGCAACATTCTCATGATGTTTCATGGTGGGTCGATCCAACCCCATGTTTGCTAACATGTGTCCATATTATTGGTTTAATATCTTTATATCTATGACCCGTGAAACATGGTCATCAACCAATACATATGCTAGTCCATTAATATGTGTCCTCATATGTTTGACTAGGGATCATCTAAGAATAATCATCGCAGCAATATAGAGTTTCACAATCAAGTCACACACTTGATAATAAATATTGACGATGTTATTCAAGGAACAAGATAAATTATCCAATAATTCATGAACATAATAAACAGAATCATCTCTATGATTATCTCTAGAGCATATCTCCATCACTGTCATGGTCGACAACGGGTTCGGTTGCACTCGAAGAGATAAGACTTGCGCATGAAGTAGAACTCGGTTGCTTAAACTATCCTCTCTCTTATCTTTCAACAAAATTAAAGTTCTCATTAATTATCAAGAGATGACTAAAAAACTCTTAAGAAAGAGCCAACACGATTACTTGCTTCAAATGTCTGCAAGAGGCTCAGCAAAAGGTTTGGGGTCACGAAGCGGCACGACCGGGCTTCGTGGTGACTGCATTCTGACGGCAGCCAGGCTTCGTGGTGACAGCGTTGCATCTGACACTACCTGCGTTAGACTTCCACTTTAAGAAAAACATGTGGAATAGGATACAAAATAAGCGATATCTTTTTGTACGTGTCGGTATGTTTGGTGGAATGAGGAACCTGTTGTAACTTCACTTAGGAACAAGATAAAAGATAGATAGATTGTCACATCTATGTAGGTAGAAAATACTAAGTACTCTTCTTTCAACATCTTGATGATTAGTCTCTTTGTGTTCGCTCTAATTGCATCCGTATTGTATAATATCCTGTGTGAGGGTACAAAAGAAGCGAATAATTTCTGTCCGACCGAAGGTTCCCGAAATAAATATGAAATAGGGAAATGGCTATCGGGCACTACCCGTGCCTAACGCCGAGAAAAAATATAGAATAGCATACATGATGAATCCATCCGTATCCGCTCCAATTGCATCCCTACCCACAAGGAGATGTAAGTCAAGTGAGAACGCCAGCTATGAAACAATCATATATGTCATGTTTGTTAAGCAATGTGGCAAGGATCCATGGCAAATTAAGAGGTATTTCTCTGTTCTGCAGTATAAGTCCAGTGTGCATACCTTGGAAGTACATTATTTAATTAATATTTAACAGAATTGGACCATAGCTACTCTTTAACACTTCAGTGTCACCAAGAGGGGCACAAGATGAAGAGTCAACAAAATTTTGGTGTCACTTGATAATTTTGGGGGCGTTCGGAATAGCGATGGCTTCTGGCTAAAATTTTAATGTAGCTGGTTTATTTTTTACTGTAGCTGAATTGGAAAATAGAAAAAACATGTTAACCCATCACGGACAATGCAAAGGAATATGAGAAAAAATAAAATACAAAAAAGCCCAAAATATCTAAAAAAATAAAAAAATAAAATTACTAAATAGTGAAAAAAGAGCAGAAGTTAGAAGCTGAAACTGAAAAAAGCTGAAATGAGCGGGGCATAAAGTGTCACGATCCTATGACGCTTGGTGAATTTTAGAAGTGTGACCATATTTTTGAACAAATGCCATGCATAATATATCATTCCTATTCCTTTATATAGCTTTGCCCCCCCCCCCCTAATTCTGGCATAATTTCTTTTAATGATTATTGAAATCCATTAATTTATGATTCAAAATGCTGTTATACAACTGAGTTCTTATTTCTGATTTCATAAAATACATCTGGACTCAATAGTTTTGATCAAATTTCTGAAACAATAAAAATATATATATTGATGCCAAAATTAACAGTACAAATATGTTTCGATTATGCCGTAGTATATATAAAACAAAATTGAAATCAAGAATGTAGACCACATCTCTCACTTCAGTTGTCCAACGTGCCCTCTGGTTATCTACATGTTTACTGTCTTGTACACAGAAATGGCCAAGTTCTTCAGTCGAGTACGCTAGCTCTAAAAAACTTGACTTTCTTGCAGGCTGGTCCCGTTCGTTTCGACTTTTTTTCGGCTTCAGTTTTTAGCTTCTATTTTTTTACTATTCAGTATTTCATCTTTTTTTAAATTTTTTTAGATATTTTAGGTTTTTTGTATTTTCTTTTTTTCCTGTGTTCCTTTGTATTATCCCTAATGGGTTAACATGTTTTTTTTCTATTTTTACATTTTTTTAAAATTAATTATGCCCAAAAAGCCAAATCAACTACAGTAAAAAAAAAAGTCAACTACAGCGAAATTTCAGCCAAAAACCAGAAACCATCGCTAAAACGAGCGCCGACAAGTCAAGAAAATTGAAGAGGCATTGTAAAAAACTAAATTGCTGTAATATGAAAGTAACCATTACATGTACACTTCGGTGCACACCAAAATTTCTGCTTCTTCTTCCTTCTACACGACTAGACATACAGAGCAACATATTTTAGTTTCCTGGTGTAGCGCGTGTTTAAGACAGAGGCATTCTATCGAACAGATCTTAGGCACAACAATAACACACCTGCTCAGCAAGAGATTCAGCTAGGGATGAGGAACCACCAGATCGGAGCCCGTGCAGCGTCGACCGGTCGGCGGCGTGCGGCGCGCCTCAGGAGGTGCTGGATCCAGAGGAGATAAGAGGCCACTGCCTTTGGGAAACAGAGCCCTCGCCGGCCGGCGGTCGCTTACGCGCTATCCCCATCCAACCATGCTCGCGCCACCCACCACGCCAGCTTCCTCAACAAGGTCAGCACCGAAAAATCTAGCTAAAAGAAGAATGGGGAATGGCGTGGGAGCATGGCAGGAGGTGTAAGGGGGGTGGCGGCTGTTTGATTTTGGGAGGGAGAGGGTGAGGAAAATGAGTTGTTGGGGCTAAGTTGGTAAAAGTGAAGGGTTGAGATGGAGTGGGAGTTGATCCGACGGCTGCAAGAGAGTAGTTTGCCTTTTCAATTTAAAATAAAATGTACTTCTAAGGTTGGCGCTTTAGGAACTGTTTGGTTACATGGATGTTCGCCCTGGCTAAAAAAACAACCAAGCTAGGCTAAGCCAGGTTGTTTGGATGCCTGATTTAAACTGTGAGCAACGTGACGTGAGGACAATTATGCTGGGCACGCGTAGCTATGAAGCCAAGGGTGTGGCGTTGGCCGAGCACAGATGTGGAGGCCTACCACGAGCCATGTCGGAGCTCGGTCGAGTGCGGCGGCGGACAGAGGGGCATGATGTATGTGAGCATAACGAAGGTGCGATGTGTACAGGGTGTGGCACAGGCCGAGCCCAACGACAACAGCTCAATGTGTTCGGGTAATATACTTTTTTCTCTCCGTCGCAACATGTGGGCATTAAACTAATAGTATTAAAATGAAAATTGAATTGGATTAGCCTAATAATCACAAGGAATTGCATGGTAAATAAACTATAGCGTTAGTACAGCTGGAGCAAACTATAGCAGAAAAAAAAAAGGGTTATAAATGCTCTCAATAAATAATAAACTAAACATCAATTAAGTCTAATAAATTCATGTAATAAGTTTCCTAGAAAACTCACATAGTGAGTTGCTAAATAAAAACATGCCCACCACTCTTGATTTCATATTTCCTAGCATTTCTGGACACATCAAGTAACGAGTAGAAATCCTGTCAATTAAGATTTTAAAATCCATGTCAGGGTAGCAGAAATTTGTAAGCAATAATAAATGCAAGGCAGAAAGGAACCAAGGTACCTCTGAAGTCCAAACACTGTACCTACGCAGGTGATCTGGGTAACAACCGAGGCCTTTCACCGGGTATCGTTACCAAGGTACCTCCAAACTGTACTGACGCCACTGGGAAGTTTCTTGGGTACGCAAACTTCAGAGCTTCACTCTCAGGTATAAACTGCAATTTTGCAGAGACGGCTTTACAAGGGCTTCAAGCAATCAATTTTGCAGAGTCCGGCGGGAGACAGCGTGGTCCAGCGGGGACGGTGCTCACCGACGAAGACGACGGTGACGGTGATGGGTGATGGAGGCGCACGGAGCGGCATAGGCACGGCTCCAGCGACGGGGACGATGTCCGGTGGCGGGAGACGACGGCGCGGTTGAGCGGAGAAGGGGAGGGCGGCGGCGCTTCAAGCACACGAACCGAGGATGAACTCGGGACGGAGACGGACTCATCACCGCATCGGAGACGATGGCGAGGACGGCGACACATGGCACAGGTGACGCATCGAATGGCTACGGGCGTGATGGGGCGTGGTTGGATAGGGGCTAGGGCTACGTGGGGTGAGGGGCGGAGGATGGGTAACACGTGGCGGGGCTGCGAGATCGGGCGGCTACGGCGCCGCAAGGAGTGGGCGGGCGAGGCGGGTCGCCTGGGCGTCAGCGTGCGAGCGGCTGCGGGAGGCGCGCAGCGGCAGACCGGGCGACAGGAGGCGGCAGCGTGGAGGAAGTGGATCGGGCGGCTAGCAATTTTTCCTTTTTCTTTTTCTTTCCAGAATTCAAATAAAATCTAACACGGCTCTAGAAAAATAGCAAATAAATCCTAAAAAATTCACCAAAAATACCAAACAAATTCCTTGAGACCTGAGGAACTCAAATAAAATATTTTTAGCTGATGTTAATGTATATTTTAATCATATTAAATTTTAAAAAATTCCTTTTAAGCTTGAATTAATTCCAGAAAATTCCAAAAATTAATTTTTAAATTCTAGGATTTCAAAACTCCATAAAAACAAGATGTTACATGGTAGCATCTTGGACCCTGTGAAGGGTCAGAGTGTTACAGTTGGTGTCAGAGCGGGCGTTAGGTCTATGGTAAAGATAAATTGCAACTTAGCTTAATTATTCCCTAAAACATGTTTTAGGCTTAATAATTAAGTTAAACTTGACACACCTTGCTGCACAATAGGATGGGGTTTGAGATTTGCATTGCATATGCGCTTTGCCAAATGTGTTGTTGACTTTTATTGCTAAAGTTGATGTTTGTGAGTTGATTGTGTGATTGTTTCTCTGTTGTGAACAGAGATGCCGAGAGGTAGAGGTCGTGGTCGCGGTGTCGACCGAGGCTGTGGGGGCCGTGGTTGTGCCCAAGTGGAGCCACCGCTAGATGTCCAGCAGGAGGCACCTGACGCAGAAGTTGGGTCTACTGAGCAGTCTGTAGCTGGGAAGTAGGCAAGCTCTTCGGCCTTGCCGCGGGAGTTTGTAGCGAAGGTTCGTGCGCGTCGCCATCAAGCGCCTACAGCTGCATCCATCGCTGCCCCGACTGCTGTACCAGTCACACCAGAGGCAAAAATGCGCCTACGCGAATGGATGGCATTGTGATTGGACACCTTTGATGGGTCAGGTACACCAATCCAAGCTACGGATTGATTGCGCTATATGGGAATGCAGTTTGAAGCCTTAGAAATGACCCCGCAGCTTAGGGTTCGCTTTGTGGCTTTCCAGTTGAAAAGTCAGGCAGACATCTGGTGGGAAGGAGTCCTCTCAGCTAGGATCCAAGCCCAAGGTCCAACCACTTGGGAGATCTTCGTCGAGTAGTTCAAGGCGAAATATTACCCAGAATCATTTGTGAAGAATATGGAGGTTGCCCTGTCAGCTTTTGTGCAGGGAAGAATGACCATGGCAGAGTACGGGTTTAACAACCTGATCCACTTCGTACCATCGATCGCGAGTAATGACTTGGAGAAAGCCAAAAGGTTCCGCCAAGGGCTCGATTCTGAGTTCCGGCATGTTATGGGAGCTACGACACCTCGTGACTTTAGATCCATGGTGGAACAGGCTAGAGAGATGGAGATGGAGATGCAGCTCACTAAAGTATTGCATCCCCCTGATGGTCCAGGTGCTTCTGGGGTGACTAGAAGAGAAGCTTCAGTGAGAGTGGTGGGTCATCCCAACGGCCTGCTCCTAAGAAGTCTAAGTGGAGTCAGCGTTTCTCACAGTCTTCCAAGTCCAGGTCGACGAAGTCTTCCTCTGCACCACCAGTACTACTGTAACAGCCCAGCTGTTTATTTCAAAATATTTGATTTAATTTGAAATAAAACATTTACTTTTGGTTTCTTAAGTTTTTTTTAAAAAAATTTTAATTGCCCGATTTTCTACTTTAAAAAAAGAGGTTATTTAAGTAAAAAATAAAAATAAAAATAAAAATAAAATAAATAAATAATAATTAAGTTAGTTTAAAATAAAAAAAATCAATGTTATTTGATTGCTTGAAATTTCAAAAATTTTCGCTAACCTAATTTTCTGATTTAAAGAAAAGAGCCTTTCTGTTAAACAAAAAAAATATTTTATAAAAGAAAATTATGCAAATTTTATTTGGAATTTTTTATAAGTTCAAAATAGCTTTAGAAACTTCTATGAATTTTTCTAAGATTTTTAAGCTTTATTTGTTATTTATTGTATTATTTTACATCTAGAAAAGAAAAATATTTTTTTAAAATTAAAATAAACGTCAAATAATTCTAAAAATATTTTTTAAATATTTTCAGATTCCAAGGATCTTTAGAAAGTTTTTTTGAAATTTTTCTAAATTTTCTTTTTTTTCTTTTCTCTCTCCTCCCTAATCTTCCTTCTTCCTCCTACGTAGAGAACACGCACAGAGAGCAGCCACCATGAATTGCGTTTTGTGAAGCTTCTTTAAACCTCCATATCTTTTAATTTTCTCAACGGTTTTTAGCGAAATAAAGTGCAATCACTTCCTCTCATCAACACTCTTCATTTCCCCACTGTTTCCCCTCTCATTGATGCCTATTTTCGCGGGATTTAACCTATGTCATTCAAGGACATGGTCCTTTGATCTCCCTCCTCGGGCCTCCTCAACTCCTATAAAAGGGAGCATCGTGAGCCTCTCCTCATCTTCACTCAACCCCGAAAATCTCAAGTCTCCACTCCCTCTCTATTGGCTGCAATCGAAGTTCTTGTTTCGTTGTGCAAGCGCTGTTCTTCAGCCGATTGCGCCTCGTCCGGTGGAGCCCCGCCGCGTTTGACCACACCGTTGGCTTTGCCTCATCGCGTTCTACGTGGTGCTCACCTCGCGTTCGCCGGAACTTCGCCGGAGTATCGACGCTATCGTGGGCCAAATCGGGTCCCCGTTCCTCGCGTCGCCATCGACTGACCGTGCATGTCCGACCAAAACCAAGGTGAGCATCACGATCCCCACACTCTACTCTTCGATTCGCCGCAACTCTCGTATGTTAATTCCTCTCTGTTTGCCCGGAACACCGATGTCGGCCTGTAGGCTACATAAAGTCTTGTCCACCGTGTTTCGCTAATCCGTTGGCCGAGCCGTCTGCAGCGTTCAGTTCGTATCAACGTGTTCTACATTGTGCTCCCCTCCGTTTGTCCAAAAATCTTTCATAAATTTTTGCGTTCAACACCTAGCCACGGCCGCAATTTGCACCATGTGTCCCCGCCTGTCCGGGAATGCTTTCAACAATCCGTTCACGGCAAAACGTGCCAAATCATTCCAGGAGGCTACGTTTTAGACGGTTTTGGATTCGCCACAACGAGCGTGAAGATATTAAGTTTTTCGTTTTTCGGTACCGACGTCGTTCAAACGACGATTGCGTCGCCTCCGGTGAGTTTTCGGTTTAGCTGATAATTTTTCTAGCTTCGCTTCGCCGCGTTCTAGGCCATGCTCACCTTACTTCTCCATATTCCCTGTCCAAAAAATATTCTTCTCTCCAACCCTATGTCATTGTCACCGTACACATCGTCACCATGCTCCGTTTGACGTGCCGTCACGTCCTACATGTGCTTCGGGTCCTTAACAACCCATTTTGCTAGGTGGTTTCACCTCCATGCCTTTTCTCACTGGTGCCGCGACCAAAGCAGTGAAAGGGCTGCTCTCTGCGTCGGAATATTCCCGATTTTTCTTTTTTCAGGATTCTTTGATCCGCGAATTTTTCAATCGCTCGTTCTTCTCCGTCCGAACTCTAAATCAAGTGATTCTAGTTTCTAAATTCATCTAAATTCATAATCTATTTTTTGTATATATTTTATAATTTTTAATTTTTGTCGATCACCTTTGGTTGAGTCTCCTCACCGCTGGAACACCGTAGGCACCGCCGCCCGAGTTGCGCCACCGCTTCACCTTGCCGCCGACCACCTTCCGGCCACTTGCAGTAAAGAACAAGAGCACCAAAGCCCTTCTCGCAATCCCCTCTCTCTTTTGTTCATCTCGCCACCCTCCGCCAAGCAATCCCGCCGCCGGAGTGTCTCTTCCGCCGACGCCCACGCCGCCACCGCCAACATCTTCAAAACGACCGCGCGCACCTCCTTCACCCTTTTCCCGAGCCAGAGCATGACCAGAGTACCCGGCCGCCAGTGACCTTCCTCAGGCCCGCGTGAACCTTCGACGCCCCTTCTCCGAGCAAGCCGTCGTCGGAGAGTCTTCGCCGCCGATAATTGTGTCCCGCCTCCGCTACACCCTCACCTCCAGCCAACTTTGTGCAGCTCGAACCGTGCACCAAAGTAAATTGGGACTCATACTCTTCTCCCTCTTTTGTACATCTCCCCGGTCTTCGCCCCCGTTGGATCACTCATATCTTGTCACGTGATGCCGTCCGACGTCTCCCAGCCATCCGATTCTTAGACTCCAACATTCGGAGGCTCATAAGACCCTCATGTCCAGAGGCTCTTTAGACTTTGCCGTCCAAAGTTCTGTAGACTCTGACCGTTCGGAGACTTCCTTAGGCTCCGCTGATTCGGAGGCTTCTTAGTCTCCGACTGCTCGGAGCCTTCAACTTCGACTTCGATCTTCACCCCCAGAGACTTTGACCTTCGGAGACTTCGACTCTAGTCTTTGACCTCGAAGACTTAGACTTCGGTTTTCAATCTCGGAGCCTTCGACTTCAACCTCCATCTTCGAACCGACCATGGTTGTTTGACCGTTTTAACCTCCGTACCCTCCGACCTCTCTGAACCCTTCGATCTCTCCGCCCACTCGAAGCCGTCCGACCTCTCCGTCCCGTTCGATTCTTTCGATCACTCTGCATAAACTCCAATCCTTTCGACCACAATTGTTTTTCCGACTATAGTCACTCTCGACCACAGTTGCTCCCAACCACTGCCGTCTCCATCTACCTCCGACCATAGTCGCTTCCAACCACTGTCACTCTTCGCTGTAAATCTCCGAGTACCTTCGCTTTTTCAGCGAGGAGTAGTTGGAAAAATACTCGGTAGTCGAAGTCGTAGCCGACTCTGAGTACCTTCGCTTTCCACCACCGGCGTTCATTGTCGTCCCGACCACTCGACTCCGACTACCATTTGTTCTCGACTGCTATAATGTTCTTCAACCACTGTACAGTTTCGACTGGGTCTACAACTGAATCTTCGATTTCGCCTTCACCCATACTTGGAGTCTTTGTCTTCAACTTAGACCTCCGCATTTTCAACAGTTGATTCGACTACGGTTTCAACTACACCTTCGACCATGGCTTCGACCATACAAAAATACTGTAGCTTCTGACCGCTTCTCCTTTACAAAAATAATTTCAATAATTCCTTTCTTTCATTTCTTTGGAATTCAAACTACCAAAAGTCCTTCTTCTTCGCCCTAACTCCGATTGGACACATTCAAATTCCTAAATCCATATTCTATCTTCCAGCATTTATTTTATAATTTTTAGATTTTATTTGGATTTTATTTGAGTTTAGTTTGTTCTGGATTTTCACGTATAAACTACGACTGTTTCGGAGAGTATAACTTTAGCGAATCTCATCAAACTTCGAAGCAAGGCAAGTTACATATTTGATCATGTTGCTCCCAGTAATTTAAATTATTTATGTTATTTTAAAAATTATTATGCATGCGTACTTTTATTCAAATCTAGTTTAAATTTAATTTAAATTTTAGTTATACCCAAATCCTTTGTGTTTGGCCAAAATTGATATCGAACTTCCTTATGCCTTGTCACCTTAGATGAAAACCTAGTTAATACAATAGTATTGACTAGAAATTTTATAGAATTGCTTAGCCATGCTTAGAATGATTTAAGTGGGAATACTTGTTTCACTTCAGAACAATGATTTTTCCAAAATGTATTCTTGACTTCGGTGAGTCAAGAAGGTGTATGAAATGTTTCAAAATAAAATATACAACTTGGTTTGGACCTAGGCTAATGGTTAGGTGGTGGGTGCTGGTATGCATTGTTGTTCGGTGACACAATGTTGATTGTCAGGCACAATGGGTATGTGGAATGAGCCTAAGTCGAGTTAAGGACCGGTCTGTGAGCTACTACTACAAAGACATATCGTACTACGACAAGACTGGTATGGGACAGTCCTGACCGACTAATTTATGAGGTCCTAATTTTGATCTCGCTATAGGTTGAATGTGAGCGTGGCGTAGGCCATGAGAAGTCTCACACGGCACAAGAGGGAGCTCCAACTTGTGGATTCAAGTTGTGGTGAAACCTTAGTGGCGGCGTGACCAGATTGAAGACTTAGCATTGTAAAGGTCTTGTTATGATTTCTCAGTCGCACGCCTACGGAAGTGTGTAATGGCTGATAATATGATATAATCATATCTTGTGGGTAAAGATATACAACCTTTGCAAAGTGTATAAACTATCCTAGATAGCCGTGCCCACGGTCATGGGCAAGCCGAGTAAAGTTTTTCATAGATTAGACTTTGGTTTTTAAAATAATTTCTGAAAAGGCCTATGGATGGATGGAATCCATATAAGATTTTAAAAAACATTTGGATGGATGTAATCCATATGAGATCTTTTTAGAAAAGATGGACCAGGTGGGATACCTGTGAATAGGTTAGTGTTTGGTCAGAGCCTGCACTAACGATATTATTTTGTTAAATTACTCTTTCGATCTATTGTATCAAATTCAGCTTTTAAATCTATTTACTGTATTTACTTGAATTCTGCTTTTACGCACAAATAACCTATTATGCCTTCCATTGACAATCCTTATGTATGCATTAACTTTGTTAAACCTCCTGGTGTAACTTGTGGAGTATTTTATGTACTCATGTTGCTTCATTCACAATTTTCAGAGAAGGACTTCACCAGCTCGGTGAGGATAACAGCGAGTAGGCCCGTCTTACGAGTCAACCGCTGTGGCGAGCGAGAATGAAATGCTTTGCTTTATTGGTTCTTTTTTCGCTGCTTATATTTATTTTTGGTTTGTGAACCATTGATATAACCTTTGACCATCAGGCCCATAATTAGTTAATGAATAAATGTCATTGTACATGATATGAATCTTTGTTATCCACTGTGTGCACTAGCTTGATCCTGGACTAGTGCGATTTACACAGAGGATCAAAGAGTCGTTGCTCCGGTGTCCGACAACTACATCCTGTCCCAGGGCAGGGCATGATCTGCTTCAAGTGTGGTGGTGGGCATGGAGCTGTTGAATGTACCTGGACAGGGGAATGTCGACACTTTGGCTGATTGGGTCTTATGGACAAGGTCTATCGTCAGAATCCTTCTAGTGTTATTAAGTGGGAGCCAGCATCTGTGCCGCCAAATGCTTCATCTTAAGGGTCAATCTAGGTGTTAGCAGCTGCTCCTATGCCATAGCCTGCTCCTTGGACGCCACCTACGAGGTATTACTGGCCTCCTGCACCAATTGCCCCACTTTAGTATGCTACATCGTCTCTAGTTCCAATGTCGCCACAGTAGAGCGTTGGGGCTTCCGTCACCTTGATGCCGCTCAGAGTCTACACATTGCCTGCCGCTGAGTCCGTGGGACGATCGGACATGGTGACAGGTACCCTGTTAGTGGATTCACACAGTGCTCTAGTTCTTTTCGACTCTAGTGCCACGTATTCCTTTGTTTCCTATGAGTTTGCTAGAAAGGCACAGTTGAGTATGCAACAGATTTCACAGTTAGTTATAGTTAATTCTCCGGCAGGTATTATTGCTAGTTCTATAGTTTGCCCCGGATGCAACAGATGTTAAGGATTTTGTGGCCAACCTCATGGTTATTCCGATAGAGTATTTTGATGTCATCCTCGATATGGATTGGTTACACTGTTACCAGGCTGTGATTTCCTGTTTTTGAAGGACAGTCACTCTACAAGCCCCTTCAGGAGAGGAGATAAAGTTTCAGGGGGAATGCACCTCCATGTTCTCCTTTTGTGTTGATCAGCTTGTTCCCTGGTTGACGAATGCTCAAGTCTGGGTTACTTCTGCCACTGTGGGAAAATCCGAGTGCGCCTTTGCGCATTGAGGGTATTCCAGTGGTATATGAGTATCCTGATGTATTTCTTGAAGTGCTTCCGGGGATGTCACCAGAAAGAGATGTGGAGTTTAGAATTGATCTTGTTCCAGGTAATCGACTGTAACATCCTGTTTTTCTGAGATTTTTAAAGCCTGGTTTTCAAAAATGAATTTTCTGGAATTTTCTGAAATTAATTGAAGCTTCAATTGAATTTTAAAGTTTTAAATGATTTAATGTGATTAAAATAAACATTAACATAAGTGGAAAATATTTTATTTGAGTTCCAGTGTCACAAGGAATTTTCTGGTATTTTGGTGAATTTTCGGATTTATTTGCTATTTTCTAGAGCTTTTAGAAGTTTATTTGAATTTACGGAAAAAGAAAAGAAAAGGGTTTAACCTCACCCGCCCGATCTCCCTCTCTCGCCACGCGTCATCCATCCGCTTGCGCCGCCGCACCGCCGTGCCCTTTCCCGCGCGCGCTTCATCGCCATGCCGATCCCGCTTGCGCCACGCGTCGCGCATCGTGTTGCGGCGGCACTGGCGCAACGCGCCCGCCCTCGCCTCGCCTCGGCGCCGTCGCGCGCGCGCGATCACGACCGTCGCCCAGCGCGCGCGAACCTAACCCTAACCTAACCAATCCCGGCCGTCCGATCTCGCGCGTGGCCCAATCCTAGCCGTCTAACCCGTCCGCGTCGCGCGTCGCCATCGCCGTCCGAGCTCCTCGGTTCGCGTGTTAAGCAACGTCGGCGATCCTCGGTTCGCGTGCCGCGCCAGCGAACTCTCGCCGCCGCCTCCGCTCGCCCTCGCACCGCGCGCCGTCGCCGGGCGCTCGCCGCCGCCGTCGCCCCCGCGCCGTCGCCGGTCGCCGGGCGATAGCCGCCGCCGCGTCGCCGCCGGTGAGCTCCTCGCGCCGTTCGCCGCGTCGCGCGCTCGCCTCGCCGTCGCCGCCGCCGCCCTCGCCTCGCCTCGCCTCGCGCGCTGCGCCGCAGCGCCGCGACCGTCGCCTCGCGCCGCTTGCGCCGCCACGCGTCGTCCATCCGCCCTCGCGCCCGGCCGCGTCGCCCGCCGCTGCGATCCGCCTTCGCCCCGCCGCCGCGCCGCCTGCGTAGCGCCGCCGGCGCCGCGCGCGGCGAGCCGCCAGCGTCGCCGATCCGCCGTCGCCGCGCCGCGCCGCGCGATCCGCCGCGCTTCGGTCGGCGAGGCCGGATCGCCACGTGCCCGCATCCCGCCGTCGGATTCGCCAGCGCGCCGCGCCGCGCCGCCGGCTCAGCCTAGCCACGTGGCAGCACGGTAGCGTGCCACGTCAGCCCTGAACCACGTGGCACGACCGCGTGGCATGCCACGCGTCGGCGCCACGTCGGCCCTAGCCGCCTCCCGAGCCACGTGGCGGCCGCGTCGTTGCCCGTCGTCGGCGCGCCGCGTGGCGGCATATCTTGCTTTGCCACGTCACGCGCGCCCGCCACGTCGCCCTCTCTCCCCGTGCAGCATTCGTGCGCCGGGTTCACCGTGGACCGGGCATTCGGTGGATCGGGTTCCACGGCCACGATGTGTTTTTCGTTTTTTCCCGAATTAATTTTGAATTAATTTTCAGAGCCCGTTCTCCTCCGTCCTAGCTCGATTGACCCGTTCTTTTTCTAAATTCATCTAAAATCGAGCTCTAGCTGTTGGTTCTGTTTTTGTGAATTTTGAGTTCTTTTGCTTGTCATTTTATGTGTTTCTTTGTTTAGTCGCTTTCTCTCGTTAGATTCGGATTAGGAGGAGCAGGTTCGCGCGAAGACCAGAGTACCCGCTGAGCATAACGAAGGCAAGTCGTGTCCCTTGATCATGTTGAACCCAATTTTACAAACTATTATTTAATTATTTTTGTTTCAAATTACATTGCATTGCTATTTTTATTCAAACCGTTGCACAGGTAGTTATTGTCCCAATTGCAATTACACCTCCTTGACACTTTGAAATACCATGATGCCTTTGTCACCATAGGTTGGGAAATTTGATAGTGATGCTAGTTTATTTATCACATGGGTTGATACGATTAGATTGCTTAGCGATTTATATTTACGATTGGTCTCATCCCACATGTTAAAATTATTAACTTGACTTAATGACATATGAAACTGTGGTTGGTGCCACGTGTATTAAAATTTGTGCCACGTCATTGGTGTGATGTTGGCTTGGTTATACAAATTGGTTTTGCACTCGGGCGAGTGATCGTGCGAGAAAGGGGAATCTGGTTGTACTTTGGGGATGTGGTAGTCTCGCGGGTAATGCTAAGGACTTAACTTTGTGCGCCATTGATCGAGCTTAATCGTGCAAACCACATGTCTATTATGGGATGGACACTGGTGATTAATTTGTAATATTTCAATTCAATTCGCCATTGTGATGAACATGGTTGCTGATTTCCATGTGGCGCAAGGGGGTGTGATCACGAAACCTAGCGGGCGAGGATTGTATTGAGGTAGAGCATTGTAAAGGCCTTGTTGTGATTTCCTTAGGCCTAGGCTAATCACATCGTGTGGGTGCAGATTGTGCAACCTCTGCGAGTGTAAAACTATTCGAATAGCCGCGTCCTCGGTCATGGGCGGTGCTCGGGATTTCACCACGAGGTTAGTGTTTCATTTATAACTTGGTGGTTTATGTTGGGAGTGGGCGGGTAGTTCCTTTGTTGGTTTAACTTGTGAATTGGTGTTCACAAGTGGTTCATGTTTATTTCCTTTGATTATCTATTAGTCTTGTTTTGATTAACTTTCGCTTTCAAGTTATTTAATATATTTCATCAATAAATGCCTTTATGCAAATTAACCTTTCAGCCTTCCTTTGGTAAGCCTTGCATATTATATTGCATTTATTGTTACAAGCGACTTCTTGAGTACCAATGTACTCACGGCTTTACGCCTATGTTGCTCGATTGAGGAGAGGAGTACTATCGGCGGGAGGTGCGGAAGGGAGTACTACGACGACTTCACGGATTAGGCCGTTCTCCACTCGATAGCTTTGTGGCTTGTCGATTGGTCGCTACGCTTTATTTTGGATTTCAGCTGCTATTTTGTTAAGCCCTTCGGCTAGAGATATTGTAAGCTTGGCCATAAGGTCGTACCTTTGATATTTCCTTTATAAATGCATTAGATGTCCCAAACTTCCTACTGACCGACGGGAGGATGGAGAGTCACTTCTACAGCGTTTTGTTGCGATGCCTCGGATTTAAGAGATGCGCCGTCTACCTCACAAAGGATGAGAAGCGAAAGGTCAGCGCATCGGGAGCATCTCGGGCTATATTTCACCACCGAGTCGGCAGCGGTGCTACATCACAGCTTCAAGAACACGGTGCGGTGGGAGATGTCGGCCGCGAGGAGTTGCGCACAAAGCCATCCGTCGACTTTGCAAGCTATACAAGATCAACATGGCGGACTCGTCAGGAAGTTCAAGGAGCGATGCGGAGCCACCGAGACTACGAGCGATCAGGAGGAGCCCGACCGCGATCGCGATATCTCTACCGTCGCCTACACCGCCGAGCCCGGAGGAGAGCGTCGTATCACCGGAGATCGTCGCGCCTACCTCGGTCAGTTCACCCGGCCCGATCGAGAAGCGATCGCCGCCGATCCGCCTTTCGTGGGTTGTCTGGCGATTCGAGGGCGATAGCGGTGTACCCTATTTGTCGGGACCGGTGGGAGCCTTGAGTAGATAGTGCGAGTAGACACGTTGGATTTTATTTGCAGTTGTGTGCGATGTGAGCTGCAAATATTGCCTTAAAAGCATTATATTGCGATCATGTCAAATCTTTTATTGGAGTTTATTTTTGTTCAGTTTCTTAGTTAGCCTTTTGGCTAAGTGTTTGTTTAGTTAGGTCTCCATTAAGCAAAACCCCCTTAGACGCATTTACCTCTTATCTATGCTTTTCCCCCTCGTCTTTCACCTTTGGTGATCGGCGATTGTTTTCTTTTGAGCAAGATGGTTGATACCGAGAACTCCTCCGGCCATGTCGGGGAACCAGGACCCAGAGAACGATCTTTGCGCGGCGGTGCCACTGTCTTGGATCCACGCACTCGATCGATTCTTGATGGCGAACCACGATGATCGAACTATGATCACGGTATGCGAACTATGATGCGGCGGCAGCACGAGAGCGATACCACGCGGCACCTCGTCGGCGGACCGGCTATCACGAGTTTATGAGGCGAGACCGCTGTTTTTCTCGATTCGTGAGCCTTTGGAGGCGGCGGCGGGTCCGTTGATTGAAGAAGCGAACTTGGCTCGGTCTGCACAAGCGGGAGAAGGTTTTGTATGCGGCACATCGGCTTGAGGACCCAGCGAGTGGTGGGAGAACTCTGTGCGCCCATGAGGATCGGCACAATATCACTGGAAGGAATTCGCAAAGGCTTTCCACACCGCTCATGTCATGGAGGAGTGGTTGAGATGAAGAAGGATGAGTTTCGGGAGTTCAGTGAGAGGAACACATCGGTGAGTGAATATCTCAATAAATTCACTCGGTTGGCTCGCTCTGCGCCGAGAGGATGTAGCGGCAGATGCAGCTCGCGAGAAGAGGTTCAAGAAAGGCTTGAACCCAGCTTTGAAGGTGCAAGTCGTGAAACGCGACTATGCGATTTCAGCGATTGGTGGATAAGGCCATTCTCATCGAGGAGAGTCGCGCGAGCTCGAGGAGTCTCGCAAGAGAGGTTGATCGGCGAGGATCACGGTCACACCGATCTCGAGGCCTCGTTTTGGTTCCTACCGGCTGCCACGAGTGCCCAAAGAAAGCAGCGGCAGCGATCTTCGTGAGTTTGGACCCGGCTCGAACACGCGCGCCGATTTGGTCGAGGCGGCGTCCTAGTAGTTTCGAGTGGGCGGCAGCAGGCGATAATTCAGCGGCATCCATCACTTGCTTCAAGTGTCGCGAAGTGAGACACTATGCTGCAAGTGCCCTCGAGCGAGCCCCGACACGATTCGCTTTGACTTGGGAGCCACACGGTCGTACCCCTACCGAGCGGGCGAGAGCACCCGGCCGGGGGCGAGCCGGCGGGGCGCCGGTGGTGAGAGGTCGAGTGAACCACGTCACGCGAGAGGATGCCCGAGCAGCACGGGCGTTGTGATCGATGCGTTTTCGTACATTCGATTCTGCCACCGTTTTATTTGATTACGGAGCTTCGCATTCGTTTGTTTCTCGGAGTTTTGCTTTAAAGCAACAATTGAAAGCTGTTGCTCTTGGATCATTCTTTTAATCCAATCCCGGATCGAGTTGAGATCAACCTAGGTTGTCAGAGTTAGGATAACCATTGGGAGTTGAGTTGAGGCGTCGATTTTGTTGGATATGCGGTCCCTAGATGTAATCTTGGGAATGGATTGGCCGAAGCAGCGAGCGGTGTTAGGCGTGGGAAGCGAGCGGTGACCTTAACCAATTGAGCGGAGTTAAGGTGCGATTCGCGGCGGTGAGTGCTAGCGAGCGGTCATGATTTGCGAGTAAGGTAATCGGTTGGAGGATGTACGGTTGTCGAGAGTACCCGGCGTATTTCGGATGATCTTCGGGTATGCCACGAGAGGAGGTTGAGTTTACGATTGAGCTTGTGCGGTACGCTCCGATTTCCAAGAGACCCTATCGGATGCCCGCCAATGATTTAGCGAGTTGAAGAAGCAAATCGAGGAGCTTTTGGATAAGGGTTACATCGGACCGAGTTCGTCCCGTGGGGAGCGCCGGTGTTGTTTGTCAAGAAGAAGGATGGTAGTCGGCGCATGTGTGTGGACTCTGAGCACTTAATGAGGTCACCGTCAAAAATAAGTACCCTCTGCCCGGGATCGATGACTGTTTGACCAGCAAGGGAGCGAGTGTTCTCAAGATTGATTTGAGATCGGGATATCATCGGATGAGGATACGTAAGGAGGACATACCCAAGACGACCTTCTCGACTCGTTATGGTCTATCGAGTTCACGGTGATGTCATTTGGTTTGACTAATGCCCGACATATTTCATGTATTTGATGAATAAGGTGTTTATGGAATATTTGGACAAGTTTGTCGTTGTGTTCATTGGCGACATTTTGATATATTCAAGAATGAGGAGGAACATCAGGAGCACTTGAGGTTAGCATTGCGAGAAATTGAGAGATAATCGGTTGTATGCAAAGTTCAGCAAATGTGAGTTTTGGATGAAAAAAGTCGCCTTTCTAGGGCATGTGTTGACAGCGAGAAGGAGTCGCGATTGACCGGGGAAAGTAAGTGATGTTTTGGATTGGCGATCACCCACTTGATTACCAGTCGGGAGTTTTACAGGTATGGCGAGGATACTACCGTCGCTTTATTGAGGATTTTCGGTGTGGCGGACCCCTCACGCGATTGCTCAAAAAGGAAAAGAAATTCACTTGGGCGCGAGTGCGAGAAAAGTTTTGAAACTTAAGGAGAGTTTGACCACAGCCCGATGCTTGTGTTGCTGATATTAACAAGGATTTTGAGATATTTTGCGATGCCTCGCGCAAAGGTTTAGGTTGTGTCTTGATGCAAGACAAGAGAGTGGTAGCCTATGCTTCACGCCGATTGAGACCGCATGAGGAGAACTACCCTACCCATGACTTAGAGTTGGTAGCCGTAGTGCATGCTTTGAAGATTTGGCGTCATTACGATGGGTAACGGATGTGAGGTTTACGGATCATAAGAGTCGAAATATATCTTTACCGGTCAGAGCTCAACCTCGAGCGAGAGGAGGTGGTTAGAGCTGATAAAGGATTATAATGTGGGCATACATTATCATCTGGAAAAGCTAATGTTGTTGCAGATGCCTTGGCGAGAAAGGTATCTGCAATTCGGTGATAGTTCGAGAAAGTCGGCCCGACTTTGCATAAGGAATTTGAAGCTTAGCCTTGAGTTGGTTGAGCGGGATTTTTGGCGGCTATGGAGATGTAGCCTACTTTGGATGGTCGGTTCGCGGGCTCGGTCGGATGATGAGGCATTTGTGGATCGAGAAAGAATTTAAGTGAAGGTAAAGTCGGGATTTTGGTGGATGATCGGGGAACCTTGTGGTTCAAGCGGCGTTTGTGTGTGTCCAACAAGTAAGAACTAAAGGATGTGTTATTAAAAGAGGCTCATGAGTCGCTATATTCGATTCATCCAGGCAGTACCAAGATGTACCAGGACATTAAGGATAAATATTGGTGGTCAAGCATGAGCGTGAGATCGTTGAGTACGTAGCCCTTTGTGATGTTTGTCGAGAGTAAAGCGAGCACGAGAGACTGCGGGTTTGCTCTGACCATTAAAAGTCCACGAGTGGAAGTGGGAAGAAATTGGTATGGACTTTATAGTCGGTTTGCCTAAAACCAAAGAGGGTCATGATTCAATTTGGGTCATTGTGGACCGTTTGACCAAGGTTGCTCATTTCATTCGATTAAGGCGACTTACGGTGGTGACAAATTGGCGAGCTATATATGTCGAGATTGTCGGTTTGCATGGTGTGCCCAAGAAGATTGTGTCGGATCGTGGATCATGATTCACCTCGGTTTTGGGGTAGTTTCCATAAGGCTATAGGAACCCACCGAATTCGATACAGCATATCACCCCAGACAGATGGTGAGGCAGGCGAGTTAATCAGTTACGGAGGACATGTTGAGAGCTGTGTGCTCGATCATGGGTCTAAGTGGGACGATTGCTTACCTTTGCGAGTTCTCATACAACAACGATTATCGAGGCGGTTTGCGAGATGTCACCGTTTGAGGCATTGTATGGCGAGAAATGCGAGACCCCTCTCAATTGGAAAGAGGCGGGGAAGGTCGAGTTTTAGCCCGATTGTTTGAAAGAAGGCGAGGATAAGGTCCGCTTGATTCGAGAAAGGTTGAAAGCTGCCAGGCAGACAGAAAAGCTATGCACGAATACGAGGCGCCGGGGCGAGTTTTGAGCGAGATGATTTTGTGTATCGAGGATCACACCATTCAAAGGTGTGAAAAGATTTCAGCTAAAAGGAAGCTTGCAGAGATATGTTGGTCCGTTCGGGATTAAACGCAGAGGAGAGTTTGCTTATCGATTGGAGCTACTGCGTCCTTGATGGGGTACATGGCGTCTTTCATGTGTCCCGGTGAAGAAGTGCTGCGCGTACGAGAGGAGGTTGTGCGATTGAGGCCGTTGACTGCGGGAGGATCTGTCATACAAAGAGCACCAGTCAAAATCTTGGAAGTGTCGAGGCGAGTCACCGGAATAAAGCGGTCCGTTTTGCAAAGTTCGGTGGAGCAACCATTAGGAGGAAGCCACAGGGCGCGAGGAGGATCTCGAGCGGAGTTTAGAACCTATTCTCTTAGTTGGCCCGGATCTCGGGTGAGATCTCGTTTAAGGGGGTAAGGTTTGTAACATCCTGTTTTTCGAGATTTTTAAAGCACGGTTTTCAAAAATGAATTTTCTGGAATTTTCTGAAATTAATTGAAACTTCAATTGAATTTTAAAGTTTTAAATGATTTAATGTGATTAAAATAAACATTAACATAAGTGGAAAATATTTTATTTGAGTTCCTTGTGTCACAAGGAATTTTTAGTATTTTTGGTGAATTTTCGGATTTATTTGCTATTTTCTAGAGCTTTTAGAAGTTTATTTGAATTTACGGAAAAAGAAAAGAAAAGGGTTTAACCTCCCGCCCGATCTCCCTCTCTCCGCCACGCGTCATCCATCCGCCGCCGCCGCCGCGCGTACCCTTTCGCGCGCCGCTTCCGCCGCTTCGCGCCGCGCGTCGTGATATCGCGGCCGCGGCGGCGGCACCAGCGCGCGCCCTCGCCTCGCCTCGCGCGCGTCGCGCGCGCCGCGCGATCACGGCCGTCGCCCGCGCCCGCGCGAACCTAACCCTAACCTAACCAATCCCGCCGTCCGATCTCGCGCGTGGCCCAATCCTAACCGTCTAACCCGTCGCGTCGCGCCGTCGCCATGCCGTCGAGCTCCTCGGTTCGCGTGTTAAAACGCGTCGGCCGTCCTCGGTTCGCGTGCGCGCCGGCGAACTCTCGCCGCCGCCTCCGCTCGCCCTCGCACCCGCCGCCGTCGCCGGGCGCTCCGCCGCCGCCGTCCGCCGCCGCCGTCGCCGGTCGCCGGGCGATGGCCGCCGCCGCGTCGCGCCGGTGAGCTCCTCGCGCCGTTCGCCCCCGTCGCCGCGCATCGCCTCGCGTCGCCTTCGCCTCGCCCGCCTCGCCTCGCCTCGCGCGGCTGCGCCGCAGCGCCGCGACCGTCGCCTCGCGCGCGCGCCGCGCACGCGTCGTCCATCCGCCCTCCGCGCCCGACCACGCGTCGCCCGCCGCTGCGATCCGCGCTTCGCCGCGCGCCAGCGCCCCGCCGCGCCGCCGCCAGCGCGGCGAGCGCCACCGCGTCGCCGATCCGCCGTCGCCGCGCCCGCGCCGCGCGATCCCGCCGCGCTCGATCGGGCGAGGGCGGAATCGCCACGTGCGCATCCGCCGTCCGGATCGCCGCGCGCGCGCCCGCGCCGCGCCGCCCGGCTCAGCCTAGCCACGTGGCGGCACGGCGCGTGCCACGTCAGCCCTAGACCACGTGGCACGACGCGTGGCATGCCACGTCGGCGCCACGTCGGCCCTAGCCGCCTCCCGAGCCACGTGGCGGCCACGTCATTGCCACGTCGGCGGCGCCGCGTGGCGGCATATCTCTGCTTGCCGCGTCGGCGCACCCCGCCACGTCGACCCTCTCTCCCGTGCCAGCATTCCGTGCGCGGGTTCACCGTGGACGGGCATTGGTGGACCGGGTTCACAACCTGATGTCTTTTTCGTTTTTCCCGAATTAATTTTGAATTAATTTTCGGAGCCCGTTCTCCTCCGTCCTAGCTCCGATTGACCCGTTCTTTTTCTAAATTCATCTAAAATCGAGCTCTAGCTGTTGGTTCTGTTTTTGTGAATTTTGAGTTCTTTTGCTTGTCATTTTATGTGTTTCTTTGTTTCCAGTCGCTTTCTCTCGTTAGATTCGGATTCGGAGGAGCAGTTTCGCGCGAGAAGACCGAGAGTACCCACGAGCATAACGAAGGCAAGTCGTGTCCCTTGATCATGTTGAACCCAATTTTACAAACTATTATTTAATTATTTTGTTTCAAATTACATTGCATTGCTATTTTTATTCAAACCGTTGCACGGTAGTTATTGTCCCAATTGCAATTACACCTCCTTGACACTTTGAAATACCATGATGCCTTTGTCACCATAGGTTGGGAAATTTGATAGTGATGCTAGTTTATTTATCACATGGGTTGGTGCGATTAGATTGCTTAGCGGTTTATATTTACGATTGGTCTCATCCACATGTTAAATTATTAACTTGACTTAATGACATATGAAAGCGTGGTTGGTGCCACGTGTATTAAAATTTGTGCCACGTCATTGGTGTGATGTTGGCTTGGTTATACAAATTGGTTTTGCACTCGAGGCGAGTGATCGTGCGATAAAGGGAAATCAGTTGTACTTTGGGGATGTAGTAGTCTCGCGGGTAATGCTAAGGACTTAACTTTGTGCGCCATTGATCCGAGCTTAATCGTGCAAACCACATGTCTATTATGGGATGGACTGGTGATTAATTTGTAATATTTCAATTCAATTACGCCATTGTGATGAACATGGTTCTTGATTTCCATGTGGCGCAAGGGGGTGTGATCACGAAACCCTAGCGGGCGAGGATTGTATTGAGGTAGAGCATTGTAAAGGCCTTGTTGTGATTTCCTTAGGCCTAGGCTAATCACATCGTGTGGGTACAGATTGTGCAACCTCTGCGAGTGTAAAACTATTCGAATAGCCGCGTCCTCGGTCATGGGCGGTGCTCGGGATTTCACACGAGGGTTAGTGTTTCATTTATAACTTGGTGGTTTATGTTGGGAGTGGACGGGTAGTTCATTTGTTGGTTTAACTTGTGAATTGGTGTTCACAAGTGGTTCATGTTTATTCCTTTGATTATCTATTATTCTTGTTTTGATTAACTTTCGCTTTCAAGTTATTTAATATATTTCATCAATAAATGCCTTTATGCAAATTAACCTTTCAGCCTTCCTTTGGTAAGCCTTGCATATTATATTGCATTTATTGTTACAAGCGACTTCTTGAGTACCAATGTACTCACGGCTTTACGCCTATGTTGCTCGATTGAGGAGAGAGTACTATCGGCGGGAGGTGCGGAAGGGAGTACTACGGCGACTTCACGGATTAGGCCGTTCTCCACTCGATAGCTTTGTGGCTTGTCGATTAGTCGCTCACGCTTTATTTTGGATTTCCGCTGCTATTTTGTTAAGCCCTTAGGCTAGAATATTGTAAGCTTGGCCATAAGGTCGTACCTTTGATATTTTATCGATATTCTAGTTTTCCCTTATTATTGTCGTGTGTATGACTATGATGGCATCTATGTTTGACTGTGTGCACTAGCGTGATCCTGGACTAGTGCAGTTTACACAGAGAGACCGAATTTGCATATTCGGGTCTCGACATCGACCTATTTCTATATCTCCGTACCATCTAGCACAACCACTCCAAGAAGTGTTGAAGCGGCAATTAGACGGGTTGCTATCCAAGGGGTTAATTCGCCGCAACGTGTTACCTTGGGGTGCCCCTGTCCTGTTCACTGAGAAAAAGGATGGAAGCTGGCGTATGTGCATAGACTATCGTGCTCTTGATCGAGTGACCATCAAGAACAAATACCCGTTGCCTCGCATTGAGTACTTGTTTGATCAATTGAAGGGAGCCAAGGTGTTTTTCAAAATTAATCTACAATCTAGGTACAATCAGATTCAAGTACGGGAGCAAGATATTGAGAAGACAGCTTTCTCCATGAGGTATGGTCACTATGAATATAAGGTTATGTCCTTTGGATTGGAAAATGTCCCTGCTATCTTTATAGAGACGATGAACAACATGCTACACATGTATTTGGATGACTTTGCAGTTGTGTTCATTGATGATATCCTAATTTATTTCAAGACGGAGAAAGAGCATGAGCGACATTTGAGGCTCATGCTTGAGACTCTAAGGAAGAACCAATTCATTGCCAAGTTGAGGAAGAACCAATTCATTGCCAAGTTGAAAAAGTGTGAGTTTTAGATATCTGAAGTGGGCTTTCTGGGTCATGTGATTAACCAGGAGGGCATTTCAGTAGATCCAGCCAAGATTTCCACAGTAGTAGACTGGAAGAGACCAACTAATATGAAGGAGGTGAGGAGTTTTCTTGGCTTAGCAGGTTATTATAGGTGTTTCATGAAAAACTTGTCCATTATTGCCAAGCCAATGTCTCAGTTCACACGGAAGGGCGTGAAATTCCAGTAGACCGATGAATGCGAACACAGTTTCAATAATTTGAAAGAAAAGTTAGTAATTGCGCCTGTTCTCACTCTTCCTGAGCTAGGGAAGCGGTTCACGGTCTACTCAGATGCATCGTGAGTGGGTTTGGGTTGCATGCTCATGCAAGATAGCAAAGTGGTCGCATATGCCTCGTGACAATTGAAGAAGTATGAGCAGAATTATCCTACTCATGATTTGGAGCTTGCCGTAGTGGTTTTCGCTCTAAAGATTTGAAGGCATTATTTATATGGAGAGTCCTGTGATATTTTCACTGACCACAAGAGCCTCAAGTATATTTTCACTCAGAAGAAATTAAATTTGAGGCAAAGAAGGTGGTTAGAACTAATCAAGGACTATAATCTCACTCTCTAGTACCATCCAGGCAAAGCAAATGTTGTTGTTGATGCCCTTAATCACAAGATGACACCCTCCACTCTAGGCTATCTCGTTGCTGACTTTGAACGGATGGGAATTTTGTATTGTTATGCGGGTACAGCACAGGTTGAGATATAGTTGTTGCTGGAATCAGCAATTCCAGAATGAGTGAGAGAAGCACAACAAAATAATCGATTGCTTCAACAAGTGAAGAAGCGCATCGATGAAGGAAAGATGGGGGATTTCTCCCTTGATGAGTCGGGCGCATTACGGTTTAAGGGCCGCCTTTGCGTGCCACAAAAGGCTCAAGTCAAAACTGAAATATTGAGGGAAGCTCATCGTACGCCGTACACGGTACATTCTGGTGAAAACAAGATGTATCGAGATTTGAAAAAGTGTTTTTGGTGTAAAAGAATGAAAGTGGATGTAGCTCATTATGTAGCGTCCTGCGGGATTTGCCAACAAGTGAAGGCTGAGCATAAGCGGCCTGCCGGATTATTGCAGCCTTAAGATGTCCCTCAATGTCCATGGGATGATATTACTATGAATTTTGTAGTCGGCTTACGTTGTACTCAGTGAGGTAAAGATGCGATGTGGGTAGTGGTGGACCGATTCAATAAGTTTGCGCACTTCATCCCTATTCGTACGATGAACTTGGCAAGTGATTTGGCACCCATCTATGTGCATGAGGTAGTCAGGTTGCATAGTGTGCCCGAGACGATAGTTTTGGACAGAGATGCTAAGTTTGTCTCCAAATTTTGGGAGAGTTTGCAAAGCGCTATGGGTACAAAACTTCAGTTTAGTACCGCTTTCCACCCACAAACTGACGGGCAATCCGAACGCACAATTCAAACACTAGAGGACATGTTGAGATCCTGTGTTTTGTCGTGGAAAGGTAGCTGGGAGGATCAGTTGGCACTCGCAGAGTTCACCTACAATAATAGCTACCACACCAGTGTTCGGGTCGCGCCATTTGAGGTTCTGTATGGGCGGAAGTGTATATCGCCACTCTATTGGGATGCTATAGGCGAAAAGGCGGTACTGGGTACGGATTGGGTCCAGCAGACAGTGGAACAAATAGCGGAGATTAGATAGAATTTGCTAGCTGCCCAGAGTAGGCAGAAGAGCTATGCGGATATTAGGAGGTGAGATTTAGAGTTCAAAGTAGGGGATCATGTGCTTCTGAGAGTATCACCCACTAAAGGAATTGTGCGATTTGGTACCAAAGGGAAGCTTAGCCCACGGTACATTCAGCCATTTCCTATTCTGACACGGATTGGAAAATCAGCATATCGTTTGGAACTTCTCGAGTCTAAGCGAGGAGTCCATAATGTGTTTTGTGTTTCTATGTTGAGAAAATACTTAAGGGATCAGGAGCACAGGATTATTGTAGAACTATTTTCCCTTAAACAAGACATCGCCTTCGAGTCCCGACTAGTTCGGATTCTGAAGGAATCGGAAAAGGTGTTATGGCACAGAGCGATAAAGTATGTTAAAGTACAGTAGTCGCAACAGTCTGAGTAGGAAGCAACGTGGGAATTGGAGTCCCACATGCGCGAGAAGTACCCGGAGTTGTTCACAACGGGTATAAGTTAGAATTATTTGTTGTTTAAAATAATTCACTATGTTTCCCACGTAGATTATCGAGATTCAGAATTTGGGGTCAAATTCTGTTAAGTGTGGAGAATGTCACACCTAGGCCAGATCTAGCCCAGATCCGGCCTAGTCCAGCCTAGCCCTGGATAAACCTTATATATAGGGGGAAGGAAACCGGGAGAAGCAAAAAATGAGTTTACTTTCTCCTCTCCTGAACTCTCTCGACGCTACCCCGTGCTCACCTGCACACTGCCGCCTCCACACGGCTGCCGCTCACCCAGCCCCAGCACCGCCGCCACAGCTTCCTTGCCCCTGCTTACTGAGCGCCACCTCTAGCCTTCGTGCACCTCGCCGTCGCATAGCCGTGCCCCTGCCCACGTGCGTTGCTGCCCCTAGCCGCACCTCTGCCTTCCTCCCCTGAGCTGCCGTCACTGCCTTGCTCTCTGCCATCTCCCTCGGTGCGCCGCCCCTAAAGGAAGATGGGGAGGCAGCCAAGGGGGGAGCCGAGGCGGGAGGGGAGGGGAGAAAGTGAGGAAAGGGGAAGGGGGAAGCCGCCCGTGGGAGGAGAGGGGGAGGAGGGGGCCAGGTGAGTGGAGTGAGGGGAGGGAGCTGCCGCGTGAGGAGGAAGAGAAGGAGAGGAGGGGGCGCCAGGTGTGGAGAACAAAAGGGAGAGGCCAGCGTGAAAAGGAGGAGTGGAGAAGAAAGAAAGAAAAAGAAGGAAGAGAGAAGGGGGAAGAAAAAAAAGAAGGAAAAGGAGGAGGTGGCCGGGTGAACAAAAAGAGGAGAGAGGGAAGGAAAATAAAACAAAGAAGGAAAAAAAAGAAAGGGAAGGAAAAGAAGAGAAAGAGGAAAGAAGGAAAGAGAGAAAGAAAAGGGGAAAAAAATCTGATCCGGTGTCGGACCCGTCAGATCTGGCCACAGGGTGACAGATCGTGCTCCGATCCAGGCGTCGGGGGTGAGGGTAACAGTTCGAAACCCCTTTTCCGTTTATTTTGCTGATTCTCGCATAGATTAATTTGCCGATTAAACACCGAAACATCGGAAAGGTGTTCGGTGAGAGGGAGATCGGCTATACTAGATTTATGCGTAGGACCGATGTTATTTGCTCGTATGTGCATGTACAGTGTTAGCAATGAATTGAAATGATTGTTGCTTGTTCAGGTGGCGGTTCGAGCTCGGTGCCATTCGCGCATCATCCGCTAGGCTGACAGGCAAGTGGATGGTAGAACAGTACAGTGTGGTTAATGATTGCTATTTATGTTTCCATGCCATGATTTACAGTGTTTATAGGCTGAGATACATGATTACCAGTTAGGTAAATACTAATGAGTGCAATTTATAATTAAGTGCCAGCATTGAAAGCATGTGCATCATGCATTACACTCATACACAGTGAAACAGGGCCTTCTTCGGTAGGGACTCAACGGGAGTGGAGGTTGAACCCCTGTTTGAGAGAGGGTAGGGCAAATGAGTGGTTCATCAACAGGTGGACACTCCGCTATACCGGTATAAGCTACAGTTACAGATGCATCATATGGCACTGCATTGCATGCAAATGATAACATAATACATATATCATTAGAAGGATTCTAATAAACAAATAGATATAGTATACCACCTAACGATTTTGTTTCCTCTGTGAGATAAAAAGAAAATTAATGAACTCACAAATATGGGCAAAACATAGAGTATTGTTAATCAAGAAAAATAACTCTTGATAAAGTGATAAAGACAAGAATACAATTTGACAAAAAAAGGCTGTGCTTGCTTATATAGAGCACAGGCTTCTTCTGTAAAGAGGTATTGGACCATTCACAAGAAAATTTTTTCCTAGAAAAGTAGTATTTTGTTTTGTATTGCCTTGAGGATACAACTCTTACCATTTATTTTTTTAAGGACTTAATTATAGCATAGTCGACTAAAAGTTTGATTATAAGCTTTATGTTAAGAAATGCAACTCTTTTGGTTCACACAAATATAAATAACCTTTGTTTTGCACTGATTAAAAATTTTCAATTCCCCATACACCTCCCACGTCTTCTCTACTTGCAAGTTGCAACCTGTTAAGAAACCCTCGCTGGCGACCAATCCGAACGATTTCTCTGCTTAGAACAAGAACAAATCAATCACAAAGCGACAGAATAATAGATTGAACACACAGAGAGAGGTAGAGAGAACTCCTGATCTATCTTCATTGCTTCAATTCAATGGGGTACAAAATCAGCCATATGGCTCTCTATTTATAGGAGGGGGTGAGATGCCCATTATGGATAAGGACTCGTTTAAACGGAGAGGATCCGTTTAAACGAGAATCATTATCCCTAGTTTCCTAATACTCCCCCTTGGGCACTCATCCGACATACTCATGCCTCATTAAAACTCCATAAAAATCCAGTCGGAAAAATTGGGAGAAAGAGTACATGATGCATGTTATGCTGCGATGCACGAATTGCTTCATTAAAAACCTTGACCGAGAAACTTCAGGAAAACTCGTCAAGGGAAAAAGAGTACAATTCACCTAACTTCATTCAGTCTTCAGGACGTTTATTCTTTGGGTACTTAATCTTCAGGATCAAGATTCGCTAACGGGCTTGAGGGAATTCTCCCCCTGAATTCTGCACTTCTCTAAGTCTCATCATACCAATCCCTCATACGCACCTTTCAAAGCTAGATGCGGGGAGAGACTTTGTGAATAAATCTGCTAGATTTTCACAAGACTTAGTATGCAAGACTTTAATCTCGTCCATCTTTTGCAATTCATGAGCATAGAAGAACTTGGGGTTGATATGCTTTGTGAGATGACTCTTCACATAGCCCGTTTGTACTTGTGCAAGCATAGCGGCATTATCTTCATAGATAATTGTGGGGTTTGCATAATGTTCATCCCACATGACTGCTGGATGTGGTGAACCATTCGGCGTAGCCAAGCGCATTCATGTGCGGTTTCATACAGCGCTATTATTTCTGAGTGGTTCGTCGAGGTAGCTACAAGGCTTTGCTTAGACGATTTCTAGAAAATTGCAGTTCCACCACACAAGAATACATAGCCTGTTTGTGACTTTGCGGTATGCGGGTCAGACAGGTACCCGGCATCTGCATAGCCAATCAAGTTCTGATCTTGATTCTTTCTGTAGAACAATCCAAGGTCCTTGCTTCCCTAGAGATATCGGAATATGTCCTTTATACCCTGCCAATGCCTTTTGGTGGGTTCTGTACTATACCTTGCTAACAGGTTCACGGCAAAAGCAATATCCGGTCTAGTGCAGTTTGCTAAGTACATGAGTGCTCCAACTGCACTCAAGTATGGGAATTCCAATCCCAGGACTTCCTTCCCCTCTTCCCTAGGTCGGAAAGGATCTTTTTCTTGTTGTAAAGATCTCCCGATCATCGATACTTTTGATGGGAATGCTTTCTCAAAGCCGAATCTTTCTAGCACCTTCTGGGTGTAGGTCAACTGATATACCAAAACTCCTCCAGGGACATGCTCAAGTTGCAGTCCTAGGCAAAATTTGGTCTTGCCTAAATCTTTCATTTCAAACTCTGACTCCAAGTAGGAGCTTGCTTCTTTTATATCTTCCACTGTCTTGATGATATTCAGATCATCTACATACACTAAAATTATACAGAATCCATTCTGGGATCGTCGTATAAATACACAAGGATAGCCTTCATTGTTCGTGTAGCCTTTCTTGCAGAGAAAGTCGCTTAAGTGATTATACCACATTCTGCCAGATTGCTTTAGTCCATACAGGGACTTTCTAAGTTTCACACTGTACAGATTTATATTTGCTCTGTCTTGGTTCAGGAGAGGAATTCCTTCAGGGACTTTCATATAAATTTTCGAATCCAAGTTACCATAAATGTATGCAGTTACAACATCCATCAATTTCATTTCTAAATTCAAGTTCACTGCCATTGAGATCAAGTATCTAAAGGTAATTCCACTCATGACCGAGGAATAGGTTTCTTCATAATCAACTCCAGGACGTTAAGTGAAACCTTGTGCTACCAGCCTTGCTTTGTATCTCACTACTTCGTTTCTTTCATTCCTCTTTCGAACAAATACCCACTTGTGCCCTACAGGGTGCACATGGGGAGGAGTGTGGCATACGGGCCCAAACACTTCTCTTTTGTTTAGAGATAGCAATTCGGTTGCTATTGCCTTCTTCCAATCTTCCCAATCTGATCTTTTCTTACATTCAGCAAACGATACGGGCTCGAGATCAAGATCAATGATTGTGGCAATTTTCTTTGCAAAGTAGATATCGACACTGGCTGTTGTCCTGTTCAGGGACTCTCTCGTGTGCACATAATTTATAGCTATTTCTTCATGAGTTACTTCTTCTGGAGCTTCACCTTGCGCATCGCTTCTTTCAATTGCGGTGGCAAGTCCCTTTAGTTGTTCGGCTCCGATGCTCCAAAGTGATCGGGCAGTTGGTTTGCTAATGCTTGCAAGTCGATGATCTTCTGGACCTCTTTTTCAGTTTCACTAGTGCGTGGGTCATGTGCAGGAATTCCCGTGGCTTCCCACGTAATTTCCCGACATTTTTCATCAATGGGTTGATTTCCTCTCCCTAATGTCGGAAAATTATCCTCATCAAAAATGCAATCAGCGAAGCGGGCAGTATGCAAATCTCCCGACATGGGTTCCAAATACCTGATTATGGATGCGATCTCATAACCAACGTATATCAGTCTTACGGAGAGGGCCCATTGCGATTCATTTGTGGAGGGGTATAGGTACATAAACCTTTCATCCAAATCTCCGAGATGAGAAATTTTCAGTGGTTACCCTTGCACTAGTTGCATAGGTGAATGGATGTTGTAGGCCGAAGGTCTAAAGTTGATGAGATTCGCTGCATGTAGGACTGCGTGTCCCCAGCATGTAGCTGGCAAATTACAATTCTGCAATAGAGGTTGGGCAATAAATTTAATTGCAATATCCTGAACATCGTTTCGGCGTTGTTTTTTAAATTAATCGTGGAGTCACCCAGATTTTCGGCAAATCGCGGGAGGTGAAAATAAATTCTTTGAAATAGTCTAAAATAATAAAAAAAGAATTAAAATAATTAATTTAGAGATTTGGGCTATCCGGGGGGTGGGCCAGCCATTTTGGGCCAGCCAGCCCAAACGGGGGCCCGTGCCCCCTCCCAAACCCTAGCCACCTCCTTTATAAACCTTGTGGGTGCCTCCCCCTCCCTTTTCCCACCCCCAGCCGCCACCCCCACCCTCCTTGCACCCCATCCCCACCTCCCAAGCTGCTGCCCTGTTCTTTGGAGCATAGGAGAAAGGCAAGGAGAAGAAGAAGAAGAGGAGGAAGGGAGGAAGAAGAAGAGGAGAAAAGGTGTGATCCCAAGGCTAGGTAATTTTCCCCATCCCAAAACCCTCTGTTTTACTGTAATTAGGGTTCATAGCATGGGATTTGATGGGGATTAGCAATTAGATTCTCCAATGAGTTTTTACTGTAATCAGGGTTCATAGCACGGGATTTGATGGGAATTAGCAATTAGATTCTCCAATGAGAGAGTTCCTACTATTTGTCTGTAGATTAATTCACGCAGCGCGGCTGTTCGTGCGGTTTAGACCCCTAAGATGATTTTTTCCGAGGGTCTCCCCAAAAGGAAAGACGTAGAGGACGACGATACGCATCTACTGTATTTTTTTAGATTTTTTTGCCACGTCGTTTAGGCGTGCAGAGTCCGAATCCTGCTATCCGTCGAAGTGCGGACTAGGTTGTTCTTCGTTGAGGGGAATTAGGGTAGAAGTTGATTTTTAAATTTTTGGTCATAATTGAGAAAAAGATAGGAAAATATTAAGCCGCGCCGCTGCAGTGGGAAGATTGTAGAACCGTTACGCGGGGAAGGATGTTGTGGGATTTTGGGGCTTAGCGATATCTTTTCTTCGAGAGTCGCGTTTTCATTGTTGTAATGTGTGCTGAGAGGTACGTTTTTGGACAGGCGGTTTTGCTTCTGAACACACGGGATTTCGTCGTTTCGCCGATAGAGGCAAGTAAATGTAGCGGATGTGCTACCGTTTAACTCGTTATTCTTTCTACTTGCAATATGCATGATTTTTCGTATTGATAAATGATATGCCATGATTACATGTTTTCTAAGGAAAAATGTGGTAGCAAGATATTAATCAATTGACATGTTTGGATGAGTTTTGGTAGTATTGTGGTAATTTGCTTAATGAGCTAATTGTGGTATATGAAAGTAAATGCATGGTGGTTATGATGATATTTTCTTACTGTTAAATTCATGAGAATCATATTGATGCCCTTGAAGTTGGTATTATTATGGCTTTAGTGGTAGTATTCTTAATGAATACTTGTGGTCGTATTGTGGTCTTTGTGGTAGAATACACTATAGATCGATTAATTATGATCTTGATGAACCGAATGTGGAATATGTGGTTGACCTTCGTGGTTAAATTCTTGTGGTTTATGATTATCATATCATTCATAACATGTCATGACATTGCATTGTGGATGTCGCCGCTTATAGTCATGCGATCAGACTGACAAAGATCGTGCATTGTCGTAGCACGATGCACACTTTTACCTTGTTGGGTAAAGGTGCAGTGGAGCATAGCATGCATATGCATTGCATTGTAGAAAGATCATTTGCATACTTATGCAATATATTGTGGTGAAGTTATTTTACAAACAACTGTAACTTTATAGTTGTAATGCGGAATTGACTCATGAGAGTCACTTGTGGTATGAAGAAAGTGGTTGTGGTTGTGGATTGGGATTCATCCCTTGTGGTATGGTAGGGGATGTGACTGTGGTATGAGATTCTTTTCTCTTGTGAAAATTGTTGATAACAGTTGTGGATACGAGAAATAATAAAGTTAGCGAGGTAAAACATGTTAATGCTTTATTGTCATTGGTAGTGGTAGTGGTGGATGATATGTAGTAGTTAATCAAGATTCATTTGCTAATGTTTTACTATTGTTGGTAGTAAATATGGTTGAGGCTATAATCGTGGTGATTTTGGGAAATGGATATTGTTACTTAATATCATTGTAGTTTAATTAGCTTGATAATGAATGTGGATGCACAATGTGGATGTGGACAAGTGGATACTTTAATGATGTTGTATATTTGTTTGTAGTCTGAATAGCCTGTTAAACAGTTTGCTTGCTGAAATTTTTATCTCACCCTTGTTTTCCCCCCTATAGGTGATTCATGAGCATTCATAGGATGGGTAAAGCGGCACCACAATAATGCACTTGGTTCATAAATTCATGTTGTAATAAAGTCGATGGAATTCTAGCCAAATACCTAGCTATCCGTGGATAATTGTTTAAGTTAATAATGATAAACTTGTGATCTATTTTTGATTAGTCTGCTAGAGGTTGTTTCAAATATTGAACTTGTTATCCTTATCTTTATTCTCTTAGTTGATTATGCTTCCGCTTAATGCTTCATGTCTAGAAATTGTAGCCGAAATAAATTATCTTGAAATTTTTTTGGCTAGCCGTAGAGTGGTTTAGTGGTATCCCAGGGTGATGTGGATCCTGGGGTGTTACATTAATTCTCTTGATAAAGCCTTTGCCAAACAGTTTTGGGTATGGACATGCGGTACCGAATGCTCAACTACAATCTCCATCGCCATACAATAATCATCAAATGCCTTTGAAGTAAATTCTCCAGCATTGTCCATTCTGATGGACTTGATGCGATAATCAGGGAACACATTTTTGATGCGAATGATTTGCGAGATCAATTTGGCGAAAGCATGGTTTCTTGTGGATAATAAACCCACATATGACTATTTTGAGGAAGCATCAATGAGTACCATGAAATACTTAAATGGCCCTAAGATGGGCTGAATAGGACCGCAAATGTCTCCCTGGATGCGTTCCAGGAATGCAGAGACTTCATCCTTCACTTTCAGAGTCGAGGGTCTAGTGATTAATTTCCCGGTGGCACATGCAGGGAACACAAAATCTTCATGATTTGGGAAATTCTTTACATTAATATTGTGCCCGTGAGAATTGTTAATTATATTTCTCATCATCCTAAGACCTGTGTGGCCTAATCTGTCATGCCAGAGACAGAATATTTCAGAGCTTCTAAATACTGTCTTCATGACAGTGTACGCTGCAGGCGCCTTAATGTTGGTATAATATAGCCCAGTTTCTAGTGAAAAAAGTTTTTCTAATACCCTTTTGCCATTCTCTTCGCGCTTCGTGATGAGTAGGTATTCCTTACCGTACTCTTCTTCAGTCTTAACGTGGAAACCATTGGCGCGAATATCTTTAAAATTCAGGAGAGTTCTAGTTGATTCTGGGTACAATAATGCGTCCTCAATGACCAAAGTTGTGCCTATGGAAAGTATAATTGTGGCTCTTCCGAAACCAATTATACATGCATCGCTTCCAGCGATTGTCGTAAGGCTGCCAGTGCTCTTACGAATCGACTGAAAATATTTAGTCTCTCTTAAGATAGTATTCGTGGTACCACTGTCGGCAAGGCATACTTCCTCCATAGGGCGCCGCACGTACTCTAATATAAGGTATTTTATTAATATGTATTAGAATACATACAACACATAAATAAAACATACAAATATTAGAACATATCATGCCATTGTAAACTAAATAAATGAATGAATTATTCTAAAATCATCCAAGCATCACGAGAAAACAAAACTAAAGTACTATCTATGCAAGTTCTAACTTGTCCATATAATGCAAAATAAATGACAATTAATGTCTCATGCATTTTGTGTATCAGACGGAATCAACTAGAAAATCATTGACTTCTTCGGCTATCTTTTCAGGCGTGATGTTCTCTTTGAGAGAAATCATGGAGGTGGCTGCCTCTAGGTCGTAAGGGGGTGCTGCTGTCGGAATGGACTCAACCTCCATCATATCAGGCAGCGGCTCATGATGCTCTCCCTCAACAGCTGCAAAGTGAGCTTCAGGCTGCCCTTTACCATTCTTCTTCTGGGCTTGGTAGACATTAATGACATGCTGCGGTGCTTTACAGATCCGCGACCAATGCCCCCACTTGCCATACTTGTAGCAATCTTGGTTCTGCTGACCATAAGGTTTACCACTCTCCTTAGCCTTTTTGTCATTTGGAGCATCTGACTTGCCTTTCTGGGCAACGGCCTTACCCTTCTTTCTCCTTCTTTTCATCAAGGGCTTTCGCACCTTGTAGCTTCCAGCGTTGGCTTCATGGCGTGCGAGTACTCGTGGTCGAGTGACGTAATTCTTGCGAAGAAGTTCGTCCTGAGCATCCGCAACCTGTATCATATCAATCAATTCGGTGTACTCCTTGTAGCCGTCTTGACGATAGTTGCGGGCGGATTGTACAACATTGGGGTGAAAGGTGGACAGAGTCTTCTCAATCTTACGCTCATCGCGATCGCGCCACGAGTTGAAGATTGGTACAAATCTGTGCAAAGCGTAATTGTACTCCCGACCGTCTTGAAATCGGCAAACCTCAGTCCGATCCACTCCTACTCTGCTTGAGGAAGAATGGTGTACTTGAGCCTCTCAAACCGCTTCTTGAGTGCGGTCCAGAGTGCTAGCGCGCTTTTCTCCGCCATATACTCATTCTTGAGAGTAATGCAGAGATGGTGCCTGAAAAAATGAAGTGCCTGATCATTCTCCTCAGGTGTGGGTTTGGCGTCATGTCGTCCGCCAATCCCAATAGCTGCGCGGAGTTTCCTAGCTCCAAGTACTATCTCGACATCGGATGCCTACGTCAAATAGTTCTTGCCATGCTGAGCAAGCTCCTCGAACTCCCGATTCGTGATGCCAGTCATCTACATGTGATGAATGGAATAAATAAGTTTACTTCAGGTAAACATGCATGGAATAATTTACTGCGGGTAAATAAATGGTACAATAGATTCTCATGATGTTTCATAATTTTCTATGTATTTTCCATAATTTTACTGCTAATTTCAGTGATTAAAAGCAATTAAACAATTACAATTAATCAAAACAGTAAATAAATACAGAAAATACAGAGAATAATAATGGCATAAATAAATAAGCTTCAAATGCTGAAAATAATGCAAAATTTGGATTCACGAGGCCCTTTTATGCTAGAATATGAATTTTCAGCGAATTTTGCAATTCTAGGGGGTTTTTCGCAAATTTTCTATTCAGAGTAAATTATGCGCAATTTTCTGATTTTTCAAGGGGTTGTCTGCTAAATCCCCCCATTTTCGGCCGGGCCCCCCTTTTTTCGGAAGTTTTTTGGCCGTGCCCCCTTTTCCCAGCCCATCTCCTTTTGGCCCGTTGGCCCATTTGGCCCGCCTGGCGCGGAAACCCTACCTCTTCTTCACTTTGGCGGCAGAGTCCCGAGCGGGTGCGTGTGGGGCGGCCTCGGGTGGCGGCTCGGCGGCGGCGGCGAGCGCCCGCGGCGCGTGGCTCGCGCTGGGCTCGGGCTAGCGCGCAATGGCCGGGGCCGACGAGGCGGCTGGCCTGGGTGATCGACGAGGCGGCAGGCGGGATGAGGCGGCGACAGCAGCGCGCATGCAGCGACGAGCGGGCGGCGGCGGTGAGCGGCGCGCGGCTGCGCGGGCGCGAGGAAGCCGGCGGCGCGGCGAGCCGGCGAGGTGCGCGTGCGGGCGCGGCTTCATTGGGTGGCTGCTCCCCGGTGGCGTCTCCCCCGGCGGCGACGCGCGTTCGGGCGGTGCGCACGAGCGGAGCGGCGGTGGTGGTTGGCTGGCGGCGCCGGGCCGGTCTACCTCAGGTGGCGCGCTCATGCGAGAGCGGAGTGGCCGAAGGCCGGCGGTGCCCATATATATATATATATATATATTTTTTCAATCTGTAATTATGATGTGTGTGTTCTAGCGATCGACGAAATCGCCGGCGACTTCCAGTCTGCTTACGGTAGATCAATCTATGGTACAATCAACATCCTCCCTTGCACGCAATTTACCGATCGACATTGTGCCGGCGACTTCAGGTCTGCTCGTGGTAAATTAATGGCGAATTTGCACCGTAGAGATTCAATCTAGAATGCGAAAGAAAATACGGATTCAACAGCGATCTAGAAAATTAAATCTGTGCTTCGATGATTACCTTCGTTCACCGGAGCGTAGTCGTGCTGATAACGTGTTAAGAAACCCTCGCTGGCGACCAGTCCGAGCGATTTCTCTGCTTAGAACAAGAACGAATCAATCACAAAGCGACAGAATAATAGATTGAACACACAGAGAGAGGTAGAGAGAACTCCTGATCTTTCTTTATTGTTTCAATTCAATGGGGTACAAAATCAGCTATATGGCTCTCTATTTATAGAAGGGGGTGAGATGCCCATTACGGATAAGGACTCGTTTAAACGGAGAGGATCCGTTTAAACGGGAATCCTTATCCCTGGTTTCCTAATAACCCACTCTTCCCTCCAACGTTGGCTCAAATATTGGGTTATAAATGCAAACTAAAGCAAAAAAAAAATTGGGTTATAAATGCTCTCAATAAATAATAAACTAAACATCAATTAAGTCTAATAAATTCACGTAATAAGTTCCCTAAAAAACTCACATAATGAGTTGCCAAATAAAAACATGCCCAGCACTCTTGATTTCATATTTCCTAGCATTTCTGGACACATCAAGTAACGAGTAGAAATCCTGTCAACTTCATAATCTCTTGATTTCATATTTCCTAGCATTTCTGGATAACAACCGAGGCCTTTCACCGGGTATAGGAACCAAGGTACCTCCAAACTGTACCGACGCCACTGGGAAGTTTATTGGGTACACAACTTCAGAGCTTCACTCTCAGGTATTAGCTGCAATTTTGCAGAGACGGCTTCACAAGGGGGTTGATCATGATCAGGAAATTAAGTGTTGCTTCCAATTTCACTCAAAACAAGGTTGTTTCAGCAATTTCACCTCGTGCGCGCAAAGACTACTCCTCGACGAATCATCCTTTTTTTTGTGTGAACAAGCGACCGGTAATGATGGGGGAATCCAAGGACTACTTCTCTTTAATTGACAGCACAGCCATGGCTACATATCTTTTAGTCCGGTAAGGACCGCTGCTCTTTACTTCACAGACATGGCTACATATCTTTAACTCAAGCTACAAGCAAAGAATCAATCGTGCACGCTTTTTCTTCAGAGAAAGTAAGTCAAGACTAGAAAAACCAATGCCAAAAGAGTTGAGGGAGCTTAATTCCAAGGCACAAAAGGGAACTCTCGCTTCCGCCCGGTTGCTGGGCTGCTAATTGACGAGGTACGAGAAACAATTCATGTGCTTCGATCTGCATTTTGCCCACTCTATTCTGTTAACGAAAATTTTTATATCTGCGTTTTGACATTGTCGAACAACAAACATGACATGCTGCGCAGGAATTGGAGGGGTTTATCTTCAGCTGAGATGTAATAATGGGTTAGATTTACTGTCATTTTCGTTCAAGGCCGGTTTTCAATAAAGGCATCATTGTGGAACGCAGGGTACCCTCTCTCTCGTGCATTTTATCTTCTCTTCACCAATCAGGGTGCTTCGGTTCTTTAGCAAATTTCAGTGCACGTTACTGTCTTGTGATGGTATATGCTATTTTCAACATGAGTTGGTAATTCACGACATGGTATGTACGGGACCTTTTTTTAATATAATTTGGTATATACTATGGTGCCAACGATCGAAGCTCTCAACTCACAAATATAAAAAATAGAGAAGAATAGGAAGATATAGCCCCAGCCTTGGTTTTAATATTGCCAGATATGGTTGTAATATTGTCAGTCTTAGAATTAAGGATCTAAAAATATTTCATATCCCATAGGATTGAATTCGTGGTATAACTGTCCACAAGATAGAGTTGATGTTCTCCCTCCATTAGATTGTATGGTTCTATAAATAGGAGATAATTTGCATGAATTAAAAACATTGTATATGCATAAATGCTAAATAAAACAAGGGCACAAACTTGAAACTTTATTCATATCATGAAAGATTACAAAGAATAACCTTAATCTCTAAGTAGTAATATTGCTGACTAATTTAGAATCGATAAAATTTGGTGTTCAATTTAGAAACACCGTCCTAAACACACAATTAATTGACTCCTAAATTTAGGGGATATTTACTTCTACTCTTCACTTGGATGAACAATCTCATCTTCACGAAGATAAATTTCTCCTTCAATTTGAGGGGACCTTCAAAATCGAGACCTCACATATTCTGTAAAACAAATGTCAAGATCAAAGACTAGCATGGAATGTACTTGTCAGACTTCTTTAACAATTCACTATTTGATACCATATATGTATCACACTGATGGGTATCATCTTGCCTTGATAAAAAAGTCACAAGCTCCACCACCAATGCATCCATCTTCTTCGTTTTGTGGTAAGCCTCTACCAGGTGTTTGGGAGCTTTACACCTGGTAGTGGAATGTCCATAGAAATACATCTAGGACATTTGACACTCAAGTCTGTTACCATTCTTACCTCCTTTTCTAGAGTCTTCTGGATTTTCTTTTTTTCCTTTTCTCCTTTCCTCGGAGTTTAGTTGTTTTTTTTTTTGCACACCCAACTTTTGTTTTCCTCTTTTCTTCCCTTGTTTTGAAAGCTTTGCTTTCATTTGGGGATCTCTAGTTCAAAATTGAAGACATTGAGCCATCGTGGCTTTCCAGAAGCCGTCCAAAAGATTTCCCACATACCAAGTGGGTCTTTTTCATATGTGAACCAGTCATGCAGCCACCAATGTAGTGTATGAAAGTGGTATTCCGGAGCCATCTCTGAGTCCATTAAATGGAGGTATCCCATGACATCCTCTTCCAACAAGCGAAAATGCCTCATGGTCATCTTGCCTACATTTAGTAAAGCAATCAAGATTAATAACCACAAGGTTATAATAGGTACAACATGTACCACATGAGTCAAACATGTGGTACAACAGTAACACGAGTTTCCAGTAATTTCCATAATTTTCTATCAATTTCTTAGGTATAGAAAACATCCTCTATACTGAACAACCAATAGAAAACAATTTCTAGTATTTAAATAAATCATAGATCACTATATTAAATAAACCAAAAAAATATCCAAGGTCTATTTTGCAAAATTGCACTGAGTGGAAAGCCTCCTACTTTATTCTGAAAAGTTCTAGGGTCACTTTTGAAAGATATTGGTCCAAAAGGATCCCTTTTAATAAACTAGGGACTTATGTGTAATTTGCTAAACCCTAAGGGCTTTTATGTATAATTGCCATAGTCGAATCGGCACAAACCTGATCTGGACCATCATTGGGCTGAATTCGGCCCATAGCCGAACACATGCGGCCATTAACACATAATGGGGGGGACTAGATCTATAATATTCCCTTTTGGTAATTCATGATAATCTCAACGAATAATAAGATATAAAATAATTGCGAGTATACACTATGTACACAACAATTGTATACTCTAGAATAATCCTTCTTAAGTAATTAACTTATTTAAATGTATGTGTTTTTCTTTGATATTAATTACTAGCAAAGCTTACTCATCCGGTTGTCATTAATCATCTAACCATTAACACATAATGGAGGAACTAGATAACAACCCAATTATGAGTATATATGAACTACACAAGCTATATATGTACTCAAAGAATATGTTTCAAAGTAAAGATCCCCATATATGTGGAAGAAGAAACATAGATCAATACTAATAAAATCACAAAATATAAAGTAAACTCTCCCTAAATGTGTGCATACAAGAATATATAGTGGAAAACATATGTACATATTCATCTTAGAATTTTAGTGGAGTTTAATTTATAATTTGGATCCAAGGAATAAACTAAGATATAAATGAATGTAAGTGTCAAATGTATATCTCTTTAATTTTTTTTATCCAAATGAGACTAAGCCATATCATAATCATTCAATAATGTTAGTCTCACAATAGCATTTGTCTTTCATTACATCCAAATATGATTATGCAATATCATAACTAATAAGCATATTACTCTCGCAATTGAATTTGTTATTATCACCAAAATCATTTTAATGGAGCTTGAACTTACACCGGTGCGAAGGCGGCCCGAGGCACAGCGACCGGCGGTTCCTGGGGAACGTAGCAGGCATCGGCAGAAGGATGGCCTGGGGTGGCCCGGAGCGTAGTCGGCGAGAGCGCTCAAGGGAGTAGATAGTAGCAGGTGGTCCAGTAGCAACCGGTGGTGTTCGCTCAGAAGAGTAGTCTACGGGAGTGCCTAGGGGAGCAAAGGTGGCAGGGGGCCCAGGGGCAGTCGTTGAGAGCACCCAAGGGTGTAATAGGCAGAGGCTGCCCTAGAGAGAAGTGGGCTGTGGCCGAGTGGAGGTGCTCCCAGAGTGACTGGGTGGAGACGCTCCCAGGCCGGCCAGGCGGAAACATATCCAGGGAGAGACGTTCCTGGGGAGACTGATGAGTAGCAGCGAAAGATGGTCCGTAGCGCAGCTGGGTGGAGGCGCAGTCGGACGACCGAGCAGCGGCGAAGGCTGACCCAGGAGCGACCAGTAGGAGCTTGCCTGAGAACTAGCTAGGGGAGATGCGGCCCGGGGGCGGCCATGGAGAGATGGCTCGGGTGGAGGCAAAGTCGGGGTCCCTCGGGCCGACCGAGGGAGACACGGTGGAAGGCAGCTCGAGAAGCGGCCGGCGAGACCCTGCCCAGGAGGCTGCCGAGGGAGGTAGTCTTGGAACCGACGACGTCGGAGGAGCACCCTGAGGGAGGAAGTCACGGGTGTAGGCGGTTAGCCCCCTGGGCGGCGATGGGAGGAGACCCCGGATGGCGGCGGTTGGAGCCCTGGGTGGCGGCAGCTACGGCCCTAGGTAGCACCCCGAGGGAGGAAGTCACGGGTGTAGGCGGTTAGCCCCCTGGGCGACGATGGGAGGAGACCCCGGATGGCGGCGGCTGGAGCCCTAGGTGGCGGCAGCTGTGGCCCCAGGTAGCGACGATTGGAGCCTCGGGCGGTGTTGGGAGGAGACCCCAAGCGATGATGGCTGGAGTCCCAGGTGGTGGTGGCTGCGGTCCCAGGCGGTGGCAGATGGAGCCCCCTAGGCGTAGGCGTAGTCAGCCCTGGCAAGGCGGGAGTAGCCCCCTGGGCATAGCCGCAGGTGGCTTTGGGCGGGGTAGGGAGAAGGCCCCCGTCAGGCGTAGGCGGGAAGAGCCCCTGACTCGAGCGAAAAAGGCAGCATAGCATGGCCGAGGAAGAGCATCTTGGGGGAGCCTGGCCGGGGGAAGCACCAGGTCCCAAGGGGGAAGCCGAGCGGTGGGAGGCGTATGGGGAGAGGAAAGTAGGAGAAGGAAGAGATTGGGAAGAAAAAGTAAGGTGTTGGGAGAGTTGAGAGGAAAGAATGAAATAAGAGAAGGGGAAGGGTATTTATAGGGCTGACCTAACTCATGGTGGACTTGGTCCACCCGCCTCCAAGAAGGTTCAGTTCGCTATGGACCGAGACCATCTAATGCCCCTCTTAGGGGAATCTCCCATAAAGTGAGGGCACCTCATATCGCATGCCGCCTCCAGAATCAGACTTCGTGTGGACTACCTCTCTGAATCTGCTTCGATACCAAGCATTTTGCCAAGACATAGCGGACCACTGGGGAGTTTGTTGGCCCTAGGCCGTGCACCAACCCCTTCTGAAATCGGTGCGTCAGCCCAGGCGGGTGGCTGACAACTGTCTGGATCAAGAAGGGGCTACTGTTGGGGGAGAGTCCCCACGCTACCTCGGGCCCTCGGAAATCTACCCTGAGCCAAGTCTTTAGGCCACCTTTGGGCAAAGTGCACAAGACCGTCCCTAGGAGGACCTCGGGCCGATCCCGAGGTCCCAAACTTGGCGAGGCCCTTGTAGAGCAAATGATCAAAATACCCTCAGGAGTAGACCAAACCTTAAAGGCAAAGTTGTAACTACGCAGACCACCCCTCTCCCCCATAAATAGGACCCATTGTAATGAGAGAGGAGAGGCAACTCTTGTAACCCTAAAACACTTTTCTTAAATTCACTTGATGGTGGTGGTGGTGGAGATACTTCGATGTCTCTTCATGGTGGTTATGCTACTTCACGGTGGTTGTGCTACTTCGTGGCAGTTATGCTACTTCGAGACGGTTGTGCTACTTCGAGATCCCTTCGCAACCGTGATAGTCGTTGTATCTAACCGGAGGTCTTTATAAGTTTATTGTCCGAACTCGTACCAATACCAAAAAAAAAAAACAAAGCAACAAGTTAGGTAGAAATTTGGATGTATCCAAGCGCTCCCTGCGTTGATCTTCTTTCCTCGCGCGCGCACATTGCTGCACTGCACGCTCGACATGCATCCAAGCTCATCCCGCTGGCAACTTATTTTTTGTGCTTTCCTGGTCTGCCTGGCTCCCTCACGGCCACTTCTTGTTTCTCTCTTATTTCTCCATGCAAAGCATCACTAGCATCGATTTGCGCATTGAAATTAATATTTAATTTAGAAACACAAATCGAACTACCGGTGGTAGGTTGGGCCGCATCTTAGGGCTTCCGATGAATATATATAAAAGTTTGGAAAGTGTAACTGTTATTTGTCGCTCAGGTCAAACTATTTGACCTTGTTAGATGGACTGAAATTTGTAGATGAAATTTTGTTTCTAGTTGCATTCAGCTTATCACTCTATTTTCAATGGCATTCATGGAATTTCTAGTTTCACCTGTAGTCTATAGTAGAGCATTTTCTCCTTTTGTATTTGATGTCATAAGACCCAACTAGATAGGCCGGACTATGGTAGCCTTTCCTTTTTCTCCAATTAATAAGAGAGTTCCAGCTATTTTCGTTTCTTTTTATTCTAGAACATTTTTCCCTCATAGGATTAATTGGGTGCTTCTCGATAGATTCTAGTAGTATGCAAATAAACAGAGATAAACCTTTGTTAGGTAATTTTTTCACCATCATTCCATCCAATGCCCCTGCATGGAAAATGATTTTTTAAGTGCCATGCGCTCGTTGTGACACTTGAATTAAATGTCATACGGATTCAAGTGAAATGTTGCCAAAGATATTTGAAAATACTGCATTACTAAGCAGTTACAATATAGAAACTGTACTGCAGGATTTAACCAAGTAGCTGCAATGTTGCATCCATTGCATTTTTGTGCTTATGATTACTAGTGTTTATCTTGTGCTAACACGTCTGTAAATACGGTTGTGGTTGGTTTTTGTTTAACTTATTCAAGTTCTTGTCCCAACCTAGGTTAGTTTGAATGACTTTGTTAATATGGAGCAGAGGGAGCAAGGTTGAAACTTTGAAAGCAATTTCAAATTAAATTACTACACGGTGCAGTGTAGCATGTTTGATTAAAAGACGGGTCATTTCTTGGTACATACACTACTACAGAAAACGTTACAGAAAACATTATCACAGACGGTTGAAAAACATCATCACAGGCGGTTTCGTGAGCCGTCTGAATTGATAGGTCAGTAATGATACGAGATCATCACAGACGACTTTCGAACCGTCTGTGATGTAAATATCACAGACGGTTTTTAACTACAAACCGTCTGTGATAGTTGATTATCACAGACGGTTTTTAACTATGAACCGTCTGTGATAATCAAATATCACAGATTGTTTGTAGTTAAAGCCATCTGTGATATTCAGTTATCACAGACGGTTTTTATAAAAAACCGTCTATGATATTCTTTTCTTTTCCTAAATCTATTTCTGTTTATTGGCTAGCTTCAGAAAATGCTAGCCATGTTCTCTAAAACAAGCAGATCAACATGTACATGTATACATCCAATTCACATCTCAATTCATTTTAGAAACAAAAACATCCATTTCGCAAATCAATTAATTGAAATGAAATAAATATCTGTTGTGGCTACAGACCAAACAGAGAGAGAGAGGTATGATAGTGGAGAGTTAGGTGAGTAAATGACCTCTATCGGCCTTTCTCAAGGGCGCTCAGTACTACATATATGTGTTCCCTCGTAAGGAGAGTCTTTACCATCGTAACCTTACACAGAGCCTACCACTGAGGGCAGCTACGTCCTTAATACATGGTTTATAATTTTCCCAATAGGCTAGCTGGGCTTAGGTGGGGGGTGACCCCTACAACAGGAGCCTCTCATAGTGAAGGGCTTCACAGGCCGAAGCCATGTTGCTGAGCCCTTTGGCCCCCTCCGTCCCTACGGCCTGTGACATTGTGTGGTTGTAGGCGCAGATGATCTGGCACGTGTAGGTCCTCGTGGCTCCGCGGAGTCGAGGTCGAGGGGCCGCAGCGGAGTCGCCGTTGAAGTCTTGCGCTGAGTGGTCGCAGCGGAGTGGCGCTTACGCTGCGGAGGCGAAGACCTCATTGATGCGAACTCCCTCCGACTGACCCGCCACGCTAGTGCTTTCTGCAACCTAGCATCCATGGAAAGGCATGGGACACATTAGGGTGCAAAAACGGTTATGCTAAGGGTAAAGAGGTATGATGTGAAACGAGTTCCGGGTTCGCCCCGAGCCACCGGAGTGGAAGGGGCGCCTTCAGGCGCGGTGTGTGGACGCGCAACTGCTTGGTAAAGTGGAAGAGCCGAGGGAGACTTCGTCGAGGCGTCGAAGTCGTTCACGGTCTCGGAGCCTCACGGTCTCGGAGCCTTCCCCTGCGGGGCCACAGTTGTCGCTGGGGCCATGGTGCGGAGCCGAATGCGTCGAACGTGCGAGGAGTGACGTGGAGACCTTGTTTGGCGCGGGCGGACCATGCCCTCCCGCGCAACACTGTTGGTGAGGCGAGTCCTCGCCCGGTCCGGAGTCGTTGCGCGGGGTGCTGAAAAGGTTGGGGCGGTCTGCGGCAATCGTACGCACGGTCCCGAGGGAGGGGTACACGCGGCGTTGCCTGGTTGGTGTGCCGTGGGATGTCAACAGTCCTGCAACCGCGAGCCCGCGTCCGTTCCCAAGAGGGGCGGGACACGTGGTGAGCCATCACGTGGACGGTTACGCTTCCCGATCGGGGGGGGCGAATCGACGGGCTCCCACCGGTTGCCCTCCCACTCGTGGGACGCGAAGGATCTCCCGCCGGTTGCCCTCCCGCTCGTGGGACACGAAGGACCTGTATAAAGGGTGTTTTACCGGCGCACGGGCGTGCCTCTCGCGCGTGCGCGTCGCTGGTTGCTGCGGCCGCTGCGTGAAACCTACATGCCTCCTGCTCCATCAATCCTCCGTGTAGGAAGAAGGATGGCAAGCCACAGAGACTCCGATCGCCGGCTTAGCGGTAGTGCCTCGTCGAGGCAGCGCGGCGCGATGCCGCCAGCAGCGGAATCCTCTCTGGTGGCTCGTAAGCCATCGCAGGCCCGCAAGCGGTACGACGGCGCGAGCTCGCAAGCGGCGCTGCCCGGGTGCTAGGCGCGAGCCTTGCCACGAGGGAGACAATCGAAGCCCTCCTGCGGAAAAAGAAGATAGAGGAGCGCGACGGAGCCCGCTTGCCTGCCCGCGACGAAGTGGAGCCTCATCCTGAGGCGTCAGAGGCGATTGTCTTCACCGCATTTTTCGAGGCTGGACTCCGAATGCCGTCGACGCTCTTTGTCGGTGAGGTCTTGGAGGCTTACGGATTGCAGTTGGCGCAGCTGACTCCGAATGCGATAGTTCGCCTGGCGGTGTTTGCCTGGGCGGTTCGAGTGAAAGGCGTCCATCCCCGCGCGAGCTTGTTCGCCCTTTTTCATGATGCGCGCTGTCAGCCGAAGAGGGTCGAAGGAGGGGCACTGTCCAATTTTGGCAGCGTCCACTCGTGGTGAGGTCAGGCTACGCGAATCTGGTCCCCGCTCTGGCGATGAAGGAGAAGTGGGAAGGGTGGATGCGACAGTGGTTCTACTACCGTGTGACGCCCACCAGCAGCCTGCGGTGCCAGGGTCAGCCGATAGCTTTCGACTGCTGTCTGGGGCTGAAATTGGGGAGCGAAGATCGATGGCAGGCGCAGAGGCTCGCCGGCGTCACCCTCCGGTTCAATATGCGCGATCTTGCCGAGGAATTTACCATGTGCGAGGTGTCTCCGCTCTCCTGGCGGTGGTGATATGAGCGAGGCGATACCTAGTGGGATGGCGTCCGCCCCTCGGTGTCGTCGCTGCAGCAACCCCCCGGCCATGGTAGGTATTTTGACCTTGTGCCGCGTGTGTATATGTAACTGCGTTGTAACTGGGACCACACCTCGCGTGCAGTGCTTTCGTTGGAAGCCACGGAGCGCGCCGTCGAGGCCTTCTTGGGGCCGTACACGCCGAAAGAGCACACTGCGGCGAAACCGCGGCGAGCTCGCGGCTAGGGCGGATAACCGGGTGCGAGGTCCTAGGCCTCGCTGTACCGGAGCGCGTAGTGCCGGTGCGGAGTCCGACCCGTCACCGCGATGGTGCCGGCGAGGCGGGGGCGTCTCCCAGGCGGCGGAGGGCTCGGTCAAAAGCCGCTGTTTCTGACTCGCCCATCGGCTTAGCGGCAGGGGCCGCTGAGCCAGACGACGTGTCAAGTGGCGGGTCCAAACATGGTAGCTCGGGGGGCCACGCTGCCCCCAGCGAGGGCTTAGGTAGTGGTGAGGCGGGTCTTGGCAGCGACGTCGTTGAAGACGAGGCCGTGTCGCCTGTGCCGGTCGGCGAGGACCTGCCTCCCGTGCCGTCGTCGCCCATGGCAGTTGCCACGGACCTTCCGCCTGCTCCAGCTCCTACGACAACTGGAGCGGTGGAGTACTCGTCGTCATCACCTGCTGCGGCTGCCACGGACGTGCCGCCTGCTCCGGTCGGTGCAGGTACTGGGGCAGTGGAGGGTGTGTCGCCTGGCTCTCCAATGGAGAAGCACCGGCGGGTGCGATCACCTTCACGCGCGGGGCAATTCCATGTGGCGGGCGCGGTCGGCCGGGGCCTGGGGTCCGACCGGGAAGCCACTCCGACCGAGGAGGGAGTCATTGCTTCCTGGGCAGGGGCTGAGCCGACACCTCCCCACGCCTTAGTGGAAGGTGACGGAGCTAGGCGTAATTCCTTTTCTCCCCGCGACTTCGCAAAGCTCTCTCCGATTTGCTCGCTGATGCCATCGTCGACATCAGGAGAGGGGAAGTCGCCCGGACGCGGCCAAGGATGAGCAGCGGAGGTGCATGCGAGGCCGACGGTGACGTTGCGCAGAACACCGCGCGGATGCCTGATGCTATCACAAGGCTCCCAAGGCTCGCCGTGTCTGACTTCGTTCCACACCTGGAGGCGCTCCGTGCCTTCGACGGAGCCGCGGAGTGCGGTAACGGCAAGCTGGATCGACGAGCGCTGTCGTCGTGCAGGAGGATCTTCTTGCACTCGCACTGGGTGCCGCGAGCATGAAGGTAAGCACCTGAGCCCGCCCTCGAAACCGCTTACTGTGTGCATGCTAAACAGCCATGTCCCTCTGCTGTTAGGCGGTCGCCATCGGCCGGGCGCTGGATGAGGCGCGCATCCGCGAGCGAAGGGTGCTGGAGGAACAGCTTCGCGCTACCGATAAGGCTCGCGCCACGAAGGATGAGCGCATCTCTCTATTAGAGGCGGAAGTCCGTGCGACGACGGCGGCGCAATGTGCTGCCGAAGAGGCCCAGCGTGCCACAGTAGAGGAGCGTGCTGGCTTGCTTGGGCAAATCAGCGCGCTGGAGGAGGAGAAAGCCCAGCTTATCGTGGCCCTGGAGGAGAGGAACCAGGCGCTGGGCGACGCGTCTGTGGCGGCGTGGAGGGCCATGGGGTAGTTGGAGGGGGCTCTCCAGGACCTTTCCGTCATCGTGCCGGACCTTACTCACGACCCCGCGGATGTGGCGCAGTCATTGGCACGGATTGAGGAGGGCTCGAGCCTGGCGCTCTACGGTGCAAAAGCCTTCGGTGACCACTGCGGCTTCGCCAATGCCTGCCTCACCTTTGCCACGCTCCACGCCCGGGGGTGTGAGCACGTGAACGAGCTGGACACTCCCAATCTGAGTGTGCCAACCGGAGCCGGTGTATTGCCCGACGCAGTCCGCACCACCATGCCCGCCGTCTAAAGCTTCTAGAGCGGATCTGGGGCTACTTTGGAGAGGAAGCGGCCAAAGTCCTGTTGCGGCGGACGTTACACCGGGAAGGTAACTTCCTTCAGTGGTTGGAGGAGGCTCGCCAACGCAACGAAGATGGCGCTGACCCCTAGGGTGGTGCTGGGAGCTGGCGGTTGTGATGCAACTCTTGCTTTTGTAGTTGTTCTTTTTCCCTTGTTTATGAAAGAAAGGACCGTTGCGCCGAGTACTCCAGAGTTGCATGCTGCTCGTACAGTTGACTGTTGTTCGCTCATGCTAACGAAAATAGCGCCTTGTGGGCGAAGAGTGGTGGCGACGGAGCTGGCGCCTTGTCGAAGTAGACGTGATCGCGCTCCGTCCCCTACCCTTCGAAGTGGTGACAGCGGAGCTGGCACCTAGTCGAAGTAGACGCGATCGCTCTCCGTCCCCTACCCCTCGAAGTGGTGGCAGCGGAGCTGGCGTCTAGTCGAAGTAGACACGCGAGCGCTCCGTCCCCTACCCTTCGAAGTGGTGGCAGCGGAGCTGGCGCCTAGTCGAAGTAGACACGCGAGCGCTCCGTAGTTTGTACTCTAGAGCACGCGTGGGACTATCAACCACGACTTAGTTAGGCTCCGAAGGGTACGCTAACGCGCGCGATGGACATCCGCGTCTTGTTTAGACTCAGTAGAGTGCGCAGGGAAAACGTCCACGTCTAGTTTATACTTCGGAGCATGCGTGGGACTATCAACCACGGCTTAGTTTGGCTCCGAAGGGTACGCCAACACGCGCGCGAGACATCCGCGTCTTGTTTAGACTCAGTAGAGTGCACAGGGAAAACGTCCACGTCTAGTTTATACTTCGGAGCATGCGTGGGACTATCAACCATGGCTTAGTTAGGCTCCGGAAGGTACGCCAACGCGCGCGCGGGACATCTGCATCTTGTTTAGACTCAGTAGAGTGCGTAGGGAAAACATCCGCATCTTATTTATACTTCGTAGAGTGCGCGCGGAGGCGTCCCCCCGTTGCGTCTTATTTATACTCCGTAGAGTCCGTACGGAGGTGGACCTCGACGCTACGTCTTATTTAGACTCTGTAGAGTGCGTGCGGAGGCGGACCTCGACGCTACGTCTTATTTAGACTCCGTAGAGTACGTGCGGAGATGGGCCTCGATCTACGTCTTATTTATACTCTGTAGAGTGCGTGCGGAGGCGGACCTCGACGCTACGTCTTATTTATACTCCATAGAGTGCGTGTGGAGGCGGACCTCAACGCTACGTCTTATTTATACTCCGTAGAGTGCATGCGGAGGCGGACCTCCGTGGAGTGCGTGTGCGGAGGTGGGTCTCCGTGCGGTGCATGGCGGAGGTGAGTCTCCGTGCGGTGCATGTGCGGAGGTGGGTCTCCGTGCGGTTCGTGGGCGGAGGTGAGTCTCCGTGCGGTGCATGTGCGGAGGTGGGTCTCCGTGCGGTGTGTGGGCGGAGGTGAGTCTCCGTGCGGTGCATGTGCGGAGGTGGGTCTCTGTGCAGTGCATGTGGGGAGGTGGGTCTCCGTGCGGTGCATGTGCGGAGGTGGGTCTCCGTGCGGTGCGTGGGCGGAGGTGAGTCTCCGTGCGGTGCGTGGGAAGATCGACCACGTCTTTATACTCCGGGGAGTACGCGTGGTAGTGGCACCTACGCGTGCCGGGGAGTACGCGTGGTAGTGGCACCTACGTGTGCGCGGGATTCCGCGTCTTGTTTATACTCAGTAGAGTACGTGCTGAGGTGGACCTCGACGCTACGTCTTATTTATACTCTGTAGAGTGCGTGCGGAGGCAAGCCTCCACGCGTTTTTGGTGGGGGGCACAAATAGCTTCGCAAATGGCGAACTTTATTAAATTCCCGTTTGCGCGGGCGAGCGAGTACAAGAGGTCGGAGACTAACCCCTGGACTCGTTGCCGCAACGGTGAGATGCGGGGCCTCTGCTGCTCCTTCGTTGCTTCAAGTTGGCCTTTAATGGCCTAAACATAATACCTCTGCAACCTGTCCGCGTTCCAGGTGTGGCGGAGTGTCTGCCCTTCAAGCGTAGCGAGGTGATAAGCTCCTTGCTGCAATGCTGCCGCAACGATGTATGGGCCTTCCCACTTGGACTCCAGCTTGCCGATCGTGTCTGCGCGGAGCGCCATCCTGAGGACTAGGTCCCCTGGCTGGAATGCTCACGGGTACACAGAGCACCCATGCGTGCGCGCCATTTGTCGCGCGTACTTGGCGACATGCTGGGTGGCCTTGACGCGCTCTCCGTCGAGGAGGTCCAATGACAACTGGCGCTCTTCGTCTAGTGCCTGGGCGAGGACTCTTCGCGAGCCGGCTTTGATCTCTTCGGGCGTCATTGCCTCGTAGCCGAAGAGGAGTTTGAACGGTGTGAATTCCGTCGGGCGTGTCACTGTTGTACGGAGCGACCAGAGGACACTATGGAGCTCGCTTGGCCACTTGCCCTTTGGTAGTCCGACAAGGCGCTTTTTGACCTCGGCGGAGATGGCACCATTCGCTTGCTCGACCGCTCCATTGGATTGTGGATGCCCAACCGAAGCGAACCGCAACGTGATGCCCATATCATTGCAGAACTCCCTGAATTGAGTAGAATCGAACTGCAGGCCATTGTCGGCGGTGATCTCCTTGGGCACTCCGAAGCGGCATATGATGTTTTGCCAAAGGAAGCGCTGCATGGCTGTGGAGGTGATCTTGGCTAGCGCCACAGCCTCTGGCCACCTGGAAAAATATTCCAGAGCGACCACTATAAAGCGCAAATCTCCTGGGGCTCGAGGTAGAGGTCCCACGACGTAGATGCCCCACCGTGCCAGCGGCCATACGGGGGAATGGGGTTGAGGCCGGTCGGGGGTCTATGAATGACCCGTCCCATCCATTGGCAGCCTTGACATCGGCGCACAAGGTCTTGGGTGTCAGCAACGGCGGTTGGCCAGTAGAAGCCCTGCCGAAATGCCTTGCTAATGAGCGACCTCGGCGCCAAATGCGAGCCGCAAAGGCCTGCGTGGATTTCCGCGAGGAGGTGCTGTCCCTCCTCGCGCGAGAGGCATCGTAGGAGCGGTGCGTAGACCACTTTTTGTAGAGCACTCCGTCGAGTATTTGGAAAGATCTAGCGTGGTACTGTAGGCGGCGGAGCTCGACGGGGTCGTCAAGCTCGGCGATGCCCTGCAAGAAGGCGTGGACTGGCTCTCGCCAGTCACCCTGATGGGTAATCTGGTGGACTAGGGCTGCGTCTCGATTGTCCTGCACGATGGTCGTCGCGTGCAGGACCTCGTAAAATGCGCCTTCGGGAGCGGGGAGTTGCTGGCTGATGGCTTTGGCGAGGAAGTCCGCTTGCTCATTTTCTGCGCGGGGGATGGCCTTGACCGTGACGCCTAGGAAATGTCGCTCCTTGGCTCACACGGCTGCCAGGTACTTGGCGAGGTCAGGGTCCTTGGCCTGGTATGACTTGTCGACTTGCCCCGCTACAAGCCGTGAGTCCGTGCGGACGAGGGCTCGCCACGCGCCCAGAGCTTTGAGCTTCGCTAGGCCGAAGAGTAGCGCTTCGTATTCCGCAGTGTTATTGGTGGCAGAAAATGCGAGGCGCGCCGAGTATAACAGGCGGTGTCGCTCCGACGTAGTGACCACCGCACCCACGCCCGCGTCGGAAACGCAGTAGGCTCCGTCGGTGTCGAGCATCCACACCGGGTCCTCCGGCTGCTGGGCGTGCTGGGCCGTGGGTGCCCACTCCGCAAGGAAGTCCACGAGGATTTGGGACTTGACTGCTGTACGTGAAGCATATGTCAGGGAAAAAGGGGCGAGTTCGGCTGCCCACTTACCAATGCGTCCCGTGGCCTCTTTATTATGCAACATCTCCGCCAGAGGGAACGAGGACGGCACGGTGATTAGATAGGCGAGAAAGTAGTGTCGGAGCTTTCTCGAGGCCATGACCAGCGCGTAAGCCAACTTCTCAAGCTCCGTGTACCGCGTCTTGGCGCCTTGGAGGGCTTCGGAGACGAAGTAGACTGGGCGCTGACGAAGGCCCTCCTCGAGAACGTGGACGGCGCTGACCGCTGTCACTGAGGCGGTAAGGTAAAGCAAGAGGGGAGCCTCTGGTGCCGGGGCGACCAGAGTGGGTAGGCTTGCAAGATGCTTCTTGAGGTCGTCGAAGGCGCTGGCACAATCGAGGTCGACGCGTGGGAGAGGGTAGTTATCCTTCGGGCACGCCTTGTTGAGGGCAGTGAAGTCGATGCACATGCGCCAAGCGCCACTAGCTTTCTTCACCAACACCAGGTTGGCCAGCCAATCTGGGTGTTGGACTTCGCGGATGACGCCAACCTGCAGGAGCTTCACTACTTCTACCTTGGCTACCTGCTGCCGGTCAACAGACATAAGTCGAAGCCTTTTCTTGACCGGCTTGGCATCCTGGCGGACCGCTAGGTTGTGCTCGATGAGCGAGCGGTCCACGCCCTTGATGTCCTCTGGGGACCACGCGAAGACATCTGCGTTGTTCCGGAGAACCTGGAGTAGCTCTTGCTCCATCTCCGGGGGGAAGCCGTTACCTATGGAGACGATTCGGCCGTCGGCCTGGAGAGGTACCTTCTTGACTCCACCCTCCGGCCGAGGCTTAGGGGTCCACCCCGGGGCAGATGGTGTGTCCGCCTTGCACTTGCCTGCGAGGGTGTGCACCCTATGGCGGGGACTCGTAAGCTCTGTGCGACGGGCGAGGTCCTGGTTGCCGAAGATAGTGATGACGCCTCGCGGGCCCGGGAGCTTCAGGCAGAGGAAGCCATGATGTGAGACCGTCCCGAAGGAAATAAGGACAGGACAGCCTAGAATGGAGTTGTACGAACTTGGGGTGTCCGCGACGTCGAAGATGACGCCCTCGGTCCTGACGTTATCGCCCTGATGAAAGGAAACTTGGATATATACTTGGCCCAATGTACTTAACGATTGGCCCCGGAAGCCGTGCAACGGGGTCCTCGATGGCTGCAGCCGACAATGAGGGATTCCCATGCGGTCGAGGGCCTCCGCGAAAAGCACGTTCGCCGAACTACCTCCGTCGACGAGGACGCGCCGGATGTCACATCCTGCAATGTCGGCTCAGATGAGCAGAGAGTCTTGGTGGGGAAACTCCACGCCTCGGGCATCGGCAGGCGCGAAGGTGACTTCGCCTTGAGGTACCCCCGGCCTTGGCTGCTGCGAGGCTGCCGATGACGAACCTCCGGAGATGACGTTGATGACCTGAACCTATGGGGGCGCGCGCTGCAGCTGCTGCGGGCGGGTCCCCGGTGCGACGACCATCAGGGTCCGCCAGCTCCAAGCCTCTTGCATGGCCTACACGGTCTTGTGGAGATCTACCAGCTCCCGCTAGAGCGCATGGAGGGCCGTCGGTAGGGAGATCTGCACTACCGACGTAGTCAAAGCAGGCGGCACACCTGATCGCGCTGGCTCAATGGGGTTGGAGTTGACGTCGGCGATGGCGGGGTTGGAGTCAACCGCTACATCGGTGATGGCGGGGTTGGAGTCGACCGCTGCGTCGGTGATGGCGGGGTTGGAGTCGACGTCGACGATGGCGGGGTTGGAGTCGACCGCTGTGTCGGTGATGGCGGGGTTGGAGTCGACGTCGGCGATGGCGGGGTTGGAGTCGACCGCTGCATCGGTGATGATGGGGTTGGAGTTGATGTCGGCGATGGCGGGTTACAGTCGACCGTTGCGTCGGGAGTGCTGTCGCTCACTCCCACGACTGCCGATGATGTTGGTGCCATCCTTCTTGAGATCTTCTTGCTTCCGTCGTCCCCACGGACGGCACCAACTGTTGTGGCTAGAGACCAAACAGAGAGAGAGAGGTATGGTAGTGGAGAGTTAGGTGAGCAAATGACCTCTATCGGCCTTTCCCAAGGGCGCTTAGTACTACATATATGTGTTCCCTCGTAAGGAGAGTCTTTACCATCGTAACCTTACACAGAGCCTACCACCGAGGGCAGCTACGTCCTTAATACATGGTTTATAATTTTCCCAACAGGCTAGCTAGGCTTAGGTGGGGGCCACCCCTACAACAATATCCATTAACAAATACACATGTACAATTAAGGTCAATCTTATCCCAAACAAAATCATTCTATGTTGTGGAATCCATCTGATTTTATGACCTTAACCATAAAAAAGAACGCGCACTCTCCTTGAATTTGTACAAGGTTGGCATGTTCCAACGCGGTTGTAGGGATGGACGAACCCTGTCGATAGGAATATCAATGTGCGTACATATATAACTCGATAAGTATGAAATAATTATTGTAAGATCGACAAACCTTAGGATTGGTGATTTTCGAGGAATCGATTAGTAGTTTATATGGTGGCAAACATAAAATCCACAAGTGTTGCCCAGTGGCTGCTGGTGACACTGCAAAAATAGAATTTATTAATTCAAGAGGCATTACTTCTAAGTGTTATATATGATTAATGTGTACTAGCGAATACCAAAAAATTTCGAACATGTCGTAGGGCGTTGGCCCCTTCCGTCGAGCCACGTACCTCTGCAACATACATGGAAAATGACCTACGTGATTCCAAAAAGTTAGCCTTAGTCATTTGGAAGGAAATAAAGAGTACAATATAATTATGTATGAAGAAAATGTATTTACCTATCGATTAATCGGTCGATAACTATGTAGTCAGTTTTATTCTTATTTAGGGAATCAAGGTATATTACCTTGTTCTATTTTGGTATAATTATAATTAAAATCCAGCGGAACCTACATAGGTATGTCAGCTGCTGTCATTAAACCTAATCTCGTGTTACTTATGAAGTAAAAACCAACAAGTGTAGCCACTAGTGCAACACTATTGGAATACACGTAGGCTACGGAAGCAGAAAACAAAACTTTTCTACCGCGCACCCAAGAACATCATGCTAAGGAAGGATCATGGATCGTTACCACTTAGACGCCTTGCAGCCATGTGAAGAAGAATTGAAACCGATCCAATCTCGCTGTCGAGGTAATAGTGGAAGTAGCCGATCGTCCCGAACAGATCGTCTCCTCCACGCCACGCCGATCAAAGATCGCAACGAGCAGCGCTCCACCGGTATCCACACGCCCGGCCGAACGCCGATCGCGAGTGTACTAGCACTCGTGAGCGGCTAGGGTTTCGCTCGGGAGGTGGCGGCTAGGGTTTTGCTAGATGTTAATCGACGAATCCTCCGCCCCTCGCCTCCATATATATAGACCTCCTCACGTGGGCCTCGTGGACCGAGGCCCAATAGGAGTCTATTCGGATCTCTATCCGAATTGAGCCCATATCCGAATCATATTCGAATTAGTGTTCCAACCCGTTAAGCGTGCGACCACAGAGGTTCACGTATACTTGGTCGTGACCCGAAACGCCTTTCCGCTACCATGTTAATAGCGGCCTCTAGTAAGACATATTAACCCCAAAGTATATGTAAAGATCATATCGGTGAACTCTGTAATGTTCTCTCATGTACGAATCCCTTTGCCTCACGATATAGATTGAGCTCAAGGCGAGACCTGTGTCATCCTCTTAATAGCTCAATCGGTCTCTCGATTCCGTGATGGATTATAAACTCGTGATTGACTCCTCAATCACCTTGGCATGGCCATGCACTTTCATAATCCATTACATCGAGGCCGAGAGATATCTCTCCCATAAGGAGGGGCAAATTCTATCTTGATCATTCACATCCCACTACATGTTTCATGGCAAACCCGAAGACTACTTTTATGACTACCCGATTCACGGAGTAGTGTTTAGTAGTCCCAAAATAAGCTACTACTCATGTTGGGAACCATGATGATCTCAAGTCTAAGGACTCTACATAAACACTACTTGAGACCAATCGATGACACATGGAATCTCCGCAGTGTCTCATGGCAGTCTATCCAACATATGTTCACTAACACATGTCCATATTATTGATTTGGTATCACCATACCATGATCCATGAGACATGATCATCAATCAATACATATGCTGATCTTTGTCTTTGAATCATATTTGTTCCTCATATGATATACGATCAGGGATCATTTAGAAATAGCAACATCTTAGTATTTAAGAGTCTCATGAATAAGTCACATACTCATTGATCAATAATGATGATGTCTATTCCAAGGAACAAAGTAATGTATCATAAACATAGTATGTGATATATACAACATCTCCATGTTGCCTCTAGGGCATATCACTAACAAACACTTACCCCTGATTGTAGGGCATAAGTACAAATTCCTTATTGCGGTAAACCAGCAATGCTATTGTAATGTAACTCTCGACGAAGGATGCATCCTCGTTGATAGTATTTATGGTGACCAAGCGTGGGTCCAGGAAACTAATTGATGATTTGGATAATCTGACTTTAGTCACCATGTATCTATATATATACACACAAAAGTAACAAATTATATATGAAATTTATCGGTATTACATGAACAGAGACTATGATTGTACACACTTACAGCGTCCAGCATCGAACGAGTGAGGCGTCGAGAGCGTTGAGCGTGAAAAGATCAAATAAATCCTCAAAAGTCACCACGAAGACACAATCATGAACTTCGTGCTGTAAATGATGTGGCCTGAATTTAACAATGATACCTGAGCATTGTTGTCCCTGTGGTTTATTGGCCTGTTCCATATACCAAGAGTGTAATCTTTGGCAACTAAGTCCTAGGGTTAGGAAGCGCTCTGTCGGGGTGATCATCGTTTCGCTTAGCACGAATTTCTGGGCCAATGGCAGGTACAGATATCATCATCGACCTTCTTTGATTTGCCCTTATTGCCTTGGTTGTAGGTCGACTTCATGGGTTGTAGGTCGACTTCATGGTAGTCGATTGTAAAGGTAGCACCGGTGCAAGTTATTTCGGTGGGAATAGCACCCATGGATATGGCACCGGTGCAGGTAGCTCTGGTTAGGATTGCCCTTGTGAACCTGGCACCGGTGAAGAAACCTCTTGGCAGAAGTCGCTTTTGGGCCACTAGATGAATGTTCTAATGGCTTGCCCTAGAGTCACCACCTCGTCGTTGGGGGGCTTCTGTAGCGGGACGACCTTGAAATTGGCATGAACACCACTGTGCACCATGGCACCGTGACCGGACGGATATGTTTGGCCCCAACAAGCGCACAGGGCAACAGAGGCATATCTCACTTGGAGCTTGTACTTCATAGCCGTCTACATAACGATACAAAATTAGCTACTCCAACAAGCCTATCAACGGATCGAGCATTTCAAAGATAATAATTATTACCAAGATATCATCCACAGGAAATCTAGGCTCGCTTTTCGTGGTAGGATTCACGTAGCGACTCTAACGGTTGGGGGGCTAGCTAGCATAGGAGCTCCTCTCTAAGAGATGCCTTGATCTCCTCTCGTCGCCGTGCCTCACGCTCGGCTTTGGCTCTCTTCCTACTTCGATACAATTCGGAGTCATCTGAGAACCATGTTTCTAAGAAACATAAAGACCAAGGCCTCTCATACAACCTGGGTGCTCCTAGTTTCCCAGGGCCGTGGAGAGTATATCTCTCTCCCTACTTGCCTGGAATGATTCTTGGGAAAATTCTACACTCAGTGCTACCTACAAGAGCACGACATGTCATTTCACTTCCGACGAAGTTGTGGAGTAATTACAAACTATATAGTTCAATATCTTATCAGGCGGTGGGACACTTCCTCGTCTACAGGGTTTCGGATGAAGATGTCCCCCAACGAAGTGGTAGATGACCTCGCTCTAATCCAAGTTCGAGCGCGCTCTTTCGAGATCATGGCAAATGGCGGAGAGTGTCCCGCAGGATTGCCTACTCGTCCTCCTTTCTCCATTGCGAGATTTTACCCGCATACCCAGTTGTGCCGAGTTTGTGGGGGTGTGTGTTTTTTGCTTGGAGGGCCTTGTGTACCGCACTTGCACTTCTAAAATTTTCGGTCGTCTTCATCGCCGTAAACTCTTCCCATTGTGGTTCCAGGAATGGATACTTATGAAAGGGCATTAGATTCTTCTCCATATACTGCTTGACAAGCAAGCTCTTGAAGTTCTTCCATGCTTTGCATGCTGCTAGCAAGGCATGTCATTGCATGGAGTCGTGGTGTTCTTCTAGAATCTCGAACGATGCAAAAATTTCTGTCAGCAGCTCATGCTTCTGAGTTTCAGTCATAGTCTTCCATGAATTGAATGTAATCTTAATTCGTTCTCGTGCAACTATTGCGACCATTCTTTGAAATGTGCACGCTGCTCGACGAGGAAGGAGAGGGGTCTAGGATCCATCGACCTCTGTGATGGTAAATCAGCCCTTAGGCTTTTTCGATAAGCCTCTTCCTTGGCATTTGGATTTTCCAACGGTCGCATCTGGCGACGATGTTGAAGAATGCGTAGATGATATGTTGGCCTTCTCATATATGAAAATTAAGCACAATGTAGCATATATATATATATATATCAATATGAAAATGACACGAAATTACATGATTAAGAAATAAATATAGCATATACATCACACATGCATTGTTATATATGAAACATGAAATAAACCTATGTTGCTGATTATTAAACATGAAACAACTACATGAAACAAATCTTAATTAATTGATCTTCATTATTCCATATGAAACATTAAACAACTACATGAAATAAATCTTCTTCTTCCTAATTACACGAAATATCTACATGAAACATGAATAACATATCTTAATTATTCTATATCAAACATGAAACAACTATCATCATAAGTATCCTGGCATTATCACAAATCTTCTTCACATCATCACAAATCTTCTATATGAAACAACATTTATTCTATATGAACAACAATTATTCTATATGAAGCATGAAAGATCTTCACATCATCACAAATATTCTTCACCTCAAATACATGAAACAACTATCATCATAAGCAGTAACAGAACATGCATTCTCGATGTAATAGGGATTAAAGAACCGAGAGAGAAACCATCAAGAACCAAACCAGAGACGGTTCTATTTTAGAAAGGAGGGCTCGGGGGAGGAGGGTGCCAGAGTTGGGGGAGGAGGGCGTCGGGCTCGCGAGGGAGGAGGGCATCGAAGTCGAGGGAGGTGGCGCCGGGCTCGGGGAAGTCGGCGACGGGCTTGGAGGAGGAGGAGGGCACCAGGCTTGGGGGAGAAGGAGGGCGCCGGGCTCGAGGATCGAAGGCGGCAACGGGCTTGGGAGAGTGGCAACGTTAAGTCTGAGTGCTCTCTGCTGGTTGGTGTAGCTAATAACTCCAGTACGCGCAAAACCCTAGTTGGAGGCATATATATAAAGGCTTATTACAGATGGTTCTATTTTAGATCTGTCTATGATATTCATTTTCATAGAAGGTTCTAAACTAGAATCGTCTATGAAAATGAATATCATAGACGGATCTAAAATAGAACCGTCTGTAATAAGCCTCCTCCAGCAAGCTGTTTGTGTGTATTGGAGTTATTAGCTACACCAACCAGCAGAGAGCACTGTAATAAGACCTCACAGACTGTGTTTCTTTACAATAGCCTAATGAAGATAAATATACATAAATATAAAATCACATATGTATGACTCATTCTCATATACATAAATGCAAATTCACCTATATATCACACATTTTCGCATATACATAAATGCAAATTCACATATAAATCACACATGCATTGTTATATATATAAATACAAATTCACACATATATATCGCACATTCTCATTTCACTTGCTTAGTTTTGTCACGTTGTTTTTCATCGACCCTTATGCCATTTTCAAAAAGAGGTAACTTGTCAAATTGATTGTTTTCTTCCACGTCCACTACATTCTCTACCCCGACAATTCTCCTTTTTCCATGAAAAACTACATGGCGCTTCTTATTTGTCTAGTCGGTTACAATGGGAACTTGAACAACTTGGTTAGCGAGTACGAATGGTTCGTCTTTATATCCAATACGTTGGAGGTCCACGGTAGTGACACTGTACTTGTCAACTTTCACCTGTGGGAGATGCACCCAATGGCACCAAAATAAGGAGATTTTGAAAACCACATAGTCGAGCTCTAAAATCTCTTCTATGAGGCCATAGTATGAGTTTCTCAACCCATCGGTACTGAACACATCTATATGGACACCACTATTCTGGTTAGTGCTTTTTATATCCTAAGCTTGTGTATAGAATATGTACCATTTATGTCATATTCTTGCCATGTCACAACTGTAAATGTTGGCCCTTTTGCCAACCATGTTAGCATGTCACTTGATGAGCTCCTAATGATTTGCTCCTTCAACCATTGGTTGAACCGACTGTTGTGTTATCTCATGATCCAAATATCCGGCTGCTCTGGATTCTGTTGCTGAAGCACATCCTTGTGCTGGTCGATATAAGGGGCCACTTCAGTCATGTGTTGCAAAATTGTGAAATAGGCTTGAGCATACGCGTCCATATCTGGAGTTATTGCTTTCCTTTTGATAGTTCTGATACCCTTGAGCCTCCCCTCATGATGAGATTGAGGCACATCTATCGGTTCAATCTGAGCCATATAATCGATACAAAACTCAATGACCTATTTGCTTGCATAACCTTTGACGATGCTACCCTCCAGCCGAGATCGATTCCGTACATAAGACTTGAGAATTCCCATGAACCTCTTAAATGGGTACATACTACGTAGGAATACGGGTCCGCATATTTTTATCTGGCACACAACGTGAACAATGAGATGGATCATGATATCGAAAAACGAAGAAAGAAAATACATCTCAAGATGACATAGAGTTATCACCACCTCGTCCTATAGAGCATCTAGTCTTTGGGGATCAATGACCTTCTAAGCAATTGTGTTAAAGAAAATAACATAGCCTCATGATTATCGCTCGGACTTTGATCGGCAAAATATTTCTAATTGCAATAGGGAGCATCTATGTCATCAGCACATGACAATTATGAGACTTCATGTCATTTAACTTCAAATCTTGCATCGAAAAAAGTTTCTTTATGTTGCTGGAGTAACTAGACGGAACTTTAACACCATGCAAGCACTGGCACAGTTCTATTTTCTCAGCCTTGGACAGAGTGTAACACGCAGGGCAAAGGTACGTTCGTCCATTATCTGTTTTATTGGTGCTAACTTAGGCCTGATGTCCATATCAACCAAGTCAAGTCGTGCATTGACATCATCTTTTGTTTTATCACGAATGTGCAGTAAGAGACCAATCAAGCTGTCACATACATTCTTCTCTACGTGCAAGATGTCGATGCAATGCCGAACATCTAGGTACTCCCAATAAGATAAGTCCCAAAATATTGATCTCTTTTTCCAGATATTCCTCTCATGAGCCCTCAATTTACGTCCCTTTCCGAGGAAAACATCTAAATCCTTAACTATATTATAAACCTCTTTTCCGCTTAAATGCCTGGAGTTGAACCGTTCTCCTTCTCTCCGTCAAATTGTTTCTTCATCTTGCGGTGTGAGTGAGCCCTCCAAAGGAACCGACGGTGACGCATGTACACGATTTTACGTGAGTGTTTTAGCCATATACTCTCGGTACCATCTAAACAGTGAGTACAAGGTTTGGCATCTTTTGTACTCTAGCTCAACAGGTTAGCAAGTGCAGGATAATCATTTATGGTGCAAAACAAGGAGGGTAAAGTGAAATTCTCTCGTTTGTATGCATCCCATACTTGTACCCCTTCGTTCCACAGTACTTTTAGATCTTCTACCAATGGTGCTAGGTACACATCAATATTATTCCTAGGTTACTTTGGCCCCTGGATAAGTATCGACAGCAAAATATACTTTCGCTTCATACACAACTAAGGAGGAAGATATAGATGCAAAGAGTCACGGGCCAAGTGCTATATCAGCTGCTCATGCTACTGAAAGGATTCATTCCATCTGTATTCAATTCAAACCTTATATTCCTCGGTTCTGCACCAAAATCTGCAAGCCTCCTATTGATGTTTCTCCACTAGGTGAAATCAACAAGATGTCTCAGTATTCTATCCTTCTTACGCTCCTCCGAGTGCCAATGCAACAGTTATGCCTCCTTTGGATTCGCCAAAAACCGCTTCAAACGTGGAATTATAGGAAGATACCATCCACCTTAGCAGGAGATCCTTTCTTCACCTCTGTTCCCTCGCCGTAATCTGATTGATTGTTATGTTTGTATCAGGATGCGTTGCACACCAGACATACATGCATGTTTGCATGCTCTTTACGGTAGAGGATACAGTCGTTCAGACATGCATATACTCTTTCTACTTCCATTCTCAATGGACAAAGAACATTCTTGACTTTATACATGGTCTTAGACAACTCATTTCCCTTCGGAAGCATGTCAGCTAAAAGCCTAGCAGCGCCGTGAAACTCTTGTCGGACCGTTGCTTGCCTTCAATTTCAACAGTTCAAGTATGGCTGACAACCTCATGTACTTTGACTTGCAGCACGTGAACAAAAGTTTCTCCGAGTCCTCCATCAAACCCTAGAATTTAACATACTCTTTCTCATCATAGTTCTCTTCTACATCGTGAAACATCTGATCTAGATTGTCATGGTGCAGTCTATCTGAATCTGAACCACAATCGACATCACCCGGTGGCATATCATTAACTTCACCGGCGATGTTATCCAGTGGCATATCATTGACTTTGCTATGACTGGTCCAACACGTATACCCCTTTTGAAACCCCTCCTAATCAAGTGCGCTTCAATTTGCTCTCGGTTCTTAAACATCTTTAAATTTTCGCAGTGAATGCATGGACAGTACATATATTCCACCCCCTTATTCAACATATCCTTCTCGGTAGCTCTTATAAAAGTAGACACGCCATTAATGTATTCTTCACTCACACGGTTCACGGCATACATCCAGCTTTGATTCTATGTTATGCATATATATAACAACTTAGTATTAAAAATTAAATTAATTAATTAGTATACTACATATATACCACATGCATTAGGGCTTTGCTAGCTTAGTTAATATTAACACAACAGCTATTTTCCCAGTGAGGAACTAATTATAACCAACAATTTTGATAAATTTGGCCTCCCACATGACAGGAACTGATCATGTATGGTCAAATAGATGCAAACCATCTTCAATAACAGTCAACGAAATTTAGATCTAAATTTTGATGCAACGAAAAATAAATTTTATTACTAAACATATCTAAGACAACCAAGAACTTGATGAATCTTCAAAGCTCTCCTGCCAAATAGCTTGCCTCCTTCCACCAAATTAAATGGCCTGAAAGCCTTGCCTCCCCCAGGTGCAGCACCGACCTAGATCTGGATCAAATTAAAGACAAATGTGGTTCTAAGCGGCGTAATTAATATATAGCCAGATTATCACATACGGTTTTTTAATAAAAACCATCTGTGATGAGTTGATTATCATAGACAGTTTTTATTAAAAACCGTTTGTGATATTTCTAGTATCACAGACGGTTCTTCGCAAGAATCATCAGTGATACTTCACAGACGGTTTTTACTATGAACCATTTGTGATATTAACTCTACATAGACGGTTTTTACCTATGACAATAACACAGATGGTCTCTAAATTAAAATCGTCTGTGATTGTGAAACCATCTGTGATGTACTAATAGTATTTCTATAGTAGTGATACGTCATCGTAGATGCAGCTAGACAACACTTGGTCACATACGCATGCTGGTTAAAATCGATGAACACCTGATACTAGGAATAGCAGCACTTTACTTGCTGTAAATGCTTTTCAATTGGCGCTAGAATGACAGTTGTGACCCACACTGAACTGTGCCTTTTGTAGAGGATTGTTGAAGCGGTGACTATTGGTGAAGCGGTGGAGAGGATTGTTCAATATTATTTGGACAATGGTGCCGACAATCGTTATTATCTGCGCGGAGAGAATATTGTCTGCTTTGACGGTTGGGATGGAATTGGCGCATCAGCTGTCCTTGCCGCTCTAGCGGAATTACCCAAGTCTAAAGAATTCAACTTTGACAAAGTTATCCGCATAGATTGCTCAACGTGGCATAGCAGAAGATCAATGCAGAGGAGAATTGCAGAGGAATTAAAGCTTGACAAATTTGTGATGGCTATTTTTGATAAACATGATGAAGACGATGACTTCAGTGGAATAGAAAAAAGTTCTAGAGCTGAGATATCTGATGTTGCAGACCACATCTTTCGAGTCTTGAAGGACCGTAGATTTCTGGTGATTTTTCATAATGGAAGTGATGCTGAGATCGATTTACCTAGATTTGGTATTCCTGTATATGATTTTGGAGAAAGCAAAGCAGTGTGGACATTTCGTGGGAGGTTTCGACTTAAGCCTACTTTCGAAGAGGATGTGAAAGTCTCTCATGTTCTACTGGATGCATGGCCAGAAGGTGGACTATCTGATAGAGATGTAATGACCTTAGTGCATGAAGAGGCTACAGAACTTGCTCATTGTTTCAGTAGGCATGGTATCACCCCAACTATAGCTATAGATTGTTGGTTGTATATGGTTTTACTGCATTATAGTCATGGAAACTTGGAGGACTATGATCAGGATGCTCATGCTTCTAGCTACTGGGTATGTGATGGCATCATAGAAGGAGAGAGTGCATGGGAGGCCAGCAGCAAACTCTGTGAAGTGATGCACTTGGAGCATCTTCCTACTAAACAAAACAAGAAAAAGTGGTTTGACCAGTTTTCTAACCACCAAGAAAATAATTCCAGATGGATTTCAATCACATCAAAGGATGTGGAGGTACCAAATATCCAGACCATACCCCAGGAGGCAACGTCCTATTTCCTGACATTACAGAAACCAATGACGTTGCCAAAAGACTTGTTTCCTCAGTCCAGCAAACTTCGTGTGCTAAAACTCTCTTGGTGTACCTTCAGCTTTGCATCACCTCCATTCCTTTGCTGCCACAACCTAAGATTCCTCTGGATAGACAGTTGCAAAGACATTGAGTTGACCGATGGATCAATCGAGAAGTGTGAGGAGAAATGGACATGTCTCCAAAACCTATGGGTGTTGGACATACGTTGCACAGATTGGCCTTGGATTTTATCCCCACAGATGCTGGAGCTAATGATTAAACTCCGGGAGTTAAATGTGAAGGCTGCTGGAGCAAGTATGTGCAGCTGGCCCATAACTACACCCAAGTTAAAATTGCTGCATAATCTTCTCAAGTTCAGAGTAATTGAATCTCCTACCTACTTGAAGGTTATAGCACAGGAGTTGCTCGTGGAAATGGAAAAGCTGGAGCTTCTTGACTTATCTGGCAATAGTAGTGCCATGGAAGTTTTGCCAAATTTATCTCGGGCAAGTAGACTAAAGGTGCTTATTATTGATGGTTGTGCTGGGTTGAAGCAAGTTGAATCTGATGTCCTTCCAACATCATTGGAGTCATTCAGCTTCGATGGATTTGGACCAGCATCTAGGTTGAAGCATTCGGTGGAGATGCCAGAAAAAAAGGTGCGCCCGAGTGCTCGTACAAGTCAACAGTTTCCAATAGTTTCTAAGATGGTTGTGCACAGCTTAAGAGTGTATTCTTTCGTGGATTGTCAAACCTCAAGGAGCTGAACCTCTCTAACACAGCAATCAAAGAACTTGACCTCGAAGCTATGCAAACCAAACAACTTGAGCGGCTCTTCTTGTTGGGCTGTGAGAACCTTCGCAGAGTGCAGTGGCATGATGCGGGAAAGCCACCACTGAAGTTGCTATGCATAGATGCCCGAATCAAGATAGAAAGGGCATTGGATGATGATTGTCAGGGATCTTGTTCCTACTACCAGGTCCAACAGGACACCCCTCACCGACTGGCACATGTAGTTGTTGCACTTGCAGATGCAAGGTTCCTTCGGGGCTTCGATATTGGAGATGCTAGCAGTGCTAACAATGTATTGGGTCATGACAATATAAAATTCCATTTACATCTCTGTCATACTATCAGCCATACACAAGTTAAAGGAACCAACATGCAAATGGAAATCAGCCCAATGGAAGAACAACTTAGTGTTGCTCAAGCAGTAGGTTTGTCATGCCCCTATGCAGATGTCCTTCAAAAGGTTGTCAACAAGGATGGTGAAGATGGATTTTCAATGCAAGGTTGCATGCAACTGGTACCTTTGGAACGTCATATTGTTAATGTAATTGGGAAAGCATACATTATCGTCGACGAATTATGAATCACTTGATGATGATAGCTAAATCCCTACATGTGCACGACCACTCCTCCATCACTATTGTTAATGTTGGTACACAAAACATCAGAAAGCAATTTAATAATATGAGATGGTGTCATGTTGACAGGTGCCCCAAGCTGCATGCTGTGTTCCTTATTGATGAATTTCCCGTGACAGTAACATCTTTCGAGAGTCTAGAGAGCCTTTGGGCATCTCACCTACTAGCAGTCCAATGCATTTGGAGTAGGAAGATTAGGTTTCGTGAAGACGAGACAATAGTTGTTGGTGCCTTTCAAAAACTACGGTATATACACCTGCACTCCTGCCCCAGGCTCGAGTTTGTGCTGCCTTGGTCCTTCCCCACCCTTCCTTGCCTGGAAACCATCCACATCACATACTGTGGTGAGCTCAGACAGATTTTCCCAAAGGGGGAACCGTACAAGGGCAAATCTGCTAACCGTGTAAAATTCCCAAGACTCAAGCAGGTCCATCTCCATGATCTCCCCATGTTGCAGCATATGTGCGAGATCGAGATGTTGGCTCCTTCTCTGGAGACCATCAAGCTCAGGGGCTGCTGGAGTCTCAGGCGGCTGCCGGCCATTCACATTGGGCGTCCAGATCATAAGCCGCCGGCGGTGGTGGACTGCGAGAAGGACTGCTGGGACAAGCTGGAGTGGGACGGATCATAAGCCGCCGCCGCCTCTTCGAACCGCGCCACTCGCGTTACTACAGGAAGACCATACCGAGAGGATCACTTCTAAGGTATGCGCGCATCTCTAGTGTTAGATATCTGACATCTCTAGTGATTTCACATTATATCTATCGAGAATCATTTACATCGTGGCCTCTAATATAAGTACGTTCCGTCCATTGCTCTTTAACTGCTGATCTACTGGTTTTGCTTGTTTGATTCTCCGTTTTCGATATGTAGGTAGACCAAAAGATGCAATCTTACTACATATGGGGCAATATGCTGCTATCCACAGGGTGTTGCTGTGACCATCTAAGTAGCTACCACCGTGTGTTTGCAACGCTATAAGTTGGTGTGTTTGTGCATTTATGTTTGTGTGGCTTGAGACTTGCTGTGAGAAGGCCATGCCCAGAGGTTCTCTCGTCTGGTCAGAATGGCTCGCTTCAGTTCAATCCCTATCAGCTTACAATATGTTCAAATTTGTTTATTATACACTTTTTTTGAAGGGGTATTATACACTATTTTATTGCTTCTCAATTGCTGATCACATTGCTCTACCGGTTCCAATGTCTATGTTTCATATTCAGGTGATCTCTATGGTGCATGGTTACTACATCCATCAGTGTGCTGCTACCTACCAGAATGATGTTGCCGCTATATTTAAATAGTTACTTCTCACTGCATGTGTCTCCAACAAATATATATTGGTGTGTTCATAGTAGTGTGGCTTGGGAGCTGCTACATGCTAAAACCTCGAATAAAAGTGCTGTGCATGTTCCTGTGCACACGTGCAATATCTGTTTTGAACGACTATAGCTTGATTTGTGCATTTTCGCGCATGCACGAACTTGTATTTGAAATAAGGTCTGATTGTGTACACAAGAACCTGGTGGTGTGTGATTCGTCAAGGACAAGACTTCTGTTCTTTATATAAAGAACAAATGTTATGCTCTGTTTGAAAAAGTTAATATGCTATTCCACGCAAGTATGAACTTTTTGGATGTTAGTGCGCAAGGGATACGCAGTAAATTCTGAAAATCATTATACCTAACAAGAAGCTAGCTGCTTCTGCTTCATTTTTGTTGGATGGGCCCTATATCTGGGAAGATAACAAGAAGCTAGCAGTAAATTCTTTGGTTTGGCCTCTTTAACATGATAGCCGATAGGATCCTGAGATCACAATGAGCCTATGAACCTCCGAGAAACAAGCTGGCTCTGTGACATTTTATGGAGGAATTAATGCTCTCTTCTTTCTTTTTCTTTTTTTGTATTGGAGGGCAATGGAGTTGAATGGTTGCAACACATATATGTGTTAAGGTTTGGTTGTGCACAGAGACAGTCCTGCCATGGTATCTGTGCTCACTGCTCAAGGTGTTGTTGATTGAGTAATAGTGCCAATCTCTGCTTCAGAACTTCATTCGTCTTTCAGACGGGGTGGCATGTACAGCGGGAATGAGGCTGCACATTTTGTGCTTTGCATAGGACTATAGCGGGAAAAATGTTAATTTCATCTTTCATAGACATACAAATATATAGTTGGAAACTTGGAATGAAGATTTTACAGCCCTAGGAAAGTTGTGTGTATATCTGATTTACATAATAGGTCAACAACATGATGAAGGCGGCCGTGAAACCGCAACCACCAACAGAATAAAACTCTACTTTGTGTTAAGACAGAATAAAACTCGGCTTCGTTGGCTTCTAGGCAACGGCGAATACAGGATTTCGCCGCGCCGCAGACTAAACTCTAAAGGACTAATAGCCTAGAAGTAACGCTAATTTATACAACACAACAAGAATACAGTGATAATGTGATACTGCGATACGATATTTTGCAAAAATAAGAATATGGCTATACAGCAAGTATATATATTCAAAATTAAAAAATATAGACAAGCTACGAAAGAGCGAGAAACTGATATTATCTTGATAAATACTATATATTCTATTATTCCTTTCCTCCCCTAGTTGTTGTGGACCAAGATTGAGCACGATGACACTGATGTCGTCATGGAAACGCCGCCTCACCCCACTCTATCGCCTTCAGATCACGGAAACTGACCTTCCTCTTCCTTGTGGCCTCCTTCAAGGCAGCCCTTACTAATCTATTTGCTATTCTCTGCAAGAATTATTTCGTATAAGCTTGGTGTTATTTTATTGCCTAACAGATCATTCATGCGTGGACAAATTCCCCACGATGGCAAGATCAAATGTTGTTAATGTTATATCAAAACTCATTGTTCTTGGATTCTTGAAGACAATTTGCATAGCAACGTGGTTGCTGAGATGCTCCCAAAGACCGTTTGAAGCAAATATCAGAAATAGGTCATTTGGTTTCAGCTTGCGAACTTGAACCGATGGTTCAATGCTAAGAGCTGGCCTCTTCAATGTAATAGGGGGACTAATTTGCCGAAACAAGGGGTCCATGCTATGCTTCGATTTCTTCAAGTAAATATCACCAATGGATCTCAACACCTGATAGTACAGCAATAAAATATTAACTCGTGTTACTTTTCTTTGTTCTGCTTCTAGGAAATTTCATAATATGAATCATAAGTTCTGCTGATATTACCGATGCATGAACCAAAAGACAAAATCATAAGTTAATGATTAAACAATTTCCATCATTAGCTCTCAAAAGATAAATAGAGTAGTTTATAACCAAAAGAGATAGCTCAAATGCATAGTTTGTAATCCTAGGAATCAACTGCAAATACCATGCCGAGATGCATCAAATTACAAATCCCATGAAGCAACAAAAAACTGCAAATTTTATCATCACGCAGCGATCTTTACCCCCATTTCTCAATCGAAATGAAGAGTTTCCTCATCGCGCTCTAACCTGAATTATCCCCTTCACCCTCCACGCACCACTGGTGTGCACCATGTTTCTGCCCGTCATCCGGGTGGTTACCAACAGTTCACGACAATCCTGGAGATAGATAGTCCTTTTCTATTCAATTTCAAATTTAAATTTGAATTTCCTTTTACAGATTTTAACTACTCGGAACCGCTTTTCAATTCAATTTCACACTACCATATCATTAACTATACAAAGCTGGGGGGATTCCGGCCCCCCTAGCGTGTCCACGTCGCCATCCTCACGAAAAAACACTTCCAAATTTTTAAAATTACGTATAGGTTCGTGGTTCTTACAAAAAGATCTCTGATTTTTTGCGAAAAAGTCCTTGCACACTTTTTTCTGGATAGCGACCGCGGTTTCCTGTAATTACGTATAGGCCCTTATTTCTTCAGCATAGGTCCCTGGTTTTTGTGAAAAACCCTTCCACTCTTTTTTTATTGCAAAAATGCCCTCGTTTTTCCCAAAAAAAACCTCGCGCTTTTCTTTTGCTATGAACTTTCGCCTCTTTTATTTCAGTCCACATGGTGGCTGGCGTGGCGCCACGCCACGCCTATGTAGCTAGTTGCTAACAAACCACTTCCAAGCGGGAGCAGAGAGGAACTAGTACCAGCCTAGATTTGGCTTTCAGAACCTTGTTACTGGGGTGGTTAGTAAATGGACACCAAACAATAGATTTCCAGTCATGCAAATCGAAACTGGAACTAGTTTGATCGGTCTCCAGGTGAGGGGAAAAGATGGTAAAATCACTGCTAGTCCCAATCCTTCTTAGGGTGTGATGGAACCTTGCTGGATTACATTCAGATCCATTGTTTGCCCTCTGATTTTATTATTAGTTGTTCCCAGTTACTCATAGGGAAAACAATTTCGGTAAAAAATATTTATCCGAACCTCCAAGATAGACTAAAATCAGAAATTTCAAAATTTTTAGAATATTTTTGGAAAATTTTGGTTGAAATATTCAAACATTTGATTCAAATTCAAAAAATACAAACATATTACTAAGCCTCCTGTGTCGGCACCGCACACGCCACCTTCCCATCCCCTACAAGCCTCCCCCACGCCGATGCCAATGGAACAAGTGTAGATGGAGATCGAGAGAGAGAGAATCGATTTGGGAGAGAGTGGTGACGTGGGACGATGAGGCCGGTCGGTAGATGGGCCGAAAAATTTCAAAATGGGCCAAAACTTTGGCTAAATTGGGCATTTTTCGTGCTGTGCCAAGAAAACTAAATTTCGGTCAAAATTGATTTCCTCGGTATAGCTTGCTCAACAAAAGCATAAAACCAGTGAAGGGACGATGGGTCAGTACTTACCAAGAGCATCTGAAATTCGAATTGGGAATATATGAGGAATCCAATATACAAACGCAGAGCATGTGCGTATCACAAGGGAATTTGGGGTCGGTCACGGTGTTTATGCAACCAAGGAGTGTGTAATGTTAGAGGCCACAAAATGGCTTTGCTCGCTCCCTTCATATGCATAGCAGAAAAACATCCAGGCTCAAATAAGACTTTGGTTAAGTCAGACATCCTCAGTATCTCATTCAAGCCAAATCAGAATTCGTATGCACTAGTCATGGAGTTGTGTGGAAAGTTCCCCAAGCAGCGCAGTGGGAACAACACCCTCCACTCGATGTCCCATTCAAGCCAAATCAAAATCTGCATGCACCATTTCCAACATTCATTGTTTGAGATGATTCTAAAGTCTGGTAAATTATTTAGTTAAGTTGTAACCATTATAGACTTGTAATTACACTATTTTACATTAGAAGATTGCCACAAGATTCAGTCCTTACGATTATCTAGACGATTCTACTACAAACCACACTCTTGTGCTCCAATAGCACCAGCCTCTCTTATCATCCGTCTAGATATTTAAGCAAGTTAAGAGTTTTTAGAGCATAAAATAATTGAGTTCAATGTACTAACCACTTTCCAACAGTGACTACCTATACTAAGTTTTTACCTATACTAAGTTTTTCATGTTTGAAATGATGTTAAGGCAATTTAATATCCTCGAATATCTAAGGAAGACTAAGCATGGTGCTTAGATACAGAATTATCACTAGTGTATTTACCATTATATTCTAGGGTGACATGGTTTCATATCCAAAGGCAAGAAGTGGGAAATAATTAAGCAATTTATCTATAGGGAATTAACTATGAACTAATGAAGCATAATAACATAAAGCATGCAATTTATTACTTTCAAATAAAATAACTTACATTCAAAAAGCAAGTGCAATATGATTAAAGCATTGATTTATCTTGCTCACAAGTTGCTTGGTCTTGAAGATCCTGGCTTAACTCGAACTGCTGCTCTTCTTAGGCTGTGTAGTCTATTTAAACAATTGCATAGAGATTTGAATAAATACTAGCAAATAAGAATAGATCCAAATGAAAATGCAAATGAACTCCAAAATTCATGTTTTCACTTTGTTGAAGATCTTGATTTTAAATGAATTTAGAATTAAATTTCATTCAATTTGGATTTAAAATAAGTGAGAACAAATCTTCCAAAGTTTAAATTTGCATTAAATCCAAAAAAATAAATAGAGGTGAGAGAATTTGTTTCATTGACAGAGGGGTCCCACATGATTTTAATTTAGTTTTTGATTTATTTTCTTACTGGAAAAGCTTCAGAGTATGACAGGTGGGACCTATGATTTTTAATTTTAGTTTTGAATTATTTTTCTTAAGAAAACAACGCGAGAGACTGACAAGTGGACCTAAGCATTAAGTCAAGCCTACCTATCAGTGACTTAATGCATTAAGTGGACTTAATTAGATTTTTTATAATTGGGACCCATTTGTGAGGGACCAATTAGTTTGAACTAATGACAGGCCCACGTTAGAGGCTGGCTAATATGCTACAGGTCTTCCTCGCCGTAGAGAAGCACTGTCAAGCCCATTGTAGGTGAGGTGAGTGGTGAGCTCCAGCAAGCCCCAAAACAGGTTACTGACATCATGATGGTCATATCCGTGGTGGTTTCATGGGCGACGGTGAACTACAGCGGCAACGCAATAGTGCATGGCGGTGGGATGGCTCGGCCAACATGGCAGTCGGAGTTCCGATGGTTCAAAGAGAAAATAAATAGCTCGGAGAGCATCTAATGGACGCAAGGAACTCACCAAAGGGTCGGTGAAGCTCGGGGGAGGCATGAGATGTCCTACCATCGAGGCCCAAAGCGGCACCGAGAAGAAGCACAACAACGGCAAGCTGGGTGGCCGTCGACCTAATTAGAGTGTAGAGATGGTGAGAGGAGGCTCTGATGATGCTCTCAGTAGAAGAAATTGAACCGAGGCTTACCGTAGCAATGAGGCAGCGGCGATCGAAGTTGGAGAAGATGACAGCACCGGCGAGCTAGAGGAGAGAGCAATTGCTCGGAGGGGAAAAGGAGAGCACGAGGAAGCTTATGGGTTCTTGGCCTGGTATTTATAGGTGGCAGAGCGATCAGGCGGCATGGGCTACGCACTGTCGTGGTAGGGGATGACATGGCAAGGCATTAAAGACCGGTGTCACCTTGGCATGGCCACAAGGGCAGTGAGGGGACGGTGCACATGCGATGAGGCAGAAGGATTGGGCGTCATAGCACGCACGGAGGAAAGGCTCTCACACTCGGTTGCCGTAGCAGAAGTCAGCACAACTCGACGGTGTGGTAGGGGGTGTCAGTGCGGCGGGAGGCGTCATGGAGTACTTCAATGGCAATAGGATAGCGATGACGTGGTCAGAACGCATGCGCAGGCGGGCGGTGTCATGATCAAATGTTGTGGTGGTGCTAATGCGACTTGGCCGGTGTAAGGCGCGAACACGGTGCAACACATAGGGCTAAAGCACAGGCATGAGTTTCGGTGCGAACATGATGCAGCTAAGCTGACGAGGCACAAGCAGATGCTAGGGAGTTGGCACGCAAACTTGGCACGGTCGGGACAGCGAGATTGCACGGCGGCGGCACAACCAGGAATGGCTTGGATGCGGCCAGAGCACTAACAGGACGGCGCTGGCACATTCTGGCGCCAGGTTGGCAGGGCCAGGGGGGAAAAGGTCGGCTAGGCTGGTAGGCTAAATGGGCCGAGCCCAAATCCAATTCCAAATTTTGAATTTCCTTTTATTATTTAATTTGAATTTCAAATTCAGTATGAGTTTGCAATTGAATTGAATCTTGAATTTAAACCTATATACTTACAATTTTGAGATTAATTTTCCAAGGCATGAGTTTCGGTTTTGAATTTGTAAATTCCCAATTGAATTGACTCATATTTGGGTTTTTGTTGGACTTTAACTTGAAGAAAAAGGCTTAAAACTTATAATTTTCAAGCTATTGAATCCTTTATTGAATTCCAACTTTTCCTTAAGTATATTTTTATAATTGTTTTACTGCAAATTCTCCTATGCCACTTTATAGATCATCTTTTCATTTTTGAATTTTAGCTCAATTTAGTTTTATCAATTGTATATTCTTTTCTCTGACTAGTGTTCATAAATTTATTTTCAGAGAAACCTGAAGCAAACACTCTAAGAGAAACCAAATGCCAACAAGATATAGGCAAAAAGTTTTAAGTTTCACACAATTTCGTACACCCTGAAATTTAGGATATTACAGTTAACATCTATTCACAAAGAAATTAATTCATATGAGATGTTAAGACACCTCCGTTCAAAAGCTCAATCACCTCCGTTCAAAAGCTCAAACGTGAGAAAGACGTACATCAATTTGGCATACTGCATTACAGCATACATCTATACCCTCTGCAGTGCCCGAATTGGAGAGCAAAACCGAAAAAAAAAAGGAATGAATGAAAGTACCAATGCAACTACGTGTTGACTATCTTGCATGCCGAGTTAACCATCAGTTTGTGCTGGCTGTGCACAAACTGCTGCTCAGCCATCTCCAGCAACGCTGCCATGCATGGCTCCTTCAGCACCATCGGTACGAACCCTTTCGGGAACCTCCCACCCTCGCCTGCAGCGACACCACGGGCGTAACTCGCCGAGGTTTTGGCACTCTCCTTCCTTCTCAGACAGCCATCGATAGCACTGTTACGTGTGCTATGTATGTATTGGCTAGATGCCTAGATCAGGCACAATTAAGGTAGTGCTCAAGTGAGTTTAAAGCTTAGGCTTTAGCTTAAGATGCTGCACATTTTAGCATAATTAAATTTAAAAATAAAAAAATTATATTATTATAGACAATACAAAGAAATATAATAAAATAAGAAGAATAAAACCATAAAAGATGAAATAATAAAACTAAAAGCTTAAACTCTGCACAGCCTAATTCGACGGCGAATGGTTGCTCATCAGATAGGTACAGGTGCAGTGCAATGGTGTATATATAGCGCGAGGCGGACAGTGATTGATGGATGCTGAGGAGGATTAAGAGTACGTGAGTGACGTAGATTTTGTGACAGGGCATGGTGACGTTGAAATGCGGAAGGGGGTGGTGACAAACTGACAAATTTAAGGGTCTAACTTGGACTACATATATATAAATATTAGCTCCATGAGAGTCAGATGGCTTTACTATTTTTGGCTCTCTCGAGCCATTTTTTAAGTTCTAGTTCTCGTAGTAATTTTTTTTTTGCAAATCTAAGAAAGTGCTCAATTGGACTTAATAAATTATGGTTTATGGTTGAAAAAATTAAAAATAGAAAAAATAGGTTAGCCTATCACGTATAATACAAACAAATACAAAAAAAGAACTGGTAAAAAAGTTCGAAAAAAGCCGAAAAGCCAGTCTTAGGGATGCAGCTTTCGGGAGCATGCATGTCAGTGTACCTTGTTCACACGCATACCAAGCAGCTGACTATTGCGGGATTTTTCTAAGAGGAAATTTTGTATATTTTACTAAAACTATAAAAATAGACCTTTATATAAATATCCATTTTGCAAAACCATACATTTGTCGCAAAATTTATTCAAGCCCATTCCGTCAGCCTACCCATTGCCTAAGGGGTGTTCAGAAGGACGGTGACTTCTAGCTTTTTTTACTATAGCTGAATTTTTTTTACTGTAGTTGATTTGACTTATTTGGTATAATTAATTTTCTAAAATTAAAAATATAAAAAAATATGTTAACCTATCACAGACAATACAAACAAATACAAGGAAAAATAGAAAAAAATAAAAATAAAAAACAAATCATAAAAAAAAGCCATCACCAATGCTAGAAGCCAACACGGAAGCAGTATTGAGCGCGGCCTAAAGCGATGGGTCCATCAATCAACTATGTTAAGAAATCGATGTAGAACAGATGAACGACAATACAATTATGCAATCAACCAATCACTATGAATGTAGTAGATTAATCACTGGAGACACCAATCAACCAATCAACGGAAGTAGTCTTTATTAATTCACAGAACTCAGATCTATTTACATGGTATAATACATCTCTATTTATAGTTTAAACTCAACAGGGCAATTTTGATATTTGCCCACACCGGAACCTTCTAGGTTTTGTAATACTCCCCTTTGAGCAAATACCACGACATGTACATACCTCATTAAAAACTCCTCCTAAAAACTCAGTGAAAAAAAGAGATGGAGGAAAGAGTACATTGTATCTGTTCCTTGTGACACACTTGTTGCTTCATTAAAAAACCTTTTATGTGAGAAAAACTTTAGAAAAAACTCACAAAGGAAAAAAGAGTGCAACATTTAGATATTCAGGATCATATAAGTCTTCTGGCCTTACATCAGAGCTATGGTTCAGAGATTTACTCCCCTAAAACTTGTAATTCCCTAAACTATCTCATCCCTGTGCCTCGAACACACTTCTGAAAACTAGAGATTAGGAGAGATTTTGTGAATAAATCTACCGAATTATCACAAGACTTAGCTTCAGTATCTTTCCTCTTTGTTTTTCTAAAGATTGTGAGGATAAAATAATTTAGAAATAATATACTTCATGATATTACTCTAAATATAGCTCATTTACATTTGTGCCATATAAACTGCATTATCTTCATAGATAATGGTGGAGGTCATCAACGATGTTTGTGCCATATAACTTCTGAATGTGGCTAATCATTCATCTAAGCCAAGCACATTCTGCTAAGGCTTCATACCACGATATGCATATGCCTTATTAAAAATTTCTTCCAAAAACCCAATGGAAAAAAAGGAATGGAGAAAGAAGTACATAGCACACGTTAAATTGTATTGCAGTTGTTGCCTCATTAAAACCCTTCAAGCAAGAAAACCCAATAGAAAAACTTACTAAGGGAAAAGGAGTGTAACACTTATCTTCAAGATTTACAAACTATCAATATAAGTATGATCGATAGACATGATAAAGGTTTTGAAGATCATAATATATCCTAAAGATAGTTGGTAAACCTTTAAGGTTGTGATCATCAAGTCAATACCTTCTAAGTTTGACTAAAATCAAGATTTTCTGAATCATACATAACTATAAAAGTTCAGCATATGCTCCCCCTGAAGACCACTTTCAATAAAGCATTATTGTTTTGCTGCCTTTAATACATTTTATGAAATAAATGCAGGCTAATATATTTATCCTAATCAGGATGTGGGGGTAATTAATTGCAATACCACATTTCTTTAGGATGTGACTTATCAAATCTTTTAGGTTCTTTAACATTTAGCAACCATATCTGAGTAGTACCATATGACCAAAAGTTAGTTCTACAGAAGTAATAGCATGGTCATACTATCACAAAATTATTATAACCAATCTTAATTTTGGCACTTAGGGGATTAATAAATTTACCATTAACACCAATATATATGGTACCTTCATGGTAATAGAGGATATTGCCACTCCATCAACTTCTGGTAGGAGATGCACTTTATATATGCTTATGTGGCGAACTTCTGGTTCTTAACCTCCTCATATCATTTTCTCAGGTCTTGGATGGGTCCTTCAAGTAAGAGTTTTTGATCAATTGGTGATTTAATTTCTCTTCAGGGAAATGCTCTCTCTTCTAGGAGATACTTTTTCTTCAAGTAAGAGTTTATCAGGTATAAGTCTTATATACATATATATATACATGTTGCAACTTACTTTCTTGTTAAAAATCGAGTCCTTCAGAGATCAAGCTTTGGGTTTCTTTAGGGATCCCATCAAGGATTTTTAGAATCTGATAAACTGCATATCTTATTCATGTCATCTGTCAGTGTTATTATATAATGAAACATTATTTCATTCATAATAGGAAAACATTGATCTCTACAGGAATCTTTGAACCATCGCTTTCACCACCTCATTATTTCATAATGACCCATTAAGTCTGAACGAACAGGTTCCAAGACTTTCATCTACGATTATGGTTCAATCTCAATTGCTTTCTTTCATTTTGACTCGATATGAACACTTCAAGTGCTCGGCCATGGTCTTTGGTTCTGGATTTATGTTGTGAATGTTTTAAAAAAGGTAAAAAAATATTAGAAAATATATAAAAATTTAAAAATGTAAAATAAAATTATTTATAATTAAAAATAACTATATAAAATTCAAAAAATATATAATAAAATCATATAAATATTTAAAAATATAATAGACTTAACGGGCTATGCTGGGCTATATCATGCCTGGCCGTGCCATGCCGGCATGCTGGGCCAGGGTGGCGGCCCGGTCTGGCACGATTCAGTGATAGGCCGTGCCGTGCCTAGGGCAGGCCAATAGTAGCGTGCTTTGGGCCGGTCCAGTAGGCAAGACCCATTTGGCTTTCTCTAGTGGCGGCTGTTTGATTTTGGGAGAAGAGAGATGGTGAGGAAAGGGAGTTGTTAAGAGTTAGGTTGGTAGAAGTGAAGGGTCGAGATGGAGTGGGAGTTAATCTGAGGGCTGCAAGAGAGTAGTTTGCCTTTTTCAATTCAAAATAAAATGTACTTCTAAAGTTGGCGTTTTAGGGACTGTTTGGCTACATGGATGTTCCTAGCCTGGCTAAAAAAAGCAACCAAGCTAGGCTAAGCCAGGTTGAAGGAATGCTAGTGTGGGTTGTTTGCTTGCCTGATTTAACCGCGACAATGCGACCTGAGGACAATTATGCAGGCAATGCATAGCCCATGAACCCAAGGGTGTGGCGTTGGCCGAGCATGGATGTGGAGGCCTAACGCGAGCCATGCTGGAGCTCGGTCGAGTGCGGCGACGTAGCCGAGGGGCGTGGTGTATGTGAGCATAACGCGGGTGCGACGCGGTACCGTACAGGGTCAGGCAGAGCCAAAGGCATGGTGCAGACCGAGTCCGATGACGGCAGCTCGACCTACTAAGGTCATATATTTTTTTATCCGTAGTAACGCATGGGCATTAAGCTAGTAGTATTAAAATGGAATTGAATTGGATTAGCCTAATAAACATGCCCACCACTCTTGATTTCATATATTGTATACACGATAACTAAGTCTTGCTTCTAATTAAATTAGGTAGTCCATAAAGATGTGTAACGGCAACACTCATACGTAATCACTAACAGCAACACTCAAAACTGAAGAAAATCAAGCGGAGCAGTACCTTACGTGAGGTCTCTCTATATTCACCGTTGATCTGGTGACCAGGTCAGGGACCGTAGAAAAGTGCTTCCTCGAAACCAGGCTGTTTCAGCAATTTCACCTCGCGCGCGCAAAGATTACTGCAACACAAGATGCTGCCTTGTCCCTACTTGATGAATCAACCATTTTTTGTGCGTGTGTGAACAAGCGACCGGTAATGATGGGGCAATCCAAGGACTACTGCTCTCTAATTCACAGCACAGCCATGGCTACACATCTTCAACTCCAGCTACAAGCAAAGAATCATTCGTGCACGCTTATGCTTTAGAGCTGATAGTCAGGGATGATAGTCAGGGATGATGGGGAATCAGGAATAACAAGAAATTCCAACCTAGAAAGTTCGGTTCTGACCTGATAGTCAGGGATGATGGGGAATCAGGAATAACAAGAAATCGTGCCTGGAGAAGCTCATGGTGGAAGGGATCGGTTTTCAGGTTCACAGATTGGGCCATGGATTCTCATCCTCTCGGACTTGTGCGAGCTTTTCCTTTTTCTAGGCGCTTGCTGTCGCGGCCTTCCTCAACGATGTCTGCTCACTATCGTCGCCTGTCATCCTCGATCCAATCTGCCAAGCCAGCACAACAGGACCGGGGATGGAACGTGGCGGCCGTGACGGCTCCTTGTCTCGGCCGTGGTTGCGTGCGATACTGCGATGGTGAGTGGATCAGGATCCACATTCTAAAAAGATTCAAGCATATGCAATTTGATCTGAAGGAGAAACGAATTCCATTGTGGATGTGTCCCAACATTCCAAACTGCAGGAGGAATTCAGAATGTATATATTAGAGAGTACATTTGTTGGGGTCGAGTACAACACTAAGAGACCTAGACTTATCTACAAGGAATCACCGAAACAGGAATGGGTCCTATTGTCGGACGATGTGCAGTAACCGAACGGCAAGGCAACGTTGGTAGAACTTGAATCCCGGCTAGGAGTCTTCCAGGTGTCCAGAACGGTGTGCCATGCTGATCATGACTAGATGACGAGGAAGAATTTATCTTCTAACAGGAATTTGCAAAGCTAACTATTTACCGTTACACACGTGCAAGGTGTTTGTATTTACTCGGCAGATTACAAGGAAATAATCTAAAAACAACCGAACAACACAGATATGCTATAGTTGTCATGGTCGCATAACGGGTTCGGTTGCACTCAAGAGATAAGACTTGCGCAGGAAGTAGAACTCGGTTGCTTAAACTATCCTCTCTTATCTTTCAACAAAATTAAAATTCTCATTAATTAGCAAGAGATGACTAAAAATTCTTAAGAAAGAGCCAACACGATTGCTTCAAATGTCCGCAAACGAAAGTGACAAATTGGTATCCGCACTACTCGTGTTCGACTTCGACCGATGAAAACATGTGGAGTAGGATACGGATGAACGATATCTGCTCTGTATGTGTCCGTATGTTAGGTGGTACGAGGAATTTGTTGTGACTTCACTTAGGAACAATATAAAAGATAGACGGATTGCCACATCTATGAGGCAGGAATATTGAGCTCTCTTCTTTCGACATCTCGCGATTAGTCTTTCCTTTCCGTGTTTGCTTTGATTGAACATTTCTCCATTCCATAATTCACTCCACAAGCCTTTGATCGGTCGGATGAAAATTATCCGCTTCTTCTTAAGTGAAGTCGATGGAAATTATCCAAAGACTATAGGTGTAGTCAAAGCGAACACAAAGAGCCTAAACACCGAGATATCAAAAGAATAGCACTGTATTCCCCGCCCGCTTAGATGCAATAATTCACCTATCTTTTATCATGTTCCTAAGTTCATGTTCCTAAATGAAGTTATAACATACTTTCTCATATCACATGATATTCGCATAAATACGTACATTCCGTATTTTTTTCTGAGTCTGAGGCGCACAATTGATAGTGCCGATACCTATTTGTTGCTTCCATATTCGCCTCCGCAAGCCTTCTCGCTCCTATTAGATGAAAATTATCCGCTCTATTTACACCCTTAATGACACTTCCTGTAGTGTCACCAAGAGGGGCACAAGATGAAAAATCAACAGAATTTTGGTGTCACTTGATAAAGTGTCACGATCCTATGATGCTTGGTGACTTTTAGAAGTGTCACCATATTATTGAACATATGCCATGCATCATATATCATTCCTATTTCTTTATATAGCTTTGCCCCCCTAATTTTGGCATAATTTCTTTTAATGATTATGGACATTCATTTATTTATGATTCAAAATGCTGTTATACAATTGAGTTCTTATTTCTGATTTCATCAAATACATCTGGACTCAATAGTTTTGATCAAATTTCTGAAACAATAAAAACATATATATTGATGCCAAAATTAACAGTACAAATATGTTTCGATTACACCATAGTATATATAAAACAAAAATTGAAATGAAGAATGTAGACCACATCTCTAACTTCAGTTGTCCAACGTGTCCTCTGTTTATCTACATGTTTACTGTCGTACACAGAAATGGCCAAGTTCTTCAGTCGAGTATGCTAGTTTAAAACTTGACTTTCTTGCAAGCTGTTTAAGAAAGACAAGTCAAGAAAATTGAAGTGGCATTGAAAAAAAATAAATTGCTGTACTATGAAAGTAACCATTACATATACACTTCGGTGCAAACCAAAATTTCTGCCTCTTCTTCCTTATACACGACTATAAGATATACAGAGCAACATATGTTAGTTTCATGGTGTAGCGCGTGTTTAAGACCATAGAGGCATTCTATCGAACAGATTTTAGGCACAGCAATAACACACCTGCTCAGCAAGAGATTCAGGTAGGTATGAGGAGGAACCACCAGATCGGACCCCGTGCAGCGTCGGCCGGTCAGAGGCGTGCGGCGCGCCTCAGGAGGTGCTGGATCCAGAGGAGATAAGAGGCTACTGCTGCTACTGCCTTTGCAAAACAGAGCCCTCGCCGGCCGGCGTTCGCTTACGCGCCCCATCCAACCATGCTGGCGCTACCCACCACGCCAGCATCCTCAACAAGGTTAGCACCGAAAAATCTAGCTAAAAGCAAGGTTGTCAGGATCGCGATCCCAGATGGATAGTTTTTCTTCTTACAAGATTAGATGTAGAATCATAATTCTATCAAAATTTTAAATATATATATATATATATATATATATAATATAAAAATTAAATTATATTTCTAAATATATAAGTCTATAATAAATTTTTTGAATTTAATTTTGTAATTTGAGTACACTTATTCATGTTATATCAAATTAACTTTGATTTTTGAAACTTATTTAATTATTGTTTAATAAACTAATAATCTAAAAATGCAATATGTCAAAAATAATACCTTTTTACTTTAGAACAACATGTAAACAACAAAACAAAGCAAATTAAATTAAATTAGTGCAACTTAAACTAGCAATATGTAATATCAAATTTTATATGTTAATATAATTTGTTGTTAGGATTACGATCCCACTGCGATTCTACCCGATTCTAACGATTCTACGAGTTGGATCATGATCACACTGCAATACTATCTGATTCCAATCCATATTACGATTTGCATCATCTACCTTTAGTAGATCGAGGATCGTATGATAGTAATGATGCGTGTCGCGACATCGACAACCTTGGCTAAAAGAATAATAGGGACCAGCAAAGGAAGAATGGGGAATGGAGTGGGAGCATGGCAGGATGTGTAAGGGAGGTGACAGCCAGACCTCCAAATGTGTAGTACGACACAGCCCAGTACAGACCTGATATGCCACGGACCCATTAGACACGACCTACTTAACCTGTTAGTCTAAACGGCTATACCGTACAACCTAAGCCCGCTTAGCTCAATGAGCTAAGGAGGCCCGTCTAGCACATTTGCCGTGAAAATTTCAAAAAGGTAAGAAAACATTAGAAAATATATAAAAATTTAAAAATACAAAATAAAATTATTTATACTTCTATATAAAATTCAAAAAATATATAATAAAATCATATAAAATATTAAAAATATAATGGGCTTAACAGTCAGACGGGCTAGATCATGCCCGGTTGTGCCATGCCGCATGTCGAGCCAGTGGTGGCGCCAAGCACGCCCGACGCTGCCGGCCGAGCCACCGCACAATTGGTGGTGGTCGTACATGCCTAGGCAAGCCAATAGTAGCGTGCTTTGGGCCGCCCAGAGGGCATGATCCATTTGGCTTTCTAGTGGCAACTGCTTGATTTAGGACCGCCGAGCTACGCTGGTAAAGGGAGTTGTCGAGCTAGGTTGGTAGAAGTGAAGGGTTGAGATGGAGGAGTTAATCCGAGGGCTGCAAGAGAGTAGTTTGCCCTTTTCAGTTCAAAATAAAATGTACTTCTAAAGTTGGGGCTTTAGGGACTGTTTGGCTACATGGATGTTCCTAGCCTGGCTAAAAAAAACACAACCAAGCTAGGCTAAGCCAGGTTGAAGGAATGCTTGTGTGGGTTGTTTGGTTGCCTGATTTAACCGCGAGCAATGCGACCTGAGGACAATTATGCAGGCCACGTGTAGCCATGAAGCCAAGGGTGTGGCGTTGGCCGAGCACGGATGTGGAGGCCTAACGCGAGCCATGCTGGAGCTCGGTCGAGTGCGGCGATGTAGCCGAGGGGCATGGTGTATGTGACGCGGTGCCGTACAGGGTGTGGCGGAACTAAAGGTATGGCACAGGCTGAGCCCGACGACGGTAGCTCACATGCTAAGCTAATATAATTTTTTTTTATCCGTAGCAACACATAAACATTAAAATGTAGTATTAAAATGGAAATTGAATTGGATTAGCCTAATAATCGCAAGGAATTGTATAGTAAATAAACTACAACGTTACTACAGCTGGAGCAAACTATAGCAGAAAAAAACTGGGTTATAAATGCTCTCAATAAATAATAAACTAAACATCAATTATGTCTAATAAATTCACATAATAAGTTCCCTAGAACACTCCCATAATGAGTTGATAAATAAAAACATACCCACCGCTCTTGATTTCATATATTGTATACACGATAACTAAGTCCTGCTTCTAATTAAATTAGGTAGTCCATACGTAATGTGTAACGGCAACACTCATACGTAATCACTAACGGCAACACTCAAAACCGAAGAAAATCAAGCGGGGGAGTACCTTATTATGTGAGGTCCCTCCATATTCACCGCTGATCTGGTGACACCTCACCAGATCATGGACCGTAGAAAAGTGCTTCCTCAAAACCAGGCTGTTTCAGCAATTTCACCTCGCGCGCGCAAAGACTACTGCGACACAAGATGCTGCCTTGTCTCTACTTGACGAATCAACCTTTTTTTTGTGTGTGGACAAGCGACCGGTAATGATGGGGCAATCCAAGGACTACTGCTCTTTAATTCACAGCACAGCCATGGCTATATATCTTCAACTCCAGCTACAAGCAAAGAATCAATCGTGCAAAGAATCATTCGTGCACGCTTGTGCTTTAGAGAAAGTAAGGCAAGACTGGCCAAACCAATGCCAAAAGAGTAGAGGGAGCTTAATTCCAAAAGTAGTTTGATACAACAAGAGATCTCATTTGAATAGCGTCTGGTATATGTCAAGTGGTTTCCTGGGAACTCTCTCTTCCATCCGGTTGCTGGGCTTCTAATTGACGAGGTACGAGAAACTATTCATGTGCTTCGATCTGCATTTTGCCGACTGGGCTTTTAGGGAGATTAGTAAAGTGCCCATGCATTGCAACGAAAAACTAAATAAAAGTGATAGTTTCTGAGCCGTTTATTATTTTAGGATTATTTTAGGATATATACAATCTATTATTTTAGAGAGGTGCGTTCTCTCAGGAGGAGGAAGACCTCATCATTGAACTCCATGCTGTCCTTCGGAACCGTAAATTTTAAGCCCAATTGGCGTGAGCAGTAATTCAGATTAGTAATCGCAAAGCAACACTTGATAATTCAGCTAATATAACCTCTTCTTTTCGATGAGAAGGTGGTCTCAAATTGCAACACAGCTGCCTGGGAGGATCGACAATGAGATCAAGAATCTCTGAACTCATGCATCACAAAGAAGCTCCTACAAAGGCATTGATCCCAACACCCACAAGCCCTCGCCGAGGTTGCCCCAACTGTAAGGGCACCGCTAAGCAAGAAATAGCCAATAGGTCAAAGTTATAGTCCTTGATCCAATCACAATGATATCAAAACATAGACTAAAAGAATTTGTTAGCTATGAAACATTTATACATCGTATAATACAAGACAACTATGAACAAAAATTTAGTACTACAAAAGTATTAGACAAACACACCACACTGTAATTTAACATGCTCATATAAAAGGATGGTTTCTATTTATTGCAATCAGATATGCATGTACTCATTTCTTGGGGAGAGAAGACAAGATTAAATATTTGTCATATGGTTCAATACATGAAGTCAAGTTTGATGCAATCCATGATAGAAGTAGAATTTTGTTTGTGAATTAGTTAAGACTAAAAATAAGATAAATAAGTACCAAAGGAAATTGCATAAGTCCATCAGCTTGTGGATACCTATTCCAGGTAAAAGGACCTACAAAATAGGTTTATCGACTTCCAATGATGGCATGTCAGAAATGTAACAATAAATTTGTCGAAATGAAAGGAAATGGTACAAAGAATGAAATTTTGGCCAAAGCATCAAGTATTACTTACATTTGACTGATGAAAGATCTCGCACAATACGCAAATACATTAACTGCTCATTGTACTGAAGAGTCCACCGTTGTGGCTACTGCATCAAACAGAGAAAGAGGTAGTGGGAGCCGGGATCGAATGACCTCTCTCCCCTCGAGGCTTCGCCATGCTCATACATATATCCCCGAGGAGTATCTTTACAAATGCCCTTACACTCGAGTTCCTTTCCGAGACTATCATGTCATCGCACACGGGTTCATAACTCGCTAATGTGCTAGCTGGTTTAGGTGGGGCCACCCCACAACAGAGCCTCTCATGGTGAAGGGCTTCACAGCCAAGCCATGCCGCCGAAGTCCTTTGGCCCTCCGCCCTCGCGCCCGTGACGCCAGGCGACCGTGAACGAGGCGGAGTCGAGGCCGAGGGTCCGCAGCGGGCTATTGTGGCGGCGTAGCAACGTGCGCCGCAAGACGGGAGGTGGGATGGTTAAGGTTGCGCCGTTGGTGCGGATCGCCGATCGACCACAAGGCCGGCGCTCCGCGATCCGCGCTACTAAAAAGCATGGGACACATTTAGAGTATCCAAAGTGGTTGTAGTAAGAGTGGAAAGGTATATCGTGCGCAAGGGCACGGCGGGCTTATCTATGGCGGAGTCGGAGTCGCCCCGAGGCGAAGATTTCACGGGCTCGAGTGGTGTGACCGAGTGGTGCCGGTGTGGAATAGCCGCGATGCAAAGTCAGCGAGGCGATGTCGTGGCGGCGGGCGCAGGGTCGATCGCGCGGGCGCGATGTAGTGGAAGCATTGTGCGGACGGCCCGGCCAACAACGGGTCGCCCGCCGAAGTTGCCGGGCGATGCTGGGCGAACTCCGATCCCTTGATCTGGTGTGCAGTGACGCCGCGGCGCTCAACGGTCGCGCTCGTATGTCTTCGCCGGCTATGCGGCACCAGACGCAGCGTCGCGCCGCCTCAACTTTTGAGCTTCCGCCAGCAGCCGCGCCGATTGGACTTCCGTTGGTTGCGCTTTCCGATGGAGCGACCACCAGACGCATATAGATATACCGTGGTGGAGCACCGTGGTTTGCCAAACTCGCACCCCACGCCACGCCTAAGATGGTCTTGTTCTCATAAATAGGCTTCATCGCCTCCCGCGCCTATTTACGAGAACAAGATCGCCTCCGAGCGTGAGCAAAGATGCCCTACTGACATTTTGTTGGTAACACCGCACCCGAGTGGCTCGCTGTTGTGGGGTCGCGGCGAGCCCCGCCGGTGGTGTGCTTGGCGAGGCCGGGCGATCACCGCTTATCGCCAAGGCGAAGTCGGCCGGCGAGGAGCGAGGTTGTGCCGCTCGCCCCGGACGCGCCACGCGGCAGCACTATTGGTGTGTCGTCGCGTGTCGTGGCCGCTGGATTGGGCGCCTAACCGGGCCTCGACGCGACGTTCTTGTTGCGGGAAGGTGCGCTCGCTCGCATTTACGCTGGGCGTATCGTGGAAGGTGAAGGGGTTTTAAATACCCCGAGTTAAACCACCTCCTTTGTAACGCCCGAGCTTCAAGTTCTCGTTGCTCGCCCCACTATCTTATTCCCATCGCGCTCTTCTTCGCGGGACGGCACGAGGTAGGAGGATGATGGCGAAGATGAGGTGCGCGCCCCACCCACCCAAGGTCGGGCGCTGCCTTCAAAGCGGAGTTGCCGTCGAGGTGGCGCACACACTCGTGGGAGGATTCGGCAGATGTGGGCGAGCGGCGGCGCGGCGGGAGGATGGGTGGACCGCGCCCCCGCGGCCCCGGCTCGACGCCGGTGACGGAGGAGACGACGGCGGCCTTTGCGCGAGGAAGCCGTTAGACCGTGGGGAGGTACGGCCGCTCACGCGCGACGAGATCAACCGCGCTCAACACGACGGAACCGATCGTGTTCGCCGCCTTCCTTGATGCCGGTTGCGATTCCGCCGCCGAACTTGTCGGGGCGCCTTGCGGGCCTTCGCTTGAGTTGGCGCAGATAACGCCAACGGTGATAGCTCGCCTTGCGTGTACACCGGGCCTTGCGACGGAGGCGCAGCTGGCCGACCGCCCGCTGTTCGCGATTCCTCCATGACGCCCGGTGAACCGAGTGGGCGGGTGATAGGATGCCGCGACTTCCGGTTGTGTCGACCTTATCTTGCGCGCGGCCGTGAGAAAATTTTTTCGCGAGTCGGGCCAGCAGATGGGAGCCCGGTTGGACGAGGTGGTGGTTCTACCATCGCGCGGCGAGTGGTAGCGCCTTGAGTGTTCGGGCGCCAATTGTGGTCAACCCCGCACCCGACACTCGCTAGGTGCTAAAGACGAGCGGATAGCACGGAGGCTTGTGGGGATCACCGCCCGCTTCAATATGCGCGACCATGGAGGAGCTTGTCATGTGGCGCGCGCACCCTTGTCGACGTGGCGCCTTACTCTTGGGAAGCTCACGCGACAACGCACGCCCGTGTGTGCACGCCGCCGAGACCCATGGACCGTAAGTGTTGGGGCTCGGCTTTGCGCGGGTACCGAGCATGTTGTGTTAAATTCCCTGGCTACTCGCAGGGTGTTCGAGGACGCGAGCGCACGGTGGGCGCAGCTTCGCCTTATACGCCAGGAACACGACTACACGCGGCTCGCGATCGCGAGGTGGCTTGGGCGTTGAACCGCCAGATGCGGCTTTGGGCGTGAGGGTGCCCGAGCGCCTGTCCGAGTCCCGAGCCCGCTTCTGCGGTCCCATGGGGAGGGAGGTTCGCCGCCGCTGGCCCCAATCTGGTGGAGCACGCCACTGGAGGCGCACGACATCGCGGCGGGCGCCGCTGGAGATGCAATTGACGCTCGCGGCGATGTGGGGCGGGCGTGGTTCCGTGCGTGGTGAGGCCTCCGCGAGCTCTTCGACGCTGGGCCAGCCCGCTATTCCTCGCAAGTGAAGAGGCCCCCGCATAATCGCTTTCTCCGGCTTCACAGGTGGCAAAGTCGAGACTCGTGGGACCCCAACGTGGGACGCACGCTCGAGATCTTCGCGCGCGTGCTCGGATACACGGCCGCCGAGGGCGAAAGCTGGTGGAATCGAGCCCACACGCAGGTTGCCGTGCTCGGGCGAGGAGGTGGAGGATGCGATCCCGCGGACTTGGGCGGCCGAGGTAAACGACATTGACCGTGCCGTCAGATACGCGGAGAGGGTCGACTACCATGACCCCTTTGCAAGAACGCTGCCTCGCGCCGCCGCCCCACGACGCGGCGAGGGCGCTTACTTGGGAAGGACGCTCATGACGGGACGCCGCTGCCGCCGTGCCGCGACGTAGTTTGGCGGACTTTGTCCTCGACCGGTGGTGCAGCACCGGCGAAGCGCAAGGACAAGGCTGCCGCCGGCTTGGACCAACAGACGCTGCAGCGCGCGGGCGGCAGGCTACTAGACGCAGTGTTGGAGGTCTCAAATGAGGGTAAGCTCAGGACTATGGTAGCGCCAAGCTCTTGATGCTGTATCGATTATTGTGTTGCGCAGACTCGCCTTAGCCGCACCGCAGCCGCGCAGATCCGGAACGGAGGCCTTAGAAGGCGGGTACACGCCGCGGAGAAGACTCGCGCGGCGCCGGAGGAGGCACATGCGTTAAGGACGCCCACCGCGGGGCTTGAAGCGCACGCGCGGGGCTATTGGTTGCGCAATGAGCTTGTGGCCCGTGCTCAGCAGAGGCGCCGAGGAGCGGATGGCCCGCTCCAACAAAGTTGCCGCGCTGGAAGAAGAGAAGGGCCGCTTTGTGCATCTCTCGCGAGAACGACCGGCGCTGGGAGGCTCTCGGCGACGCATGGGAAGCCATGCCGGCGTGGAAGGCCTCGTTGAGAATCTCGCGGCCGGCGCCGCCCGCTTCCTTCGGGCCGAGGAGCTTCCGCGACCCTTCAACGGATCGGAAGCGACCGACCGCCGTGCCGCCGCCACATCGTTTGGCAACCATTGCTCAGACGCGTGACCGCCGCTGGGGCGCACTCTTCTCCAAAGACGAGGCCGCGCCACGCCGCTGAACCGGGCGACCCATACCGGAGACTGGCCGGGCCGAGTGATGTTCCGGTGTCAGGCGCAGCCGTGGCGCCCGCCGCTCGAAGTTTTCCACGAACGGATCCGGGAGTACATCGAGAGGCCGCGCAAAGGTAGAGCTGCGCGAATATGTACGCGGGGAAGCCTTGGCGAGTGGTCGGACGCGAGTCGCCGGCGTGATGACGACGGCGGCGGCGCGTTCGAGGGTGTGTGACCTCGGGTTCTTGTACTTCAACGTGTTGTGACTTATGTACCCCATGTTACAAATGAATAAAGTCAAAATTACCTCGCTTGCCCGACCGCGCGCCATTTCATTCACAAAGTGGTCGAGTGATGAGGACCGTGCTGGTTTCGATATCGTAGCTCGCCGATGTTTACGGCGCCGTGGCGGCCGAGGAGGCGCGAGCTTCGGGCGAACCGACACTCAACGGTGAGGGTTCGCGCGGAGGATCGCCGGATGCGCCGAATGAGTAGCTGGCTTGGTGGGCCTTGTACTCGCTTTGTGGGCGTGACTTTGTATGTATCGGTGGTATATAACCATGATCGTCCGCTTCGCCATGTCGATGCTGCTACCTACCGGCGGTGGCGGCGGAGCTGGCGCTAGTCGCAGAGACGCGCGAGCGCTCCGCCCCTACCCCCGAAGTGGTGGCGGCGGAGCCGGGCGCCAGTCGGAGTAGACGCGCGAGCGCCCGCCCCTACCCCAAGTGGTGGCGGCGAGCCGGCGCCAGTCGCAGACGCGCGAGCGCCCGCCCCTACCCTCCGGGCGGTGGCGCGAGCCGGGCGCCAGTCGCAGCAGACGCGCGAGCGCCCGCCCCTACCCGGGCGGTGGCGGCGAGCCGGGCGCCAGTCGCAGACGCCGCGAGCGCCCGCCCCTACCCTCCGGTGGTGGCGGCGAGCCGGGCGCCAGTCGCAGAGACGCGCGAGCGCCCGCCCCTACCCGGCGGTGACGGCGAGCCGGGCGCTTGTCGCAGCAGACGCGCGAGCGCCCGCCCCTACCCCGGCGGTGGTGGCGGCGAGCTCGCGCCTAGTCGCAGAGACGCGCAGCGCCCGCCCCTACCCCGAAGTGGTGGTGACGGAGCCGGGCGCTTAGTCGCAGAGACGCGCGAGCGCCCGCCCCTACCCCGGCGGTGGCGGCGAGCCGGGCGCCAGTCGCAGAGACGCGCGAGCGCCCGCCCCTACCCCGGCGGTGGCGGCGAGCGGGCGCTTGTCGCAGAGACGCGCGAGCGCCCGCCCCTACCCGGGTGGTGGCGCGGAGCGGGCGCCAAGTCGCAGACGACGCCGCCGCCGCCAGTCGAGTAGACGCGCGAGCGCCCGCCCCTACCGAAGTGGTGGCGCGAGCCGGCGCCAGTCGCAGAGACGCGCGAGCGCCCGCCCCTACCTCCAAAGTGGTGGCAATGAGCCGGGCGCTAGTCGGTAGACGCGCAACGCCGCCCCTTCCTCCGGCGGTGGCGCCGAGCTGGCGTTTGTCGGCGACGCCGCGAGCGCCCGCCCCTACCCTCCGTGGTGGCAGCGAGCTGGCGCCAGTCGCAGCTGACGCGCGAGCGCCCGCCCCTACCTTCGGCGGTAGCAGCGAGCCGGGCGCCAGTCGCAGAGACGCGCGAGCGCCCGCCCCTACCCTCCGGCGGTAGCAGCGAGCGGGCGCCTAGTCGGAGTAGACGCGCGAGCGCTCCGTCCCCTACCCTCCGAAGTGGTGGCAGCGGAGCTGGCGCCTAGTCGCAGTAGACGCGCGAGCGACTTTGTGCTGCCGGGTGGGGTAAGGGTAATGTAGGATGATGGAATGTCGTGGACGAGCTCCGTGAGGCCCCGCTGGCGGCAAGTGGGGCTTACGGCGCCATCGCTGCGCTGCGGTTTGCAAGCGCCGATTGGACAGGTGGGGCGGGATCCGCGGTGGGCTGCACGTGGTGTGGTACGGCTACAGAGAGGTGTCCCTTGGCCATCGCCCACAGCTTTAGACCACACAGAGTAGGGTTGGGTACGCGCGGCGCGTGGCTGACAGAGCCCTGTGAGTGGGGTGGGGGCACAATTGTCGCACCACGTGCCCCTGGGGTGGTGACGGGACTCTTGAAGCGTAAGACCCGGGGTCTTGCCTCCGGGGCTCTTTAAAAAGGGGGCGGGTGGGCGAGCGAAACGGCACTCGCATTCCCAGACCCCGCACCCCACACTCGGCTTGTTCGCACTTCGAGCAGCAGCGTGGAGGGCTCCGGCACGCGGCTGACGCCGCTGGGCAATCAGGGGTCGGCATCCCGCCCCGTGGGGATGCGGCCGCGTGTGTGCTTGGCCCACGCCGCCCGTCAAGAGCCGCGTTGGCACGGGTAATGGGCAACCACTTGTACTTCATCCGGTTGCTTGTTGCTTCGAGCATAGATCGTTACGCGTATTTGGGCAAGGTGGCGTTCCGCCTGCTGCCCCATGCCGCCGTTGCTCCCCGCCTCCTTCTCTTGCTACCAAGCGCCTGAGATGGGGGGCCGCGGCGCCGGCGGTGTTGCCGGGAGCCACGCTGCTTCGCGGGCAGGCTCCGGCTCCTTCGGCTCGAGGCGGTAGGCCCCGAGGGGAGTCCTGGGTGCTCTCCGCCTTGTAGCGCCTTTTCGGGACAATGCCACATCCCGGGGTCGAACGCCGATGGCGCCAGCGCCCACTCGTCGGCCGAGGTCGGCACCGCACGCACTTCCGCCGAGGGCATCCGCTTGCGGCTCGCCGCAGAGGCGCTTAGCCCTCGAGCTCTGCGCGCGCTACTTGATCGGCATGCAGGAGTCGTGCTCGCCCCTGTACTCGCGGTCGGCTGTCCATGCCCGTGCGACACGGTGGTTTGCCGGGCCTTCGCGAAGCCTCTGGAGCCCCCTGCGCCGTTGTGTGTGGCCTCCGTCGAGTGCGTGGGATCAGCATCCACGTCGTGTGTGGCCGCCGTTGTGTGTGGCCTCCGGAGAGTACGCGTGGTGTTAACACCAGCGCGTGCGCGGGACTTCCGCATCTTGTTTAGACTCAGTAGAGTACGGAGAGAAAACATCTGTGTCTTTGTTTGTACTCCGGAGGGGGCGTGGTTCTACAACCACGGCTTACCGGTCACTCGCGGAGGGTACGCCATCGCGTGCGCGGGACATCGCGCCTTGTTTATACTCAAGTAGAGTGCGCAGGAAAACATCCGCGTCTAATTTGTTCTCCGAGTATGCGTGGGACTATCAACCACGGCTTAGCTATGCTCGGAGGGTACGCCTAACGCGCGCGCGGGACATCCGCCTTGTTTATACTCGTGAGAGTGCGTGGAGGCAGACCTCATCGCCACGCCTTATTTATACTCCGTGAGTGCGTGCGGAGGCAAGCCTCATCGCCACGCCTTATTTATACTCCGTAGAGTGCGCGGCGGAGACAAGCCTCATCGCCACGCCTTATTTATACTCCGAGAGTGCGTGCGGAGGCAAGCCTCGCCGCTACGCCTTATTTATACTCGTAGAGTGCGTGCGGAGGCAAGCCTCGCCGCCACGCCTTATTTATACTCGAGAGTGCGTGCGGGGCATCCCCGCGACGACTTATTTATACTCCGTGAGAGTGCGCATGTGAACCCGAGAGGCGGAGACCGTGCGCCTTATTCTAGTTTAGACTCGCAGAGTGCGCGACGTGAATCCGGAGGCGGAGACCGCGGCGCCTTATTCTAGTTTAGACTCCGCAGAGCGCACGTGAATCCGGTGAGGCGAGACCGTCGCCTTATTCTAGTTTAGACTCCGCAGAGTGCGCACGTGAACCCTGAGGCGGAGACCGTGTGTCTTATTCTAGTTTAGACTCGCAGAGTGCGACGTGAACCCGGTAGGGCGAGACCGCGGCGCCTTATTCGACGCTGGAGAGTGCGCGCAGGACTCACCCCGCGTGGCTTTGCAGAAGAAACAAACAACTTCGCAAATGGCGAACTTTATTAAAGCCCCGCTTGCGCGGTAGGCGCCATAAAAGGCGAGGAACTAACCGCTTGTCCGGACATCGCGACGGTGAGGTATGGGGCTCTCTGCTCTGGAGGGGCGCGCCGACTTAGGAACCGCGCGAAGCTTCACGATGCGAGCCTCGTGCCATGCTCGATGTTGCGGCCATATGTTGGTCACCGGGACAAGTGATGATGTCCCATGGGCCCGCAAATTTGACGATAGGAAGCCGTGATGCGGACCGCCCCAAGGAGTTGAGGATCGGTCTTCCCAAGATGGCGTTGTAGGGTACCGAATGTCAACAACGCCGAATGTAGAGTCCGCATCCGCCACGTTGTCGCCCGTCCGAAGGAGACTTGCGAACATATTTGACCGAGCGCCAGTAAGGGCTCACCTCCAAACCTTGAAGCGGATCTTGAGGGGCCTGCGGCTGCGAGGAATCGCCATCCGTCGAAGGTCGCCGCGAACAAGACGTCGCGTAACTTCCTCCATCAACTAGGACTCACCGACGCCGCACCCGACGATCGTGGCCTCGGACGCACAGGGGTCTTGATGAGGGAACTCCACGCCTCGCCGCCGGGCCGTGAAGGTGATCGTATCGGGCCCACCGGCGGTGCGCGCAGCTGGTAGGCCGCCACGCGGTGCGCCGCGCACGTATGCCTTGCGCTGATGAGCTTCCGAGATTACGTATGATTCTAGTCGAGCGCCTTCTATGACATGGACGCACAATGGCTTTCTCGAGGTCTGCGATTTGGGCGGCAACCGTCGGAGACCTTCATAGCCCACGGCCCCGGTCTCGGATCCGCAGGGGTCATCCAGGGGCCGCCGGATGTGTGCCACGACGATGGCCGCGCTCCAGCCGCTTTGTCACGGGCGGCGCTTGCTTTGAGCGCCGCGATAGTGGTGCAGAGCGGTGTCGTGATTGCCTTGGCCGTGCACTCGCACCACTCGCGGCGATGCTGATCGCCGTTCGTCCGGGCCCACGTGCCGGCCTCCGCCCGCCCCGCCGCGACCTCGGCGAGCCCTACCCGCGCCGGGCGGGGCATTGTCTTTCGAACGCCTTCCACGCCAAAGATGTGACGGCTCGGTGGGACGCCGCGACCACGCCGAGGCTCGCTGATGTGCTCGTGGTGGAGGCGCCCCAGGCAGCTCGCCGATGCTTGCTTCGCAGAGAGTTTGCCTTCGCCGGTCGGCGCTTGTCGCCGCATCGTCCCGCTGCGTTAGCGCCGCGTCGCTACCTCGCGCGCCGCGTTGTCCTCCGCCCGAGCATATTCCTCCATCTTGCCGAAGAGCTTTGCCACCGCCTTGATCGGCTTTCGGCGTTGTACTCGGCGAGAGGCCCCGGGCGAGACCTTGTAGTGCCGCGTTAATGATCGTGGTCTCATTAACGTCTTGACCCGCAACGGACTCGCGAAAACGCCGGAAGTACTCACGAGCCCTTCCGACGATCCGCCGCTGATTGCGAAGAGCTGATCCACGTGGACACGCCGACATAGTTCCCCGAAAGTTGTTGTAGAGGCGGTCGCGAATCTGCTCCCATGCGTAGATTGAGCTTGGCTCCATGGTGAAGAACTAAGAGAGCGCCACCGCAGGCGCAGCGGAGCCCTTGGCCTTGGTGGTGTCGCCACCGCGCCGCCGATGGCGGTCTCGCATACACGCGCACGAACTCGAGGTCTGCGGTCGCTTTATACGACGTGACGGAGCTGGGAAATTTGAAGTCCTCGGGCCATGGCGCTCGCTGAAGGCCCGCGACAGCGGGACTCGGATCCACGCGACGAAGCGGGCACGGCTGGATGTGGAACGCCACGGCCGTCCGCCCTTCGGGCGTGTTGCCCAACGCAGCCACTAGCGGGCCTCGCAAACTCCGAGCCTCTTGCATGCCTCGCGATCGCACTCGAAGGTCCGCTAGCTCGTTGGAGCGCGCTGGCGACCGCTAGGAGGGTGTGCTCACGCTTACGTGGATGAGGCCAGGTGCGGCCGTTGTATTCTTGGTGTAGTCGACCATCGCGCCGTGCATGGACGATGGTCGCGCCGGTGGGCACCGATGCCACCGTCTTTGAGCACCGGAGCGGCACTGCTGGGATCGGCGGTCGCGCCATGCACGGGATGAAGTGCCGCGCGGATGGTAGGCTCAACCGTCGCGCCGGTGGTGGCAAGGCCAACGGTCGCGCCGCCACGGCAGATCGATCGCCGCGCCGGTGGTGGCGGGTCGGCCGCCGCGCCGGTGGTGGCGGGTCGGTCGCCGCGCCGTGGCGGCGGATCGATCGCGCGCGCTGGTGGCGGGTCGGTCGCTGCGTCGGTGGTGGCGGGTCGGCCGCCGCTCGGTGGTGGCAGGATCGACCATCACGCGATGAGCATCGCCGCTGCGCCCCGACCGATGCCGGCTCGTGTTGATGCGGGCCTTGCCGCGACCGCCTCCTTCTTCTTCGCCGATGACGAAGCTTTCTTGGTGCCATCCTTTCTCGCGGTTTCGAGGCTCTTTCGTCATCCCCACTGACGCGCGCCACTGCTGTGGCTATAGACCAAACAGAAAGAGGTAGTGGGGAGCTAGGGATCGAATGACCTCTCTCCCTCGAGGCTTCACATGCTCATACATATATCCCCGAGGAGTGTCTTTACAAATGCCCTTACACTCGAAGTTCCTTTCCGAGACTATCATGTCATCGACACGGGTTCATAACTCGCTAACAGGCTAGCTGGGTTTAGGTTGGGGCCACCCCTACAACATCCACATTGTCTTTTCTCAGAGAGTTGAACCTAGGACAAAATCTGCTCAAACAGCAAGTAATACCGATCTTCACTGGGCATACAAAAGAAACCATGTACATTAAAAAAAGAGACATTCGAAAGACTATTTACTATCATCAATACCCCAATACTAAAGGTGTGTTCCTTTGTCAAACTAATAGTCAAGGAAAGCCCTAGAACCCAATATCCACTTACATTTTACTCCTAGAATTAAAACTACTTGTTTCCCAAATTCCCAAATTTCCAAAGACTCAAAGTTCATGATAATGCACACTGCTCAAACACATGTACACACATTTTAGATTTTGAAAGAGCGAATGAGCTCAAGATTTGCAAAGGCAACTTACTTCGAGCTAGGACAACACCAGGTTTTCATTCAACCAATATAAACATGTTGCTTTGAATGGTGTCTATCCAAAATATTCCCAAGAGTTGCTGCGAGATAGGAACATTGAGTTAGAACATCTATGCATGTAAGAATTTAAAATAATTTAAGCAGAAAAAAGATGTTTTCTAATATCTAACATTCACAGTTACAAACTGTCGATTGGTTCAATACCTATATTTACCTGTACATCACCATCCACCTTGACATAGAACTCAGCATCCCACATTGACACAGCTGTCACAGTATGATTTGGTCTTTGAAGACAGTCCTCAACATGTTCCCGATGATAACCCGATTGATTAACATTCCTACTATTGTGCAACGTATGTGCTTAAACCGACAAACAGACTGTGCAATAATTTAAATTACTACTTACTACGTCATGATGTCCCCATGCTCCCTATCTTCTGCTTTAATTGCTTTATCCAATATTCCACCAGAAGTAGCACTACAAGATATATGTATATAACAAATCATCAGATTCAGTAACCCCTCAAGATATATTGCATTACACCATGATGTCCTCGGCTGTGAGGAGGTAGGGAAAGAGCGAGGCGGCGGAGGTGGAACAGGGTCGAGGGGAGCAGCCGGCGATGCACGAGGCGGCAGTGGTGGCCGGCGACGTGGCACTGGTTGGGAGGAAGCGAGGGGAGAAGAGTGGAGGGGTGTAGGAGGGAGGGAGAAGGGGCAGCGGCGTAGGGTGGATGAGAGGAGGGCGGCAGGTGGTAAGAGGCAAGCGGCGGTGTGTGCAGAGAAGACATCACCGCCCGTCCCGAAGTCTCGTCGCCACGCTCCTCGCATCCTCACCCGCTTGTCGCGCCTCTATCACCTCCTCGCCAATTAATCGCCAGACACCCGCTGCGCTCTCTTCCTCGCCTCCTCACCCGCCGCTGCCTCTCTCTCCCCTCCTCTCCGCCATCACACGACGCCTTGACCGGTGGGATGAGAGGGCACTGGATCTGCTAGAGGAAACTGGATAAGGTGAACAGATCTAGGCAATCGCAACCGAGTCGGCGGGGGTGGGGAGGAGGGGAGGAGGCGGCGACGCGGGTGGGGTGGGGGAGGAGGCAACGACGGAGCGGAGGGGTGGGGGGGAGGAGGAGGCGTGCGCGGGTAGGAGGAAGGGGAGGAGGGCGCGCGGCGGGGTGGGAGGAAGGGGAGGAGGAGGCGGCGCGCGGGGTGGGAGGGAGGGGAGGAGGCGGCGCGCGGGTAGGGGAGGTGGGAGTGGGGCCGCGGGGGAGAGGGAGGAGGATGGCGGGGGCGGCTGGGAGGGGGGAGGAGGGGGCGGGGGAGGAGGGGGGGGGGGAGGAGGCGGCGGTGGGGAGGGGAGGAGGGGCGGCGGGGAGGGGGATGAGGGGGCGCGGAGGTGGGAAGGACGGAGGGAGGAGGAGGCGAGGCGCCGCGGCGCGGAGAGCGAGGAGGAGGCGAGGCGGCGGCGCGGAGGAGGCGAGGCGGAGGATGCGCGGGTGGGAGAGGGAGGGGAGGAGGCGGCGCACGTGGTGAGAGGGGAGGCGGATCGGGGGTGGGAGAGGAGGTGGATCGGGGTGGAGCGAGGGATGGGGAACGACGGGTGTGCACGGGTTCGGTTAGGGAGGGCAGCACGGGTTTTAGGGTTGGAGGGGTTTACGGTCAAGATTTTATTGTTTATATCAAATGGTTAAGAAGAGACATAGAAGAGGACTCATCAACCACCAACTCCTTCTTTTATAGTAGTAAAGATGAGGGGAGAGGATAAGGCGTCAGTCGCTACCGATTTTTGGACCACCTGACGGGATACTATAGTATCCCTCGATTAGGCCGATAGTATGGCTTAGCGATAGTACCGCAAATGGAGTGCAGTAGTCCTGATTTTCCTAAAGATTTAAGGACAGACTTGAAAAATGTAAATGATCCTTAATTAAAAATCAAACAAACTATTTTCAGGATATTATACATTGGCTTTGATAATGAAGTGGCGACCGGGACAGGGGTACGGTGGATTGCCCGGGCTGCGAGGCTAGGAAGAGGAGGAGGGGATCTAGTTCGGCGAAGCCGTACGGGAGGGCTGCGGTGGAACCACGGGGAAGTCTCACACCGGTGAAGGGAGGGGGAGGCCGAGGTGGTGACGAGGGCGACATCAGCGGCGCACGCGAGGGGAGAAACCGGGGGCGTGGGCGGCTCGCTCCGACCGAGAGGAGAAGGAAGGGGAAAGAAAGGGGAGAGGGAGGCGGGCAGGCCAGCTGGGCCGTTGGGCCTGGCTGAGCTGCTCAGGATGGTTTCTTTTCTATTTCTTTTTGTTTTGAATTTTTGGAAAATTGGAGGTAGAAAGTGAATTTAGCAAAACACAAAAATCCAATAACGCCAAGCTGAAACTTTGAAAATTGATCATGATAAGAAAATAAAATAAAAGCAAAAATCAAGATGTTACAGATCGGCTCACACCCGATCTGGACCATTATTGGGCCAAATTCAGCCCATGGTCAAACACATGTGGCCCACGTGGGGTGCAAAGCCCACGTGGCCCATCCTAGCTGTCGGACCAGGATTTTCAATCCGAAATCCTCCGTGATTCCACCGCACTATTCCCTGGATCAACAGATAGTGCTCACAGTACATTGCTGGATCATACCATACATCGCATGATAATCATACAGTGAAAAATCAAATATAATTTACATCAGAGTTTTAAAATAAGCCATGTCGGGCGCTTGTCTTACATAACGGGCCTCCCAGGCCAAATGCTATAGACAAAGACTTAGCAACAGAAAAGCGAGAACATCAGCGGAACCATATGCCACAGGCAGGCGACTGGGGGTAAATGTGTGTGTCTATATTTCCCAACCATGGGTCATATAGACGAACACCCTTACGGTGACTGGGGGACTGCCTAACACTACTAGAAAACGGATCATCCCTCACGGTTCCAAACCGTCAGGATAATACCAAAACCGCCAGTTAAATATCCGACGACGTTCCGTTAGGCAAAACCTCTCGGGGCTGGGTCAGTGAAATTAATTTGGCCGATTGCTACCCGTCATGGAAATTTAACCTGACGGTCTTTCCCGTCGAGAAAATTTAACTGACGCAGATATTTCATCAAGAAATGTATTTTCTCGAGGCCAAACCGTCAAGAAATAATTTAACCGACGGTACTAATCGACACTAAGAAAATACATTTTACCGACGGTTCTTTCACCCACAATAAAATATCCCGACTCGCAACAAAAAAGGATTTTTCTTTGGTCCACCCTCCCACAAAGATCGCATATTATGATCCGCACACAATGTTCTCAAATGCACCAATCAGATATCTATATCGTGACAACATCAAATACATTAATGTAGCGCCCATCGTGTCCTTTTTGAACTTCTTGAAAGCATTTTCACAGCAAGCTTTCTTGCTTGCTTCCCCGAGAAAGCTCCTTGGTATCATTGTGCTCATTGGGGTGTCCTCGTTGGGAATATCATGGCCATCATCATCTTCACCGCCACCCGCAGATTCATATTATCTTCATCGCCTCGTGGCATATACTTCTTAGCACGTCACTATCATCAAGATCAATTAGATTTGCATTTTCCTTGGCTTGTCTTTTCTCTTTCTTAATTTCCCTCTCCAATTTTGTATCATTCTCTTCATCATCGCCATCTTCCTGTCCATGGGCAGTCCTCCTCATCAACATTCTCTTGCCAAGCTTTGTCAGCATCAATATCAAGCAAATCAATCGTGAGCTACAGTGGAACACTATTAATTGTGGACCGTGAGCATTGTGGACAGTTAATATATCATATAAAATTAATGGATTACTTGCTTAAAGTATTAATATGTGGTTTGATTCTTTAATCCTTAATTCACATGAGCTTCATACAGAGAAACCTTAATTCATACGAAGTTCACGAAGGAAAAGAAAATAACAGTTGCTAGAACTGTAGAACACATTAAGTTCATGAAGTCACAAACCTGCATGATCTCTTCCCAAGTTTTTGCATCTTTGGTTTGCATTTTAACAACATAGCACTCCAAAGTCCAAATGATGCCCCTTCAAGCTTAGAACCAACCAGCACAATGTCTCATAGCATCATATCACCACCCAAGCTGGGGCAGCAAAAGCTACAGGAGCAAAGGGAACAGGCGTCTATGTTCAAAAGGACTCCGAATCCCATTTGGGATGGCAGTGCAGGAACACAAAACACACAGACTAGCTACAAGCGCTCAATCAAAACATGGGGCAAGGGAAGAGTACTCACTGACGATGGCTTGGCGATATGCCTGGAGCATGGCTCTGCCCACCACGGCTCCGCCCATGACGATGAGATTCACAAGAAGCCTACCCGGCTACCCGCCTGCCAAATTAGTAGAATTAACTATGAGATTAAGCTCGAATAGGGAAAGAGTACAGGAACAATTGCTAGTAAAAATCAAAACAAGAAAGGAATTAGAAATCACAACTATCTCGCTGTGTTCTTCTCTCCCTCTCGCTGGCGGCGGAACCCTAGGCGTGACTCATCTCAAGTAGGGGAGGAGGGGGCAGCGGGGAGGGGGCGGGGGGGCGACGGGAGGCCGGGAGGGAGAGGAGGGGGTGACGGGGAGAGGGAGGGGAGGAGGGAGCGACGGGGAGAGGGAGAGGGAGGGGGCGGCGGGGAGGGGGAGGAGGGGGCGGATCTGGAGGGCGGGGAGCGACGGGAGGCCGGAGGGAGAAGAGGGGTGGCGGGGAGAGGGAGGGGAGGAGGGGGTGGCGGGGGGGGAGGGGAGGAGGGGCGCGGCGGGGGGATCCGCGGAGGGCGGGGAGGGGGCGACGGGGAGGCCGGGAGGGAGAGGAGGGGCGGGGGGAGAGGAGGGGAGGAGGGGCGCGCGGGGGATCTACTGAGGGCGGGGCGAGGGGCGATGGGGAGGCCGGGAGGGAGAGGAGGCGGCGGGAGAGGGGAGGAGGAGGGGCGGCCGCACAAAATCGGGTAGGGTTTCCAGGCGGGTTGCATCATAAGCCTCACGGGCATGGACCGACAGGAAAATTTATTTTTGCGACGGTCATACGTGGGCCCGTCACAAAAATTGATATCCCTCACGGGCTATGCGGGCCCGTCAGGAAAAATAGTTTATTTCCTTGGCGGCTTAAGGAGCCCGACAGGAAAATGTATTTTTGCGACGGTGATGCGTAGGCCTGTCACAAAAATTGATATCTCTCACGGTCTATGCGGACCCGTCAGAAAAACTAAAGCCCGTGAGGGATGATCGGTCTTCTAGTAGTGTAAGACTGAACATTTGAAATCCGCCCTAATTGCCATCATCGGCTCCTTGACTTGGCGCGTCGTCATAGGCGTAGTGATCCTGACCTCCTACTTCTAGATTTGATTATGCAAGTGTGAGCACACTAACCATTGCACTCAGCGAACCAATACACATAATGCAATTATGTAACATGCATGGCTTGACAAAGAATAGGCTCGGTTTATTTTGTTTGCCGGAAATCGTGTTTTAAAAGACTTAAGGTTAAGTATAAGAAATCCGTAAACTTAGCCTTTTGGACAAAATTTATAATACCTTTGATTAAAAGATTTATAGAATAAGTACAGATCTTATCCACCAATCCAGGACTCTTATACCACATAGCCAATTTTCAGCGTTATAGCCACTAAACTTACCACTGGGACGACACCCAGGACAACATAAACTAGGACAGTCCATTGTCCTTCATTTTTTCCATACCAAGCCCCAACCTTTTAAAAATTATTTTTGAAACAGAACTATATCAGAGTTTAGCTCTCATGTCCGTCCTTGACCGTGGGCATGGCTATTCGAATAGTTTTGACTCTACAGAGTTTATACACTTTCACCACAAGAGACAATACGCTCACTGCCCCGCATGATTCCTTAGTCATGCAGTTGAGTAGATCATCACAGTAACCTTTTAACACTACCTAATCTTGGGGTCTGATGTCACCCTATGGGTTGCTCCCACTTGCGGTGAGACCCATACGTTGCACGGGATGTTAATCACTATTACTAGAACCTCTAGACTCCACTTCTCATAGTGCTAGTAAGACTGAAAAACAAATCACCCTCCCCTCGGTGTCCCTTTAGCCACAACAGGCCCTGGCTTTCTGGATACTTCTTTCCCCAATCTGTGAGATGAGTCCGAGGTTCGATAGGGTTTACTTGGCCAAGTTGCACTTTGCAGACTTGTGGTTATACAGTTTTACGATGGGAGGTCGTGACTCGATTAGGTCATTGGGTTATCTGGGCAGTTCTACCACAACACACACTCTCGTGCACACTGATGCACCACACCCCCGAACCATCTGCCCAAATATATAAGCATTTTTGAGATTTTTGGGATCTAAACATAATGAGCATAAAAATATACAACCCTTGACCAACTGCAACTTTCCCAAAAATCTACTCCTTGCACATTGTATGTGATGTTGGGGTGTATTCCTGACTCTTTCAACGACTAAGCATAGCTAGCCCATATAACGTAGACATATTTAATTTTAGAAACAGCTATACCTATAGTCATTACTAGGGTTATCAAGTTTCACAGAATAATATGCCAGAAGGTTATAATAGTGGCATTCATTAAATGGGACAACTAGCTAGGTAGTAAAAGCAACATAGAATTGCTCATAAAATAATGGCATGCACTTGATAATTTAAATCTAAATAACTTATAACAATGGGTATACAAGATGATCAAAGCATTAACTCGCCTACTTCGCAAACGTCCTAGTCTTGCTGATCCTGGCCTTGATCTGCCTCATATTCTTCCTCCTGGGCCTCGTATGCTATTTTATCGTCGAACGTACATTTTAAAAGAAATAAAGCAAATTAACATAGCCAAACAAAACTCCAATAAATATTCAACAATTCCAAAAATTCATGGTTTGGGTTCCATAGGACAGAAAATGAATTTAGATAAATATAGCAATTTTTCTCACTGAATTTAGAGTTGAAATGAATTAGTTATAAATTTTTAGAGTTTAAAATCAATTAACATAACCAATTAAATTTGCATCATAAATTCAATTGAACTAAAAAATTAATGATTTTAGTTTCTCTCGAAAGAGAGTGAATTTAGAGATTTTTCCCATTAAATTTGGAGTTAAAATGAATTAGTTATGAATTTCTAAGATTTTCAGCCAAATTAATTGAATATCAAAATTCAGAAACTATTATTATATTCTGAGGAGAAAGGTTATGTCAGACTGACAGGTGGGGCCCACTGCATATTTTATTTTTCTTTTTATTACAGTGACAGGTGGGACCCACTAGCAGTTATTAATTATTTAAAGTTTCTTAGATTGACACGTGGGACCCACTAGAATTTAAGATCTCAGAATACTCCAGTGGCTGATGCGTGGGGTCCACTCAAATTTAATTAACTTTCCTTGCTCTCGCTGTCTAGCGGGGCCCACGGAGATTTAAACTTAATGGGACACTGACACATGGGACCGGGTACCGGTTTAATTAAAGGTATGGCTCACATGTGAGTGACTCAACATGATTAATGACGGGTTTAACATTTTAAACGTGCGCGCTAATGACTTCCCGCCGGTGAACAGTGGCTTCATCCTTTGGGCGATTCCGGCGAAGCCTGCCGCTGGCGGAGGATGTGGCAGCCGACCATGAGCATTCCCAAAATGGAATGCTCATGCTCGCGCCTACCTCTGGCCGAGCTCCCGCCAGCCAATTTGGCTAGAGCAGTGGCCAGCGACGAGCCCAGGCGACGGTGGAACAGGGAGAGAGGGGATAGGGCGATCTAGGGCATTAGAATTCAATTGATGGTGTAAAGAGCATCTAAGAGAGGTCCTGATGCTACCTCGGGGGTCGGTTGAGCTCGGGGAAGATCGAGAATGGCTGTCGGCATGCGGCAGCAGAGCTCGGAGGAGGTCGCACGGTGAGGTAGTAGCATAGGTATGGGGAGCTTCAAGGAATGGCAGGGATGGTGTCGTCGAGTTCTTGTGATGCCCCTGCTCGAAGGAATTGGACTGAGATGGCCTTGATCGGTGGCGAGCCCATTGATCGAAGTTGGGGAAGAAGAAGGCTCCGGCGAGCTGTGGGGCACGAGGGGCCAATCGGGAGCTGTGGAAGTGAGAGGGAGGTGTGGGGAGGTCATTGCAGGCCTTGGCTGGCTTTTATAGCCAGCCGAGTAGGCTGGCGACGTGGAGGGCATGCGGGCGGTAATAGCAAATGACGGGAAGAGAGGTGCGGCCATAGTGCAGGGGAGGCGACCAGGTAGGGTGACGTGACAGGGTTTGGCGGGCACAGGAGATGGCGGTCGGGGCCGGGGCGGTTGTACGTCCCGTCGGAGGGTGAGGCACAGCCGACGGAGGAAACGACGGGGAGGTAGCAGGGCATGGAGGTGGCGACGGGAATCCCAGGCGAGCAGTTGACGGTATGGGCGGTGGCGCACAGGATGCTGGAGTGGGCACGGTATGGGCACAGGGAGGGAGAGAATCGGGCATGAGAGAGAGAGGCAGGGGAGAGAGGAGCGCGCGGGTGAGGGAGAAAGAGAGGGGGGAAGGGGCTGGCCGAGCGGGCTGGCTCGCTGGCTCTCTCCTCTCTCACAATTTTTTTGTATTTTCTTTTCTTTGATTTTTATTTTGAATTTCCATTTGAAATTTTGAAGTTTATTTGTATATATATGCTTTGCATATATTTTATATTTTTATGCTAAATTTCCTCTTTTTAATTGGTCCCTTTTTATGGGTCATTTTGGGTATATATGTATTCATACATTTAATACATAATTTCTCAAATATGCATTTAGTTTTATTACCTTCCTTTGATATATATATATAGGGAGCATATCTAGTGCAAAAGGGTATTTCAGTGCAAAGGTGCAAATAACGATATGGATCATCCGATCTAGATTGTGTGGCTCGGATCAAGGAAGGTGGAAGCCCTACCTCATAAAAAATAATATATGCAGGGAGTTTTCTACAAAAGTGTTTAAGTGGGATGGGTTCCCACCCACCTCCACCTTCCTTGATCTGAGCCACATAATCTAGATCGGATGGTCCATATCGTTATTTGCACCTTTGCACTGAAATACCCTTTTGCACTAGATATGCCCCCATATATATATATATATATATATACATGCTATGCTTTATTTGATTTTTGTGGAACCTCAACTAAGAACTTTAGAATCCAGAAAATTTGGAAATGATAAGAAATGCCAAAATTTTCACAATGATTATCCTTTCCCAAAAATTGGATTGTTACACTAGCCTAGCTACTCCACTACGTTAGCATTTTAACCTTAGCCAGTGCAGTGGCGGCTAGTGCTTGAGTTCAGCTTGGCACAGCACCGGTCTTGCCAGAAGGTGATGACCCCATAGCAAGCTATGATGATGGCAATGGTGGTGCGTGTGGCCTCCTCCATCCCTTCCTCTTTTGTAATCTTCTTTGATAAGAGATGTCTCCGATGGTGGCGGTGCGGTGGTCCTCCCCCTCACCCATGCCAAGGGTGAAGGCACAGGTGGTAGGGCCCACCCGCTCAACCCTCGGTTGGCACCCCTCGGTGACCCTATCTCTCCCCTCATGCATGAGTATAGGAAGGTGGCAACCATTTTCATTAGTGACCTATTTCCCTCCCCTCACTCTCCGACTTAGGGAGGCAACGCGCGGTGGTCGTGTTGGCAGCCTCATCACTCCCCTCGATCGGCAGCATAGGAATGCGGTGTGGACACCCTTGCCCTATCCTGTTCATGGCAAGGACGGTGGCTGGGGCTCTCGACACCATCCTTCACTCGGAGGTGGAAGGTGGCGGTTGGCTCGTCGTCATGCATGCAAGGAGGCACATGGTAGCAGCAGCAGCTCCATCCCATACGGCTGCAATGACGAGCTTTGGCCCTAGTCCAATCCAATGGCACGACAGAGGTGGCAATGGTAGGAGCTTGGGTAGCAAGGCAATGGTGTCAAGATGCTAAGGACATCGTGGGCGTGATGTTGATTTAGAGACAATGACAATCTCATGCACCAATGCGGAGGTGACGAGGTACCCATAGTGCATGGCGCAAGCGGAGGCATGCGGCATCTCAGCGGCAAGGTCGGTGGCATGCACATGGAAACGCGCACCCGTTTCAGTCTGTTACAGTGTGATGGCATGTACGCGGAGGCATATGCTTGTTAGCTTGTCAGTGTGCCAGCTCACGCTTGGTCTAGTCGGTGGGAGAGTGGGCGGCGATGTATAATAGTAGAAACTAAGCAATCTACTAAAAGAAAGACATCACCGCATAGTAGAATTGTAACTAGATCAAAGCAACATATCTGGAAGCGATAGCTTTAGAGTGTTATCATGTTGTAAAATGTTGTATGATTGAGGTCACACTGCAATGATCAAAACTCTCAATACACAAATATAAATAATAGACAAGAACACAAAGATGTAGTCCCAGTCTTCTCTCAACTTTATTGCTCTTTTGCCTATAGTGTTGTGTGTACAATGAGAGCCCCTACCCCTCTTTATATAGATGGAGGAAGTCCCCTTCATACATAAATAACCAATATGGGACTAGGGGTGAAAACAAATTCAGATATCCAGCTACCGAATCTGGATACAAAACGAATCTGGATATGTCGGATCCAGATTCCTAATACTCGGATGTGGATGCGAATCTAGTATGGGTCGACGTGGATTCGGATTCGGATATCCAGATTCTGCAGATATAATAGCAGCAACTTACTCAACTTATTAATACATATCTTTTGTATTTGACCTCCAAATTGGATATATTGTATATGCATTTCGATCATCTCGATGAGCCCGTCATCATGGTGTACTTTAATTTGGCATTTCATATTTTTTATTTTGGCACATTCCCTAATAAAGCTTTTTGCACGCTCTTTTTAGCTAAATTTGATATGTTTATAACTGATGTATTTGCAATATATGTACAATTAATAATGATTAGTGACAAAATAGCAGCAACAATCAATGATTACATGATAAACTAGACGAAAATGGGCATAAATATTACTATAAAACCAATATTTATCTATTAAACTTAATTGCATCATATGAATGAAGCTATCCTCAAAAGCTGCATTATACAAATACGTGAGATGAATGATCCATTTGTTGTAGTCAACATTTAATGCGCAGTTGCATGTTAGAGTCACTGAGTCAGTTATTTATCAATTTAAAATATTAAAACAATTTGGTGCCATGTTTTAAATAAGAGAGGCCATAAATAAGTATTGGAATTCAAAAAATAGTCGAATCCAATCCGATTTTGAGTATAATCCGATCCAAATTCGTATCCAACATTTTGTTGGTCCATATTCATATCCGGTGTTTGTCTAATTCATATTTGAATCCGAGAAAAAAAATATGGATACGAATATGTTTTGAGCACTATCTGATCCGTTTTCACCCCTATATAGGACTAAACTATATAATGGGCCTTGTGAGCCAGCAACCCCTAATGAGCCTTCATTTAGATAAAATGTCTACACATAATCAAGCACTAGAACAAGGCCATATACAACATATCAAGACTAGATGGACCTTCTAGTGGAAGGTAGCGGTCGGGTCACATCATGTGTGTGAGGAGGCGCATGGAGGCAATGACTCTATCCTATACAATGATGGCGATGGGCTTTGGCCCTAGTCCAACCCGACGGCACCGTGGAGGTGGCAACGGTGGGAGCTTGGGTAGCAAGACCACAGCGTTGAGATGCTGACGTCATCATGGGCATGATGTTGACACAGAGGAGATGTTGAGGTAGCATCCCGGTGGCAAGGTCGGTGGCTTGCATGCGGAGGAGCACACCTGTTCTGATCTATTATGGTGCGGCGGCTTGCACCCGTTCCTCTCCATTATGGTGTGGTGGCACACACGCATAGGCTTGCGGCTGATGGCACGAAGATGGCAGCGCCAGCGGCGTGTACGTCGAGGCGTTTGCTCGTCAGCTTGGTTTGTGAGCTGGCGCACACGGAGGAATGCGCTGGTCCGCCCTTGGCATGTCGACACGCACATGGTGATGTGTGTTGGTCCGGCCGATGGGAGAGGGAGAGGCTGCATAATAGTAAAAACTAAATAATCTATGAAAAAATAAACATCACCTCATAGTAGAATTGAATCTAGATCAAAGCAATATACTAGTAAACTTTAGCTTTAGACATTTATCATGCTAATAACATCTTGTATGATCGAGGTCGTGTTGCCGATGATCGAAGCTCTTAATACATAAATGTAAATAATAGGCAAGAATACAAAGATTTAGTCCTTTGCCTTCTCTCAACTTTATTACTCTTTTGCCTGTAGGATTGTGTGTATAATGAGAGTCCCCTACCCCCTTTATATAGGTGAAGGAGGTCCCCTTCATACATGAATAACCAATATAGGCCTAAACTAGCTAATAGGCCTTGTGGGTCGACAACTCTCTAATAAGCCTTTCTTTAGATAAAGTGTTCACACATAATCAAGCATTGGAACAAGCTGATATACAACATATACAAGACTAGATGGACCTTCTAGTGGAAACTGAAACCCTCCTTCTTGGAAGAATGTAATGTCACAACCATGCATCGTTCACATCTGGCAATGCTCGGGATTCTGGCCACCTGTGTAGCTATCGTGTTTGAGCTCCTTACGGCGCCCACAAATGGGATGGGCCAATCCAAGGAGAATTTGATTGCCAATATTTCTTGCTTTCTAGCCATCCGATAAAAAAAGTTAAATTGCTAACATTATTAGAAACTATGTATACTAGTTTATTAAGCACAATAATCAATAAATATTGAACTATTTTGAAGAAGAATTTCAATAAACTACATGTTGTTTGCCAAAATGTTTGTATTTGACAGTGGCGGCAATCAACGTGCGGGTGAATGAAAGCCTAAACTTTTCCTAACTTTTTTCGTCCAAGGTATTCAAAACTTGTTCACTCCAGTAGCTATTGAGAGCTACCAAGATCAGTGGCATGACACACACAACAAAAACTTACACAAAACTCGAAGCAAAACAAGCTAAGTAGGATGGGTGGTCTGACCACAAGCTGTAACTAGTCAGACTGTAGTGAGGAACAAGGTGGTCCGACCGCACCTCACAACCATAACAGAAGCATGAACAAGTCCAAAAGTTGGTTTGACTGCATATTGCTAGCTAGTCTAACCACACTAGAGAACCAAGCACAACACCAAAGAGACCTAAATAGAAAATCAAGACTAGGCCAGTCTGACCGCTAATTAAGAGCTAGTTTGACGATAGGCATAGCGGCTATCTGGCTGCAGCCTATGTCAAGGACCGGAGAAAACTACACCTGACCTAAACCCAAATTGAACAAACTTTTAAACTACAGCTCCAAATCACTTGAAACTTGAATATACAGTTAATCTAGCACCTCACAAACCTATTCCAATAAGAGATTGCACAAGAGCACTCCAAAGGTTTTAGCTTTTTCTCTTAGAAGCCAAAGAGCACCAAAATTGGGCAACATTAAGAACTTACTATGAAGAGTGCCTAGATAGATGCGATCTAACTTCCAAGATGTTTCTCTACCACTTACATGTTCTTGACAACTTGCAATACCAAGAATAAGAAAATACACAAGAAAAAACAACCATAAAGCAAAACAATAGCTCAAAAAATACAAGATAACAAGGTTTTCAGTTAACACTAGTATGGGACACCAAGGTCAATTAATCATTATGGGGGTGACCTCCACATGGTCCTAGAGTTTCCATAAAACAGAATCATGTTTAGGACGAGTTATGCTATTGTCACCACCCACATGAAACACAAATCTAATTTGGTTGCCAGATAAAATCGCACAGATCATCTGGCGAGATGTGTGTGGCTTGTTCCTCTTGTAGGAGTGGTCCCATGTTGTCATAACCTGTTGGCCCAGATAGTATTGGGTTTTCTGATATGTTTAGGCAAACTGTGTGTAGTTCCTTGAAAAAGTTTAGATAGAGCATGTGAAGTATTAGGAAATTTACTCTTTTATATATATTTTGAGTTATTATTACGATTAGCTTTTTGTGAGGACATTTATTTTATTTTTGTGTTAAGTTCCTTCTTATTTTATTTATTTTTACAAACATAAATTAATCCCATTTCAAAAATTAATTCTGAATTCGATTTTGGTTTAAATTTGTTTTTGATGTGTTTAGCTTTATATATAATTATGAATAGTTTTTTAAAATATAAATAACTCTATCTAATTTTTCAGAAAAAAATTTAACACGGAATTTTAATATGTTTTAGTTTTTACTTAATGAAGTTCAATTCAAGTACTTGAAACATGAATTCAAATTTTTATTTTTCCCTCCTAGGATTATAGGGTGATACGGCACAAATTAGCACAAATTGTTGGCCCAATCTTTCATGGTACAATCGTTGAGCAGCAGCCCAAAATTTGCTGGTAATGCGCAGCAAACAAACACAGAACAATTGATATAAATGATGGCTGTATCCAGACTAAACTTCAATCACTATCTTCGGTCAGGAACAATCTCAGCAACGCCAATCTCGGTCAGCAATAACAGGAGTAGATGAAAAGAAAACACCTCGGGATGCCCAAATACACCCAATCCTCTCCTGCAGCACACGACCAAAGCTATCGAGATGCAATTTTTCCCACTCACGGGGCAGCAGCTTTCTGTGATTAGTCTAGTTGACAGGAATAGATTAATTGCACGCCAATCCCTAGCAACCTAGCTGCTGGCCCGTGCACGACAATGCACAAGATCCAGAAGAAAGGGATCAATCGATTCAGTCCGCAAATTTGATCAGAGATCAAGTCCACAAAACAATGATGAAAACCCTAGACGGGAATTCGCAAGAACTAAGAAACACGGTATGCGCACCAACACACGACGATTTTCTGGTTTTTCATTGGCTCAAAAGGGGAGCCGGCCCTAGTCTTCTATACCCAAACACTCAATTAGGACAGTAACTTTCTGGCGCACATAGTACGCGCAGACACAGAATAACACAGTTGTATATATATATGTATGTATGGACGTATAGACATACATAATATATATATATATATATATATATATACACACACACACACGTTTGTAATGGGTAACTGTTTATATATATATACATATATATACATATATATATGTATATATACATATATGTATATGTATACACACATTTGTAATGGGTAACTATTATTTGTCGCTTAGGTCAAACTATTTGACCTTCTTAGATGGGCTGACATTTGTAGATTAAATTTTTTTTCTAGTTGCATTCAGCTTATCAGTCTATTTTCAGTTTCACCACTAGTCTACAGTAGAGGAATACCCAACTAGATGGGCCGGACTATGGTACCTTTTCTTTTTCTCCAATTAATAAGAGAGTTCTAGCTATTTTTGTTTATTTTTATTCTAGAACATTTTCCCCCTATAGGATTAATTGGGAGCTTTTAGATAGATTCTAGTAGTATGCAAATAAACAGAGATAAACCTTTGTTAGGTAATTTTTTCACCATCATTCCATCCAATGCCACTCCATGGAAAATGATTTTTTTTGGAGTGCCGTGCGCTCGTTGTGACACTTGAATTAAATGTTGTACGGATTCAAGTGAAATGTTGCCAAAGATATTTGAAAATACTGCATTACTAAGCAGTTACAATATAGAAACTATACTTCAGGATTTAACCAAGTAATTGCAATGTTGCGTCCGTTGCATTTTTGTGCTTATCTTTACTACTTTAAAAGAAAGAGTTGGTGGTTGATGAGTCCTCCCTTATTTCTTTTTAACCATTTGATCTGAATAATTAAATCTTGACCGTAAATCCCTCAACCCTAAACCCCGGGCTGACTCCTAACAGACTCCTAACCGAAACTCCGGCCTGATTGGCTTTATTCTCAATCGCTCCTCCCGCACGCCTTCTCCATCGCTCCTCCCGCCGCCGCGCCGCCCTTGCCTCCTCCCCTCCCTCCGCTCTCCCCGCCTCCGCGCCGCCGCATCCTCCTCCCCGAACCGCCTCCTCCCTAGCCCGCGCCGCCGCCGCCTCCTCCCCTACTCCCCCAACCCCCCGCGCCGCCGCCTCCCTACTCCCCAACCCCACGCCACCGCCCCTCTCCGTCCCCGCACCGCGCCTCCTACTCCCCACCCTCTCCCTCCTCCGCCGCCGCATCCTCCTCCTTCGCCCCGCGCCGCCACTCCTCCGCACCCCCACCCTCTTCGCTAGCGATCCCGCCTCACCCCTCCGCCCCACCCCGCGCCGCCGCCACTCGTCGCAGCGTGAGTCGCGCTACCACCATCAACTCCTCCTCCTCCTCTATCCCCTCGCAGCTGGTGCCCGCCCCGCCACGCCTTTCACGACCACGGCGAACCCCGGGCCTGTGGACTCAACGGCGTCTAGCGACCTTGCCCTCCCGCAAACACCTCCTGTCCAGGTACGACGGTTGTGTGGGTATTCTGTGTTTTTTTAGCTTGTATGGATGTTCAAGGCTTGGAGTTCAATTAAGATGGCTCTCGAATTGTGAAGTGATTATAAATCCAGGTGCGTGCATATTTGTGATGACTCGTGAAGTGATTATAAATCTCTAGATATACACAAAGTAATATGAAGTGATACACACAAAGTAATATGAAGTGATGACTGTGAAGTGATTATAAATCGCTAGATATACGCAAAACCAAATATGTTCGGGGGCAAGTTCATATTTGTGCCTTTGTGTGTGTGCATTGCAACGAGATCGTGTCGCCACAAGCATTGTTCGCCTTGATCCAGCTGCAGCTTGTATGATTCGATGCCTTGCAGAGACCTACAAGCAACCACAGCTTTTGACCTCGGCACATACAGCTATTTGATTCTGATGCCTTTGTGTGTGTGCAGATCATACGAGTTTTTTTGGTAGTTAGTCCCTCTGAGCACATTCATATAACCCTTAAGCAATTTGACTAGCATTTTTTTTCTTATTTTTATTCATTTCGCTTTTTTTGATGAACTTTATTTTTATTATGTTCCGTAGATGAGTATTTTGCTTGGGGTCTTCATCGATATCAAAAGTCGTGAGCTTTCTCAACAATGACTGCAAGCTTGTAAGTTCCTGCCTTAAGAGTTAAGAATGAGATGCTATATGTTATTTGTTGCATGCAAGCTGTTTATCAAAACTTTCTATTGTTTGTTGCTATGTGATATTTACTTGTAGATTTGATTACTTCTAATGGTTGCTGGCTTGTTGCTTGCTTTGTTCTTGGCTGAAGCAAATTTCTTCTGTATAATGTGCCAATGAATTTGTTGCATCATGCTTGCAGCACAAGTCATTTAAAAAGTTTTAGTTTTTTTTGTCCCATGGTTCTTGACCTAGAATGTTTTCTATTTTTTGATGTGGTTGCCACTTTATCATACAAACCTTTTCATCACAACAACACCAAAGTTCTCTTAGTTGACATTACTTGTTGAGAGATAATTAAAGATCAATACATATTTTTGTTTTACTGCAATGACACATTTAGATTTTATGTACTGTTGGCGACAAAAGCATGTTGAAGGCGCTTTAGTCATATTTGAACTGATATTATGATAATGCATTACTGCATTGTTGAAGATAACAAATACTAGAAGTACTTTGGTCATAAATGAGTTGATTGCCATCACTTCATCAATTCCAGGTTCATGGGAATGTATGCTTGGCCAGTGTAGTTGTTACTCAAACTCTAGATTGGAAGCTTCATGCTTTTGATGTTCTGTCGTAATTTGATGCTAACAACGAAGCCTCCGTAGCCCCATGTTGGTACTGATTCTTAATCCACACCTTTATTTATATTTGTTAGATATAGAACTATGCACAATTCTCTATCGATATGTTTTGGTGAATGTTCAAACGATGCTTTTATGTCAAGCTTGAAGTTCTTTTTGACACATGTTGTGTTAAAGTTGTTTCTAGAAAGAAGGATTCGATGCTCTTTAATATCATGAAATGTAACGAAATGCAGGAAGATATGTACTATATTCCTTGATTACAATATACATGTTTAAATTTGTATAGAAAAATCTTCTCATATTTATGTCCCTTTGCAGCAATTTGAATGGTTAGTTGGAACACAAGACAAGCCGATGGAGTCGACGAAGTCGATTGGGCTTCAATTAGAAAATCACCTCCATGGGCAATTGATTCACTGGGATTGGGTGAGCAGATCTAATCGCATTCTATAACTAATATTGTGGTTCCTTTTTCTTCATTGCATGCTTGTGCGATTCTTCATTTCTTTTTCTTGGTTACGAAATGGGAAAACTATGTTCAAACAGTTCCTCACCAGATGTGCACTTGATATTCATTACATAAACTGCGAAAGTTGTTTAGTTATTTCTTGATGGGTATCTCTCTTTCTGCCTATATCCATAGTTTCAAATCTTTATGGTAAATCTCTTTTGCATTCTAGACCAAGCCAAGAGTGGGGTGTGGAGTAACCAAAGAAAAACTTGTCAAGTGTAATTCAATAAATTGAGATGATCTTTAACTCTTCTGTTGTTTGCCCTTGGTGATATTTAGTTTGGTGCACAATCTCTCTTTTTCTTCAACATTGGTCTCTATTTCCTGTGATGAAATAATGAGAACATATGGGCACTCGTTGTGGTGTTTAATTTATGAACTCTTTTCGGTGCAAAGTGATCGGGATAGAGGACCTTCAAACTCTTGCATCAATCCCAAAGGTTAGCTTGCATGGTTGCAACCCTGACAACTTCTGTTTATATTGGGCTACCAATTTTTTTGTGGTTTGGTTTTGGAGTTTTCCCACCGTATTCTCTATTATCTTGACTGTAGAACATTACTCTGACAAATTTGAAGTTATCGCTTTCCTTTTCGTTTGATGCTACCAGAGCCACCGAAATAAGCTTAACCGATTGGTGTTGTTGCTTCTGTGGCTTCAGGAGCCTCTAAAGTTAGATTTTGTCATAAGCTTTCCGGACCACGGGTTTCACCTACGCTTGGATCCTTGGTCACAGGTATGTTTTTATTGGTACAAACATATGCTTGGATTTTCGTCGATACTTGATTGCATCTTAGGCAGCATTGAACTCACTTATACTGAATGTATGAATACAACATTTGTTTGTAAAGAATTGAATTCTGTACTGAACCGCTTATATAATCAAATTTGGGTGGCTTATGTATTGTATAAACTAGAAAGTGTAGCACAGAACCTTGTAATAGGGAAATGCCATAGTAATTTGAATTCGACAATAAAAATTACTTCAAGGATATGAGTTGTATTCTATAAAAATGCATGCTTTACATGTGCTAAAGTCGGTGAAATTTATTCATCATCCTTTAGAAAATGCTACAGGTCATTTCTTTTTCCTTGCAGAGGCTCCGTCTCATAGAGATTTATGATGTTAAGAGACTGCAATTGTGATATGCAACATCTCTAATTGGGTGACCTGGAGAGGACCAAAAGAGTAAGTTCTTGTGCTGTACCATTTTAATTGATTATGCTAGCTTCAAATTTGATATTTATTATTCAGTTTAAGATCATATTTGATAGTATACACCACTTTTATTTGGTTTTCCGTTGCAACACACGGGCACATGACTAGTGATCACTAGTGTTTATCTTGTGCTAACACGTCTCTAAATAGGGTTGTGGTTGGTTTTTGTACAACATATTCAAGTTCTTGTCCCAACCTAGGTTAGTTAGAATGACTTTGTTAATATGGAGCAGAGGGAGGGAGCAAGGTTGAAACTTTGAAAGCAATTTCAAATTAAATTACTACACTGTGCAGCGTATCATGTTTGATTAAGAGACGGGTCACTTCTTGGTACAAACGTCATCGTAGATGCAGCCAGACTAGTATTACCGTAGACAACACCTGGTCACATACACTAGGAATAGCTAGTTTCTGTCATGACTTTGATCTGTTTCTGTAATGACTTTGATCTGTTTCTGTAATGTTTTGCTGTGTATTTTAGCTCAAAGCTCGATCTGCATCTACAAGTACCCTTTTATCTTTTGGAGCTGTTTGGTTCTAGGCCAATGCATGCCATATTTTGGGTTACTAAATTTGGTACCCATTTTAGTTTGTTACCAATGTATTCCCTCCGGCCACACCTTCGAGCGCCGCAGCATCCAGCGCTGGCTCGACGGGGGGCACACCTGCCCCGTCACCAACTCGCCGCTGCCTCCGTCCCGCCGCTCATCCCCAACCACGCCTGCGCGCCTAATAGCGGTCGTGTCGCCCGTGGCCGTGTCTGCGGCCGCGGCGGTGGAGGAGAAGGGTGGGGACGGGGAGCGCCAAGAAGTGGTGCTGGCGTCGCCGTCCGTGTCGGGGCTGCTGAGGCTGGCCAAGTCTGGCCTCGCCGCTGCGCTCCGGAGCGGCCTCCTCGCCGACGTCTTCGCCGACAGCATGCTCGTCGCCTTTTACGCTACCTACGGTCGCGCCCGCGACGCGCGCAGGGTGTTTGACGAAATGCCCGCCCGGGATGTCGTCTCGTGGAACTACCTCTTATAGGCATTCTTGGCCAACGGGATGTTTGACAACGCGAGGCAGACACTGGGCCCAGACGGCGGTGTACGCGGTGGCGGCGACCCTTGTCTCGTCACCGACGTACAGGCAGCCTAAGCAATTGGGTGTTTTGAGGTCAGGGCGAAAGCTTGGACGGCGACGTTTGCGGACGCCGCTTCCTCCTTGGAGGCGTCCTCTCTGTACCTCTTACCCGGTGGTTGATTGCAGGTGAAAACCTTTCCCATGGTGGACTGGCGGCGTCAGCGCATTGGGCGTTGTTACCTTCTTGAAGGCGTCGTTAGGCATTTTCAGCTCAGTTGTTTGGGGATTGCCGTTTGGCTATGTCGCCGCTCATGCTTTGTTTGCTTTTGTGCAGTTCGCCAGAAGCTCTCGACACCGTGCCTTCCCTCATCTCCTGACCCGCTATGCGGTGTTGGAAGGTCCGAAAAAGGTTAGAAGTGTTGACCGAAGAGAGAGCTATTTGGATGAAGAAGATGAAGTGCTTGCCGAAGGCCCTCCCTGTTGAGCATCGATGTGATGCATCAAGTGCTGATGTCGTCACTAGAGGAATACAGTCGCTTGATGGAGGCAACAAAGAGTTTGGTTTTGTTTAGCAAATTATGTAATGAGGTAGGAATAGCGCTGGGACTTGAGTTCCGTTTCTTTGTTCCGTGTTTTGTACACCGTGTGGTGGTTTGTAGTCTAAGTACTATGAGTGTGTTGTAATTGGCTGTACTTATTCACTTGTGAATGATGGAGGCCGGAATGTTTTATTCCTTAATCTAAAAAAAAAGCTAGCAGCGCTTTACTTGGTACTGAACTTTGCCTTTTGTAGGTCCTCAATACGTCAAGTACTATTGGTGAAGCGGTGCGTCGATAGTTGAACTTTATTTGGACAATAGTGCCGACAATCGTGATTATCGGCGCGGAAGGAATGTTATCTACTTTGACGGTTGGGATGGAATTGGGGCATCAGCCGTCCTTGCCGCTCTAGCGGAATTACCCAAGTCTAAAGAATTCAACTTTGACAAAGTTATCCACATAGATTGCTCAACGTGGCATAGCAGAAGATCAATGCAGAGGAGAATTGCAGAGGATTTAAAGCTTGACAAATCTGTGATGGCTATTTTTGATAAACACGACGAAGACGATGACTTCAGTGGAGTAGAAAAAACTTCTAGAGCTGAGATAGCTGATGTTGCCGACCACATCATTCGAGTCTTGTGGGGCCTTAGATTTTTGGTGATTTTTCATAATGGAAGTGATGCTGAGATCGATTTACTTAGATCTGGTATTCCTGTTTATGAATTTGGAGAAAGCAAAGCAGTGTGGACATTTCGTGGGAGGTTTCGACTTAATCCTACATTCGAAGAGGATGTGAAAATCTCTCATCGTTTTGTTGAAGCACGGCCAGATGGTGGACTGTCCGATAGAGATGTAACAACTTTAGTGCATGAAGAGGCTGCAGAACTTGCTCATTGTTTCAGTAGGCATGGTATCACCCCAACTATAGCTATAGATTGTTGGTTGTATATGGTATTACTGCATTATAGTCATGGCAACTTCAAGGACTATGATCAGGATGCCCATGCTTCGAGCTACTGGGTATGTGATGGCATCATAGAAGGAGAGAGTGCATGGGAGGCCAGCAGCAGACTCTGTGAAGCAATGCGCTTGGAGCATCTTCCTACTAAACAAAACAAGAGACAGTGGTTTGACCAATTTTTTAACCACCAAGGAAATAATTCCAGATGGATTTCAATCACATCAAAGGATGTGGAGATACCAAATATCCAGACCATACCCCAGGAGGCAACGTCCTATTTCCTGACATTGCAGAAACCAATGACGTTGCCAAAAGACTTGTTTCCTCAGTCCAGCAAACTTCGTGTGCTAAAACTCTCTTGGTGTACCTTCAGCTTTGCATCACCTCCATTCCTTTGCTGCCACAACCTAAGATTCCTCTGGATAGACAGTTGCAAAGACATTGAGTTGACTGATGGATCAGTCGAGAAGCGTGAGGAGAAATGGACATGTCTCCAAAGCCTATGGGTGTTGGACATACGTCGCACAGTTTGGCCTTGGATTTTGTCCCCACAGATGCTGGAGCTAATGATTGAACTCCGGGAGTTAAATGTGAAGGCCGCTGGAGCAAGTATGTGGAGCTGGCCCATAACTACACCCAAGTTAAAATTGCTGCATAATCTTCTCAAGTTTAGAGTAATTGAATCTCCTACCTACTTGAAGGTTATAGCACAAGAGTTGTTCGTGGAAATGGAAAAGCTAGAGCTCCTTGACTTATCTGGCAATAGTGCCATGGAAGTTTTGCCAAATTTATCTCAGGCAAGTAGACTAAAGGTGCTTATTCTTGATGGTTGTGCTGGGTTGAAACAAGTTGAATCTGATGTCCTTCCAACATCATTGGAGTCCTTCAGCTTCGATGGATTTGGACCAGCATCCAGGTGGAAGCATTCGCTGGAGATGCCAGAAAAAAAGGTGCGCCTGAGTGCTCCTACAAGTCAACAGTTTCCAATAGTTTCTAAGATCTCTCTAGATGGTTGCGCACAGCTTAAGAGTGTATTCTTTCGTGGATTGCCAAACCTCAAGGAGCTGAACCTCTCTAACACAGCAATCAAAGAACTTGACCTTAAAGCTGTGCAAACCGAACAACTTGAGCGGCTCTTCTTGTTGGGCTGTGAGAACCTTCGCAGAGTGCAGTGGCATGATGCGGGAAATCCACGGTTGAAGTTGCTATGCATAGATATTCGAGTCAAGATAAAAAGGGCATTGGATGATGATTGTCAGGGATGTTGTTCCTATTGCCAGGTCCAACAGGATACCCCTCATCGGCAGGCATATGTGGTTGTTGCAGATACAAGGTTCCTTCGCGGCTTCGATGTTGGAGATCCTAATGCTAACACATTTGGCAATGTATTGGGTCACGGCAATATAAAATTCCATTTACATCTCTCTCATACTATCAGCCATACACAAGTTAAAGGAACCAACATGAAAATGGAAATCAGCCCAATGGAAGAACAACTTAGTGTTGCTCAAGCAATAGGTTTTTCATTCCCCTATGCAGATGTCCTTCAAAAGGTTGTCAACAAGGATGGTGAAGATGGATTCTCAGTGCAAGGTTGCATGCAACTGGTACCTTTGGAACGTCATATTGAAATTGCCGAAGGAGGATGTAATTGGGAAAGCGAACAGGATCGTGGAAATATGGATCCCTTGATGTGTAAAGCTAAATCCCTACATGTGCACGACCACTCCTCCATCAGTATTGTTAATGTTGGTGCACAACGTATCATAAACCAACTTGATGATATGAGATGGTGTCATATTGACAGGTGCCCCAAGCTGCATGCTGTGTTCTTTCTTGATGAATATCCCGTGACAGTAACATCTTTCAAGAGCCTAGAGACCCTTTGGGCGTCTCACCTACTAGCAGTCAAATGCATTTGGAGCAGGAAGATCAGGTTTTATGAAGACGAAATAATAGCTGTTAGTGCCTTTCAAAAACTACGGTATATACAGTTGCACTCCTGCCCCAGGCTCAAGTTTGTGCTGCCTTGGTCCTTCCCCACCCTGCCTAGCCTGGAAACCATCCACATCACATATTGTGGTGAGCTCAGACAGATTTTCCCAAAGGGGGAACCGTACAAGGGAGAATCTGCTAACCGCGTAGAATTCCCAAGCCTCAAGCAGGTCCATCTCCATGATCTCCCCATGTTGCAGCACATGTGCGAAATCGAGATGTTGGCTCCTACTCTGGAGACCATCAAGCTCAGGGGCTGCTGGAGTCTCAGGCGGCTGCCAGCCATTCACATTGGCCGTCCAGATGGTAAGCCGCCAGCGGTGGTGGACTGCGAGAAGGACTGCTGGGACAAACTAGAGTGGGACGGGTTGGAGGAGAGCCGCCACCACTTCCGCCGGCGCCACTCGTGTTACTACAGGAAGACCATACCGAGAGGATCACTTCTCAGGTATGCACGTATCTCTTGTGTTAAATGTGATTTACTTGTACAATGTGATTTCACTTTATATCATGGCCTCTAATATAAGTATGTTCCGTCCATTGGTTTTGCTTGTTTGATTCTCCATTTTTGATATGTAGGTAAACTAGTGGATTCAATATTACTACATATGGGGCAATATGCTGTGACCATCAAAGTAGTTACCACCGTGTGTTTGTGCATTTGTGTTTGTGTGGCTTGGGATTTGCTGTGAGAAGGCCATGCCCAGAGGTTATCTCGTCAGGTCAGAATGGCTCTCTTCAGTTCAATCCCTATCAGTTCACAGCAAGTTCAAATCTGTTTATTATACACTATTTTATTGCTTCTCAATTGCTGATCACATTGCTCTACGGGTTCCAATTTCTATTTTTCATATTCAGATGATCTCTATGGTGCATGGTTGCTACATCGATCAGTGTGCTGCTATATTTAAATAATTACTTTTCACTACATCTGTCTCCAACAATATATATTGGTGTGTTTATATTAGCGTGGCTTGGGAGCTGTTACATGCTAAAAGTGTTGTGCATTTTCCTATGCATAGTGCTTGATTTGTGCATTTCGTGCTTGCACGAACTTATGTTTATATTTGACTTGGTTTTGAGCTTGGTATGTATTTGAAATAAGGTCTGATTGTGTACACAAGAAGAACATGGTTGTGTGTGATTCGTGAAGGACAAGACTTCTGTAATTTGTATAGAGAACAAATGTTATGCTCTGTTTGAAAAAGTTAATGTGCTATTCCACGCAAGTTTATGAACGTTTTGGATGTTAGTGCGCAAGGGAATGCAGTAAATTCTGAAAATCATTATACCTAACAAGAAGCTAGCTGCTTCTGCTTCATTTTATTGGATGGCCCTGTGTCTGGGAAGATAACAAGCCTAGGAAGCCAAGGTTTGGTTTGGCCTCTTTAACATTATAGGGTCCTGAGATCACATTGAGCCTATGAACCTTCGAGAAACTAGCTGGAGGGCAATGGAGTTCAATGGTTGCAACATGTATTTGTGCTGAAGGTTTGGTTGTGCACAGCGACAGTCCTGCCATGGTATCTATGCTCACTGCTCAAGGTGTTGTTGTGTAAGATCGTCGATAACAATTAGAAGGGATGAATATTGTAATCACTAGCGAAAGCTTTTTCTCGCACCTCTACTATTTTTAGATGTATAACCTGTCAATCATAGCAAGAACAAAAACACCAAAAATAATAATAAAAAACTTTCAACCTGTGGACCAAGGAGCGTCGTGTGTTGTCCAACAAAAATAACAAAAACGAAGTGAAGAAGACGTGGACCTAGGACACCATGTCGCGCTAGTCTGCTCTCCAACAATAGTTACTTGCGTTGTCTTGCACGTCTCCCGCGCGGCGATCGACGCAGACAAGATACTATTGCTTTTCGACCGAGGCAATGAAAAACGTAGCCGATGACGACACACGTGATCGAGATTTTTCTTTTCTTCATGAACTGACCATGCAAGCAACAAGACTCTAATATCTCTATTTTCATGCCAAGCTTTCTTTTCCCTAGCAGCTAGCCTCCTGCTCTCTCAAAGTCAGGGCAGACACGCATATAAGAAGCAAAAGGCCAACACCAAAAATCATGCATGCAGGAGAAGCAATAATCAACACAAGCCAAGATCTTTTTTAATCTATTGACCCATCAGTCCATCACATCTCACGACCAGCCATCATCAAATCCAACTCCCAAAAGGTGGTCCACTATGTAGCAATCATACAAACACAAAAACTTGATTAGCCCACCTCTAATTACCTCCAGCCAGCTCTAATCTCATATGCCTACAGTAGCCACTGTTTTTCTGTTTTTTCCCCAAAAGTCACGACTCCCTCACGCCCTGCTCTGTTAGCCGTGCCTCTCCTCTTTTATATCCCACATATATCTCTACATGTTAATCTCTACTCAGAGCCCTAATACAACTATTTCAACTGGGCTTTTTCACCTAAACCAGGCTTTTGGCTCATTACTATTCAGGAGACTCGAAACCCTTCCATAATACGGGTTTTCCAACTCGTCATATGTCGAAGCCTCCAGGACAGCACCACCTGTATCTTCTCCACGCATCATCCACCTTTGATCTCTACGTGCCCAAGCATGAGCCCGACCATCTCGTGACATCCTCGATCGCTTGAACCTCGGATCTCTTCATCCTAGTCCCGGTCCACCTCGTCATCGACCACGGTCGCTTTCATGCTCAACCTGCTCATGCAAAGACCAAAGAGCACTTTTTCTAGCACAAATCATTCCCAATTTGACCGACATTAGTTCACGCACACACTACATCTCAAATAACATCGATAAGCAATGTTGTCAATTATTTATCATCACAAAAATCCTAAATCTAGCCATATTGTCTAACATGTTGATTGATTTTTCTCTATGGGGCGCATTTGATTAATAGTGGCAATCTCTACTTTGTAACTTCATTCATGTTTTAGATCAGGGTGGCATGTGTAGCGGGAATGAGGTTCCACATTTTGTGCCTTGCATAGGACTATAGCGGGAAACATGTTAATTTCATCTTTCATGAACATACAAATATGTTGTTGGAAACTTGGAATGAAGATTTTACTGCCCTAGGAAAGTTGTGTGTGTATCTGATTAACATAATAGGTCAACGGCATGGTGAAGGCGGCCGTGAAACCGCAACTAGTGATGCCTCCTCTCCCAATTGTGTTGCCCTTAGCTATGCCGTTGTGCCTTTGCCGAGGAAGAAGACCGTCGATATTTCATGGCTGCCTCCACCATGCTATCGATTGATGTTGTGCCATCAGCGGTACGGAGTGCAACAGCTGGTGTTGTGGTTACAGACCAAACAATGGATAATGGGGCTACGGTGAAACCACAAAAGGGTTGTCTGGAGCTTGAAACACAGTCAGGAGTGGATGTAGAAAATGTAAAAAAAATGGAAAACATGTTTTAGACTTGGGCGAGTGGTTGTGGAGACCAGTATAGTTCACACGAGAATGGGATTTGTTGATGTCTTGCTCGAGTCACTAAGAACCGATTCATATTGTGCCATAGACCCAAATACAGTTGTATAGCCATATGCATCTTTTATAAGAAGGCCTTAGAATAACAGGTTACTAGGGCTAGCCACTTCACCGCAGGTGGTAGATTGTAGGTTAATTTTTGAACTGTAAAGACATGGTGTAGACTCCATGTTCAAAGAGACCTTGCCCATAACGGAGGGTACCTGACACACTGTACAAATCTTGGGACATCAGAGGGCACTCCCTATCTCAAGAACGTATTATAGCATGGTGGTTATTAGTACCGGCAATGTAAAATCTTCATTATGAACTCTCAAAATTAGATATCAATGGTATCGTGTAACATGTATAATATGGTGGGATGTTTATGTCATATGGGTAAAGTGTACAACTTATGCAGTGTAAAACTATTTGAATAGCCATGTCCCCAGTTATGGATAAAGCTTGGTGAAATCCCACAATAAGTGACTTTATGTTTTACAAATGATTATGGAAAGATATCAATGTGATTGCAATGTTGGTTCAGCAAGGATTATGCCGCTATTTTGAGATTCTATGGTAGCATGCCTCTTGTTCTTAATTATACAATTTATGCTTTACTATTATTTACTTATCAAATTTAAATGCTCTTACAACTTTTGTTTGCAATAGATTACTCATTATTTCAATTGAAAACATTGTTTGGCATATTAAACTATAATAGATAGCTATCTTTGACACAGTCTACATGCTATATATCTTTGCATAAAAGTCTTGTAGAGTACAGTTTTCGTACTCAATTGTTGCTTGTTGAACATATTTAGAGGATGCAGAAGAAAACACATCTTGCTGGTACTATTATGTTGTAGATTTTAGAGACAAAGATGCCAATTTCTAGGGTTCTGCCCCAGTCAGTTGTCTGTGATTTGGGATAAGGCATACTTGTTGGTTTTTGGCACTTTATTTATCATTTGCTTCTGAGTTCAATTCACTTCTGTTGAACTCCGATATTGTATGTTTTATTTGGCAATCAGTCCTAGTATTGTAAACTCCGCCGCTTAGGCATATTCGCTACCTAATGCACTACTTTATTTTAAATTTATTGTGTATGTATGTGATATGAATATTGTTGAATGCAAGTTCCAGGTCCTGACATTAACCGGCGTGCTGCTCAGTTTCTAGGTATTTGCTTCTTCTTCCTCACACTTGCCCATCACCAATTGTAGTTACTCTGTTTGCCATCACCTTTCCCCCATCACACTTTCGTCATTCGCCTTTTCTCCATCGCACCCTCACTATTTAGGATCGGCCATGGAAGTGACTGCAGCGGTCACGCCAACAAGTCAGCTGCCTCGAGCAGTCATGGTGGTGAAGACAACTGGTTTGAGACCACCGATGGCAAGCGATGGAAGGTGTCGAAGAAGGTCTCTGGCATGTGCGCAAACACACTCAATGAGTTGATCGTGATGGACAAGCTGCTGGATGCGCTCATGCGCGACGACAAGGTGTCCTCCCATGAGCTTGTTCACCTCTCCGCCGGTGATAAGGTCGTCTTGTGGCCGCGGGAGGGCAAGACGGTAGTTTGAGTGGCCTACTTCGACGTCAGGCTTTGTATCTATAACATCTTCATTTCTAGAGCCTTTTTGAAGCTATTCAAATAAAATTCACCATTTAAATTTTTCTAGAATTAATACAAGCTTAAAATGAATTTTTACTAATTAAAAGAATTTAATATGAATAAAATAAACATTCACATGTGATAAAAATATTTTATTTGGGTTCCTTTTGTCTCAAGGAATTTTTTGGAATTTTCTATGAATTTTTGGATTTATTTTCTATTTTCTAGAGCTTATTTCTTTTCTTTTAATTTCAAAAATTGGAAAATTTCCTCCCGCACCAATTGGACCGTTCCAATCTGTTGCTACCACGTGTTGGCCATCCGCCGCATGCCACACGTCCCTAGCCGTTTGATCAGAGTTGTCATTCAGACTATCCAAATGTTCGCACCATCCAGACCAACCGATCAACCGCACGGTTCGCCCGGTCCGAACCTGCTCACACTGTTCATCCTAGCTTTCTCCCGTTGCCGTCCGATCCCAAACCATGCCATGTGTTGTGTATCCACTGGGACATATACTGTTCATCTTCCTCATCGCAGCCGGGCCACATTTGTCCGGGACTTCGCCTTGGCGTCCGCACCGTCTCTGTCGTGGAGTCTCGTCCATATGCACCTCGGACTCTCTCAGCATCCATGCTTAAAAGGCAAAGCCATGCCCTAGTTCCCATATCCCCGAGCCACTCGCACGCCTCACCTTCCCTCACCGTCGAACTCACGCCGTTGTCGGTTTTTCGCCTCGGTCACCGACGTCTTCGTCTTCGTCGCCAACGCTTCTACTGTGGTCTGCCATTGCTGTCACCATCGTCCACTATGTTCACTGCTGCCGGTGAGGTTTGCCCAATCTTGCCCCACTCCACCATCTCGTCGGACAAACCCAGCCACCGCACCTCACCCGTTTGGTCACCTGTTGCTACGCCTCCCGTAGACAACCACCGAGCGATGCGTGTCATCATTCTTTGGACAGTCCAAACCTCTCCACGCCTCTCATTCATTCGATCGACGTTATCATTTGGACATTCCAAACCTCTTTGCCCCTCCGCCGTTCAATCATCGGACCGTCTGAATATCATCGCTTCTCGACCGTCCGATTGTCGTCGTGTCTGGACCGTTCGATCTTTTCTCATACTTGGTAGTTATTATCCCAATTGATTAATCACTCTTTTGATAATTTTAATGTCATGATACCACTGTTGCCTTAGGATGGGAAATTTATTCAGTTATGCAATATTAGTTATCACATAAGTTATACAATTAATTTTGCTTAGACATACTTATAGTCGCATGAGTTCATCATCACATAATCAATTAATTAATTTTAACTTAATGAGATATGGTATCATGGTTGGTGCCATAGTTATAAAATTGGTGTGCCATGATATTGGTGTGTTATTGGTGTTAATTATACAAAATTAGTTTTCACTTAAGTGAGTGATCGTGCAATAAAGGGGGAAAGTGTGGTTAGCACTTCAAGAAATGTGGAAGCCTCGTCTGGGTAATGTCTAAAGACTTAACTTTGTGCATTATTGATCTGAATCTTACTGTGCAAATCACATATCTAGTATGGAATAGACATGTCTGATTAATTTGTGATATTTCAATTTCAATTTCTCCGTTGAGTTGAACATGATTGTTGATTTCCATGAGGCGCAAGAGGGGGGCAATTATCGACTAGATGGTTAACCTACTCGACAGTGAAACCTTAACGGGCGGAATTGAATTGAGGTTGATCATTGTAAAGACTTTGTTGTGATTTTCTTTAATAAGAGGATGATCACATTATGTGGGTATAGTTGTGCAACCTCTACAGAGTGTAAAACTATTTGAATAGCCGTGTTCCTAGTTATGGACAATGCTTGATGATTTCACATGAGGGGTAGTTATTTCATCAAACTTGGGTTGGATAACTTTGAAAAGTGGACAGGTAGTTCACTAGTGGTTTATCAAGTGTATGGTTAGTTCACTTATGGTCTATTTATTCCTTTAGTTATTTATTTATTACTATTTTTCTTAAAGTTTGCTTTTAATCTATTTATTGTATTTATTTTAAATCATTGCTTTCTACAAAATAACGTTTCAGTTATCTATTGGTAAGCCTTGTATATTATATTGTACTTTTGTTACAAATGACTTGCTGAGTTCCAATGTACTCACAGGTTTATGCCTATTATTGCTCAGTTGGAGAAGAAGAGCTATACAGCAGGAGGTACCAAAAGGAGGATACTTCGACGACTTCGTAGATTAGGACTTCTCTTCCCAATCGATTGCCTGTGGGCATGTCCAATGATTACCTTGCTTAATTTTATTTTTCGCTGCTAATTTCTCAAGTCCTTCAGGCAATTAATTGTAAGCTTGATCACAAGGTCGTACTTTAATAATTATTAATATTTGAGTCTTTTTCTTTGTTAATCATGTATATGTTCAATATTTCATCTATGTTTACACGTGCGCATTAGCATGATCCTAGACTAGTGTGGTATACACAGAGAGTCCAAATTTACATATTCGAGTCTTGACAGAGGTGGTATTACAGCCATATCAACTGTAGGACGAAGCTCTAGTTAGAGTAGTTGCCTTAGCCAAATATCAAAATCTATTTCGTAAACCAAACCAACCAAATTGGATACTTAGTAATCTCTCTATTATCTTACCTCTTTCTTAAGTTCTTACTCCTCACCTTATTCTAAGAATTTGTTTTTCTCCAAATCATTAAATTGACTCTTTTCCTTTATAATGCCTTAGATATCTCAAGCTTCCTACAGCTAGATTGGAGGATGGTGAGGATTTTTCGGGTTTTGTTGCGGAGTCTTGGATTGAAGAGTTCACCAGTCTACTTCACGAAGAATGAGAAGGCAAAGGACCAACGTATTAGATTCATCACCAGGCTGTACTTCACTACAAGGATTGGTAACCAAGTTCTACATCATAGTTTTAAGTGCACCAGTGCCTGTGGAGAGTGGTTCGTGCAAGGAGCCACGCACAAGACCATTCAGCATCTTTGCAAGTTGTACAAGATCAGTATGCCCAAGCTCATTCAGAAGTTCAAGGAGCAATATGTAGCTACCTCCAATGTATCAGAGCAAGAGGGAGCCATGGATAGACCTCAACCATAGCTGCCAGCACTTATACTTTTGCCCACACCACCAAGCCCGGAGGAAAGACAACGCATAGCAGGCAATTGTCGTGAGTATCTTCAGCACTTTATTCCAGCCGTAGTAGAAGAGCAGTCACCACAAGTCTGCAACTCATGGGTGATCTACAATAACTCAGAGGAGGAGTTGAGCGAGCCCTACTTGGTCGGACTAGAGTGGGAGCCCTTAGATTAGACCCCTGTATAATTTAGGAAGTGCGATTAGAACGTTTTGGTTTTATTTGCAGTTGTGTGTGATATGAGCTACAGTCTTGCCCTCAAAAGTATTATGTTGCATTCATGTCAAATCCTTTATTTGAGTTATTTAATTGGTTCTTTTGTTAGTCTCTTGGCTAAGTATTTTGTTTAGTCTAGGTCTGCCAATAAAAATCCCCTTAGACAAATTTACCTCTTATCTATACTTTTTTCTCACCTTTTGAGCCTTGTGAAGTCAGTTCCTAACAATTGTGTTTTCTTTTAGAGCAGTGAAAAGATAGTTGATACCCGAAACTTAGCTGGTCACAGTCAGATGAACCAGGCCCAGGAAGCAATACCGTAAATCTATCAACTCAGAGACAGCAAGCAACCCCAATGGGATTGGATCCAGCTCTTAGTCAGTTCATGGTGATGTCCTTTGGTTTAACCAATACCCCAGCCTATTTTATGTACCTGATGAATAAGGTGTTCTTGGAATATTTGGACAAGTTTGTCGTTATGTTCATTGATGATATTTTGATCTACTCCAATGATAAGAGGAACATGAAGAGCATTTGAGATTAGCTTTGTAAAAACTCAAAGAGCACAAGCTATATACCAAGTTCAGGAAGTGTGAGTTTTGGATGAAGGAAGTCACTTTCCTAGGCCATATCATGTTAGAAGAAGGAGTTGCAGTTAATCCTGAAAAAGTTAAAAATGTGTTGGATTAAAAATCACCATCGTCAGTGACATAAGTCAAAAATTTTCTTGGAATGGTCGGTTACTACCGCCGCTTCATCGAAGGATTCTCTAGTGTAGACATACCCCTTATACAGTTGTTAAAAAGGAAAAGAAATTTGTTTGGATGCTAGAGTGCGAAAAAAGTTCTAAAAGCTAAAAGAGAGTTTGACTACAACCCCAGTGCTAGTATTACCAGACATTAACAAGGATTTTGAGATCTATTGTGATGCCTCCCATAATGGTTTGGGATATGTGTTGATGCAAGATAGAAGAGTGGTAGCTTATGCTTCGTATCAATTGAGGCCACATGAAGAGAATTACCCCACTCATGATTTGAAGTTAGCAGCCATAGTGCATGCTTTAAAATTTTTGTGTCATTACCTCATGGGTAACCATTGTGAGATTTATACGGATCACATGAGTTTAAAATATATTTTCACTCAGGCTAAGCTTAATCTCGGACAAAGGAGGTGGTTGGAGTTGATAAAGGACTATAATATTGGAATACATTACCACTTAGAAAAGGCCAATGTGGTAGGATAAACTTTGAGCAGAAAGGTTTATTGCAATAAGTGATGATCAAGGAAAGTCAACTAGCTTTACATGAGAAATTTAAAAAGCTTAGTTTGGATTTAGTTGAGGAATGATTCTTAGCCACAATGGAGCTGCAGCCAACATTAGATGGTCAAATTCGCCAAGCTCAGGCAGATGATAAGAATATTCAGTGGATCAAGATTAATGTGAGTAAAAGTAAAGCATCAAGTTTTACAGAGGATGACAAAAAATATTATGGTTTAAGGAGCGATTGTGTGTGCCAAATAAAAAGGAGTTGAAGGAGTTGTTGCTTAAAGAAGCTCATGAGTCGTTGTACTCAATTCATCCAGGTAGTACCAAGATGTACTAGGATATCAAAGATAAATATTCATGGTCAGGTACGAAGCACGAGATAGCAGAGTATATGGGTAAGTTGTATTATAAGCTATTAAATGTGAGAATGTATCTCGTATGTAGATAGGAGGAGATTTTTGCTCAGGTCAATTAAGGACCGAACGTTATTGCCGCACATCTAAGTCTAAATGTATAACAACATGTGCTATATGGGCTCCGACTTTAACTGACTAAGTTATCTAGGTCTAGCCTTGTATTTTGGTAGACCAAAGTAGCCTTGTATTTTGCTAGATTGAGTGCTGAATGTAAGTCTATGTGGCGCAAGAGAGGACTTCTGGAGTGGGTGGACGTAACCCCATAGTAGTGGAAACCTTAATGAGTGTGGCCTTACTAGGGAGATGTATTGTAAAGGTCTTGTTGTGATCTTCTTGATCTGCATGTCTAAGAAAATATGTGGAATATAACAAGTTGATTGTCTCTTATGTGTAAAGTGTGGAATTTTTGCAAAGTGAAAACTATTCAAACAAACATACCCACAGTCATGGATAGGCATAGGAACATACACGAGTTAGTATATAATTCTAATACTTTGTAGATGGGATGAAAACATGATGGGTGCATGTAACATTAGATTGATTTACCTTGGGTGGATATAATCTAGTGATAGTAACGGGTGAATGTAACCCAGGTAACAAAACTAGCATATGGTAGGGGTAACCATTCTCTGTAATAGGTGAATGTAACCTATACTACTATTATTATTACATACTCTTACATTCTCTAAAGACATAGTTTAATTAAATATGCTAGGTCATAGGAATTTCCTATATCTATATCTCAAAATGGTGGTGTTTTTGCAAATAAAAGAATCTCGAGCATCCCTTTGACAACCTTATATCTATTATTATTGCATTTCGTGTGGTGGTTTGCTGAGTACCTTTGTACTCACTGTTGGTCAATCACTGTCATTCAGCAACTAGGAAGGAGAAAGTTAAGCTCTGCAGTCATCTAAAGGAGTTGATAAGACTAAAAGACGATGAAATCAAGAACTAGATCGCGAGCCCAGTTAATTGTCTGTAGGCATATTCTAAGGGCTTCACCTGTGTGAAGTTTCTATTTTCGCTACTGTTTTTTAAAGGTTGGGTTTCACCTTTTTGCCGCTATTTTTTAATAGTTCCAGCTTGATTGGCCCATGTGTAAGTCCACCATTATATTAGTTACGCTTTCACAAGATATATATTTGATGTTCAGTAATATATTTGTGAGTACTATCTACTAATTATGTGAATAACACGGTAAAATTATAAAGAATTTTGGATTGACAAAATCCAGATCCAATACCACATAACAGAGCAACCGTCCGATGGAGTCCCAATCCCACCTCCCAGTTGTGTGCGTGCGCTTCACGTTTTGTCTCCTGTTGATGAAATGGGCCTTCTAAGTTAAACGGATCCAAATTCATTAACCTTAAACGGATCCAAATTCGATAACGTAACAACGAAATCACAAAAAGGGCCAGAAAAACATAGGCTTCACGCAATTTCTATGTGCACACAACCTTAACCTACAAGGCCCACATGTCAAGCAAAGATGAAAACAGAAAGAGGCTTAGAGAAGCATCAAAACCGGTCTGTGAAGCACTCAAAAAAAGATCTGTGAAAAATATATGGAAGAACTGCTTCCATTTTCCACCTTCTGTTCAAGAGTAAAACCCATGAATCTGTGGACCCAAGAAAAATCTGATCAACCAAAATGAATTTGCCTATCAATGAATATAAATTAAATTGGTTGCTGAAAACTTCAGAAAGGCAAAAAGTACAACACCAAAATAGATCAATCTATGCAGAAGATAATCTATTTTCTCAATATGGTATGATTAGCATCTACAAGCCATGCTGGTTGGTTAGGCATATCACATTCACTTCGAAGCAACTACGAGCCTAGAGATGCTTTCATGGTCCTCTTAGGTGTGTATGTTTGCAAATTGCACTCCTCTGTACTTGGGCATGACCAGAGCACACAACACATACAAGATATAAGATTGGACTAGTGCAAAATAAGTAATGCTAGTGGACACAATGGACACAAATTTCTTCTGAAAATTCTGGTTTAAGTGCTTTGAGAAACCATCTTCTTTAGCATACAACTGGTTAAAAAAACAAGAGGCTTATGTTGAAATGGACAAAAAATTGAAAATATATATTCTCATGCTTACAACTGAGAAAACTATTAGAATAGTAACACAGATCTGATTGAATATCTAAGTCAAAAAATTCTAAGATAACATATACTGTTGAAACTTATATCTGATTGAATAGCATCACAAAACTTGCTAGTGGCTCAACTAGCCACCAAATGAAATGACAGTTACAAATGGCACCAAACCTACCAATTTTGCAAGCGATTTTTCTATAAAAGAGAGATGAATCAATCATAGAATAATGCAATATAATAGAATAATACATTAAATCAATCACACAGAATAATGCAATATCTTTACTATTATAAAAGGAGTTGGTGGTTGGTCCATCCTCTCCCACTCCTCACAAAAAAGTTCTGCAGCCAGTTAGTCCATCGTACGTCGTCCTCTTCACGCAGCGCACGCGCCCTCCCTCGCCGCACAACCGCCGCGCACAAACTCTCTTCGCATAGCGCACGCGCTCTCCCTCGTGCAAACGCTACGCACAAACTACCGCACCCCTTGATCCCTCCCTACGACCGGCACATCCGCTCCCTCTTCCCTCTCGCGCCCGAGCTCCCCCACCTCCACGCTTCCCTCTTCCCGCTCCCCTCCTCCGGCCATGGCGGCCCTTCTCCCCCTCCCCTCCCCTCCGCTCCGCCAGCGCCTCCTCCTCCCCCCACCCCTCTGCTCCACCGAGCCGCCCTCGCCTCCTCCCCTCCTCCGCCCTCACCACCTCCGCCCCGCGCCGATGCCCCCACCCTCCTCCCCATGTTCTCCGCGTCTCCCCCGTTCTCCACGCCGCCTCCTCCCCTCCCTCATCAGCCGCTCTGCCCTCGCCTACTCCTCCCCATCCCGCGCCGCCGCCGCTTCCTCCTCCCCCCACTTCTCCGCTCCGCCGCCGCCTCCTCCCCCGCTCCTCCGCTTCGTCGCCGCCTCCTCCCCCGCTCCGCCGCTGCCTCCTCCGCCGCTCCTCCGCTCCGCCAGTGCCTCCGCCTCCCCCACCCCTCCGCTCCGCCACAGCCGCGCCGCCCTCGCCTCCTCCTCTCCCTCCACCGTCACCACCTCTGCCCCTGGCACCGACGCCCCCACCCTCGTCGCCAACCCGCACTCCCGCCCTCACCCCCTCCGCCCCCCCTCGTGTCGCCGCCACTCCTCCGTCACCCCCGTGTCGCCGCATTCTCCTCAGAGAGGAGCCAACCGTGGCCCTTGCTGGGTGTCGGCGGTGGCCGCCACGCCCGAGGGGAAGCGACCTAGGCAAACCATCGCCAAGGGCCATAAGAACTATGAGCTCATGCTGCAGCTACAATTGGGCATCAGGTGATCACTGTTTAGTTATTGCGGTGGTGAAATGCTGGCAATGTGGCGTGGGTTTTAGCGTGATCATGGATTTGGGGGTGTTTATGGTGGGCATATTGCAGGCACTCTGTTGGGAAGTCTGCAGCGGTGCCGATGCGGGAGCTAACACCGTGGATTTTGACCCAAGGAGAAGTTCTCGACGCGTTCCCACCGAGGGTCAAAGGTCACACCGCCACATTTGTCCTCAGATTTCAAGTGGAAGGACTACGCCCCATGGTGTTCAAGTGCTTGCTTGCCATTTTTCTAATCAACGTGTCTGTGTGGTTTAGTTTTTGTTTTGTGCCTTCTTGTATCATTTGCTGGATTTTTGGATTTTGCAGGCATTTGAGGAAGTTGTTCACTGTTGATCCAGCGGATTACATGTTCGCGATATGCGGGAATGATGCTCTGAGGGAGCTGTCCTCGCCTGGAAAAAGTGGGAGCTTCTTTTACCTCACCCAAGATGATCGCTTCATGATTAAGATAGTGAAAAAAATTGGAAGTCAAGGTAATGTTGTTGTTCATGCCATTGATGCAAACTTGTTTAGAGTCAAAATGAAATTGGATAAATTATTTATTTGGAGATGCTATCGCTTTTGAAACGGTTCACACAGTTATTTGATTTGCATTGTGGAAATGCTATTGAATTCGAAAAATCTCTTTTTTTTCTCTTATAAGAGTTCCAAGCCTTGCGAATATGTGCCTTTGTTTTGGTATCATCTACTTAGTTGTGTCTGGTACATGTAAAACAAAATGTGCTGCTAAGTACAATTAGTTACAGAGAAGAAACTATTTTATTTCTTGTGTGCTTAGGTATCCATCACCTTGCTATTTTGCTCGTGCGATTGTTGATGCTTAACGTTGCCTTGCTACTTCCAACATGTCAGTCGATACAAGGATTCTCTAATCACAAGGTTCTATGGTGTCCACTGTGTAAAGCCTCTTAATGGACAGAAGGTGCGTGATATTTGCAACAACCTTGCTGCAAAATGTTTACACCGTTAATGATTCATGACAACTTTCTTCTCGAGTCCGCTTCATTGTCATGGGCAATTTGTTCGCTCGAGTATCAGATTCATCGCGCTTTGATCTCGAAAGGTTCATCCTATGGCGAACAGCAGACAAATTTGAAGAAGAGATCGATGAGACAACCACTCTTAAAGACTTGGACCTCAACTTTGTATTTTGGTTGCAGCGATCTTGGTATAGAGATATGCATGAGTAAGTGCAACCCTTATGATGTTTGGGGCATCAAAATTTACCTCAGTTGAAATAGTAATGCTAACTTCTATGGAGTTTATTCTTGAGCAACCGAGAGAGATTGCAGTTTTGGAGTCGAGGGGATTATGGATTACAACTTCTTGATGGGAGTTCATTTTTGTGATGACATCTCTGCCTCAAAGCTGGGCTTGTCTACTTTTACTGCTTCTCCAAGTAAGTTAAGGCTGATTGTTTTTGACCTTGACAAGATCACTCATATATTCTAACCTAAGAAATGACCCTTAACCAGAACTTTCAATGAAGAGCGAGTCATATGGAGGTGGTGGCGGCACACCAGAGCTGTACTTCTCAGATCATGATTTTGATAGGATACCTGATTGCAGGTATGTTGGGAGTGTTTAACATATGCATCTCTGTTTGCTTGTTGACTTGTATGCGTTGTATTTTGTCCTGAAACAATCTTGGTGTCCATCAGGGATGTTTTCAAAAATTATTTTTTAATCAAGGCAAGATGTACCCACATTCTCTGTTTGAGGTGTGTTGTAGGAGTGGCCCCCACCTAAACCTGGCTAGCCTGTTGAGAAGATTGTAAACCATGCACTAATGACATGAATGCCCTCCGAAGGAGGCTCGATGTAAGGTTATGAGTGTAAACGCTCCCTGCGACGTGCGCACATATATACATGGTATCAGCTTTTGGGAATAGCCAAGAGGTCATTCGCTCACCTAACTCTCCACTACCATACCTCTCTCTCTGTTTGGTCTGTAGCCACAACAGTTGGCGCTGTCCGTGGGGATGATGGAAGCAAGCCTCAAGACATCAAGAAGGATGGCACCAACATCATCGGTGGCGACGAGGAGGAAGGGGGTCGCGACGAGGCCTCGCGTTAGCATCAGCACCAAGGCATCGGCATCGGTGGTCGTGGGAGTGAACGGCAACACTCACGACGCAGCGACCAACCCCGTCGTCGCCAACGTCGACTTCAACCCCGCCTTTACCGAAGCAGCGGTCGACTCCAACCCCGCCATCGCCGACGTCGACTTCAACCCCGCCTTTACCGAAGCAGCGGTCGACTCCAACCCCGCCGTCGCCGACGTTGACTTCAACCCCACCTTCGTCGACATAGCGATCGACCCGCCCACCACCACAAAGATCGGCCGGGCGAGCAGGAGCCATCTTCGCTCCCGGTACAGAAGCGCCAAGCGGCCCCGTTAGTACTGCAGATCGGGTCAGCAACGCGGGAATCCACCACACTAACGTGGCGGGTAACTCGGCGGCATAGGCAGTGGTCGCGGCTGTCGGGCCAGTGCGATCGGGTGTGCCGCCCGCTTTGACTACGCCGGTAGTGCAGAGCTCCCTACTGGCGGCCCTCCATGCGCTCCAGCGGGAGCTGGCAGATCTCCGTGAGATCGTGCAGGCCATGCAAGAGGCTTGGAGCCCGCAGACCCTGACGGCCGCCGTACCGGGGACCCGTCCGCAGCAGCCGCAGCGAACACCCCCGCAGGTTCAGATCGTCAACGTCATCTCCGGAGGTTCATCGTCGGGAGCCTCGCAGTAGCTGTAACATCATAATTTTTTGGGATTTTTAAAACCCTGTTTTCAAAAATAAATTTTCTGGAATTTTCTGAAATTTAATCTAGCTTCAAATGATTTTTTGAAATTTAAAAGAATTTAATGTGGTTAAAATAAACTTCAACATGAGCTGAAAATATTTTATTTGGGTTCCTTGTGTTGCAAGGAATTTTCTAGTATTTTTGGTGAATTTTTGAGATTTATTAGCTATTTTCTAGAGCTTTTGCAAATTTATTTGAATTTCTGGATTAAAGAATTCGGGGAAAATCTTTTTCTAAAAACCCCCGCCGCTCCCCGCCGTCCGATCCTCTCTCTCTCCCCACGCGTCACTCATCCCCCACTCCCTCTCCCGCTCGCCCCCGCTCGCGCCGCTCACCTGCCCGATCGGCCGCCTGCCGACGTGGCAGCATCCCCGCCGCCCGCTCTCGTGCGCGCCCCCGCCTAACCCTAGCCGCCGCCGTACTCGCTCGCTCGCGACCGCGCCGATCTCTCCGCTCGGACGCTGGCGTCGCACCGCCGATCCTCTCTCGCCCGCGCTCGGCCGCCGCGCCGATCCGCTCGAGCCACGCTGCGCGCGATTCTGCCGCGCGCGCGCCGCAAACCCTAACCCGCGCGCATCCGCGTCCGTTGGATCGCCCGTGCTCGCATCCAAGCCGTCCGAACCGCGTCCGCGTGAAACCCGCGCCGTATCTGATCATAACTTCCGCGGTTCGTGTGTTTTTATACGTGTTCTTCCCTCGGTTCACGTGCCGCCGTCGCCGAACCCTAGCCCCGCTCCCTCGCCCTCGTGCCGCCGTTCCCAGGCCCGTCTCGCCGTCACCGTGCGTCCCCGCCCTCGCCCGTCACCGTCGCGCGCCCGCCACACGTCGGTGATCCGCCCCGCCACCGCACCCCGGCCGCTTCATCTCCACCGCCCATCCAGATCTGAGCCAAGGGCTCAGATCGTGCCACACGCCCGCCTCCGCGCCGTCAGATCCAGCCGCGCTCCTACCATGCATCGCCCATCGCCCGCCTCCCGCGCCGCCCGATCTCAGCCGTCAATCCAGATCTGAGCCGACAGCCCAAATCCTGCCGCGTGGCCGCACCTACGCCGTTGGATTCCGTCGCCGCCGCCCGCGCTTGAGCTCGTGCCACGTCACCCTCCCACATGGCAAGCCACTTCAGCCCCAAGCCCACGTGGCAGCCACGTGTCATGCCGCGTCAGCAAAAACCCGCCCCCCCGGTGCCACGTGGCGCCGCCACGCCGCCACATCGGCAAAGGCGACACGTGGCGCACCAAGACTGCCATGTCAGCCCCTCGCCTCGCGTCGCGCCGCCGCCCAGGTGTACTGTTTCAGGCGCCAGTTCACTGTGAGACCGTGTCTCCGTGGGACCGAGTTCACAAAGACAAGGCATTTTTCGATTTTCCCGATTTAAGTTTAGGGTTTATTTTTCGAGAGCCCGTTCTTCTCCGTCCTAGCTCCGATTGACCCCATTTTTTTTTTCTAAATTCATCTAAAATCGAGCTCTAGCTTTTGGTTCTAGTTTCATGATTTTTGGAGTTTATTTGCTTATCATTTTGTGTGTTTCTTTTGTTTAAGTCGTTTTCTCTCTCGTTAGATTCGGATTCCGGAGGAGCAGGTTCTACGCCCGAAAACCAGGAGTACCTTGCTGAGCATAACCAAGGCAAGTCGTGTCCTTTGATCATGTTGAACTCAGTTTGCAATCTATTATTTATTTTTTTTGTTTTAAATTACATTGCATCGCTATTTTTATTCAAACCCTTGTACTGGTAGTTATCGTCCCAATTGAATCTATCCCTCCTCGATAATTTGGAATATCATGATACCATTGTCACCCTAGGTTGGGAAATATACTTATGATGCTAGATTAATTGTCACATGGGTTGGTACGTTTAGATGCTTAGTTGGCTTATATTTACGATTTGTTTCATCATCACATGTAACTCATTAAATTGACTTAATGACATATGGAACTGTAGTTGGTGCCATGTTAATTAAAATTTGTGCCATGGCATTGGTGTGTCATTGGCAGAGAGATACAAACTTGGTTTTGCACTCGGGCGAGTGATCGTGCAGTAAAGGGGGAAGTGCAGGTGCACTTCGAGGGATGTGGTAGTCTCGCCCAGGTAATGTTAAGGACTTAACTTTGTGCGCCATTGATCTGCGCTTTACCGTGCAAACCACATGTCTGGTATAAGACGGACCTGGCTGATTAATTTGGGATGTTTCAACTTTAATCTTGTCATTGAGATGAACATGGTTGCTGATTTCCATGTGGCGCAAGGGGGGTGTGATGCGAAACCCTAGCGGGCGGATTAAGTTGTAATTGAACTTTGTAAAGGCCTTGTTGTGATTTTCTTAGCGCGAGGCTAATCACATCGTGTAGGTACAGTTGTGCAACCTCTGCAGAGTGTAAAACTATTCGAATATCCGCGTCCTCGGTCATGGACAATGCTCAGTAATTTCACACGAGGGGTAGTTATTTCTGAAAACTTGTGGATTATGGTTGGGCAGTGGATGGTTAATACACTGTTGGTTTAGCTTATGGATGGGAGGTCCATAAGTGGTTGGTTTAGCTTGTGGATGGGATGTCCGCAAGTGGTTATATCAATTCCTTTGATTATTTATTTATTATTGTTTTACTTAAAGTTCGCTTTCAATCTATTTACTGTATTTATCTTCAATCGTCGTTTTATGCAAATTAACCTTTCAGCCATCCTTTCGTAAGCCTTGCATACTATATTGCATTCATTTGTTACAAACGACTTGCTGAGTACCAATGTACTCACAGCTTTATGCCCAATGTTGCTAAGTTGAGGAAGAGGAGTATCACCAGCAGGAGGTTCCAAAAGGAGAATACTTCGATGACTTCACGGATTAGGCTTCGTTCTCCACTCGATAGCCTGTGGGCTTGTCGATTGGCCGCTACGATTTACTTTGGATTTTCGCTGCTATTTTGTTAAGCCCTTCAGGCTAATCTATTGTAAGCTTGACCATAAGGTTGTACCTTTGGAGATTTATTGATATTTGAGTTTTTCCTTTATTTTATTGTGTATATAGTTGTGATGACATCTATGTTTGACTGTGTGCACTAGCATGATTCTGGGACTAGTGCAGAATACACAGGGAGTCCGGATTTGCATATTCGGGTCTCGACAGCAGCCAAGGCCCGGAGTAGCTCAGGGCGAAGTTACCTTCGCGCCCGCCGATTCCCGAGGTGTGGAGTTTCCCCACCAAGACCCTCTGCTCATCTGAGCTGACATTGCAGGATGTGATGTCTGGCGCGTCCTCGTTGATGGAGGTAGTTCGGCGAACGTGCTTTTTGTGGAGGCCCTCGACCGCATGGGAATCCTCATTGCCGATCGCAGCCATCAGACCCCATTGCACGCTTTGGGGCGATCGTCAAGTACATTGGGCCAAGTATATCTCCAGGTCTCCTTACATCAGGGTGATAATGTCAGGACCGAGGGCGTCATCTTCGATGTCGCGGACACCCCAAGTCCGTACAATGCCATTCTAGGCCGTCCTGTCCTCATCTCCTTCGGGGCGGTCTCACATCATGGTTTCCTGTGCCTGAAGCTCCCGGGCCCGCGAGGCGTAATCACTATCTTCGGCAACCAGGACCTCGCCCAACTCACGGAGCTTACGAGTCCCCGCCGTAGGGTGCACGCCCTCACAAGCAAGCACAAGGCGGACACACCATCCGCCCCGGGGTGGACTTCTAAGCCTCGACCGGAGGGCGGAGTCAAGAGGGTACCCCTCCAGGCCGACGGCCGAGTCGTCTCCATAGGCGACAACTTCCCCCCGGAGATGGAGCAAGAGCTACTCTAGGTTCTCCGGAACAACGCAGACGTCTTCGCATGGTCCCTGGAGGACATCAAGGGCGTGGACAGCTCCCTCATCGAGCACAACCTAGCGGTCCGTCAGGATGCCAAGCCGGTCAGGCAAAGGCTTCGGCGTATGTCCGTTGACCGGTAGCAGGAAGCCAAGGTAGAAGTACTGAAGCTCCTGCAGGCTAGCATCATCCGCGAAGTCCAACACCCAGATTGGCTCGCCAATCCGGTGTTGGTGAAGAAAGCTAACGGTGTCTGGCACACGTGTATCGACTTCACTGCCCTCACACAAGGTGTGCCCAAAGGATAACTACCCTCTCCCACGCGTTGACCAACTGGTCGACGCTACTGTCGGCTGCGAACTCATGAGCTTCTTGGACGCTTACTCTGGATATCATCAAATCTACATGGCCAAGGATGACAAAGACAAGACCAGCTTTATCACTCTGATAGGGACATACTGCTTTGTCAGAATGCCCTTCGGTCTCAAGAATGCCGGCGCAACTTTCACCCGCCTCATTGCACTAGCGCTGACCTCCCAGCTAGGGAGGAATGTAGAGGCTTTCGTCGACGACGTAGTCGTCAAAACCAAGCAATTGGCCGCTCACGGCCAAGATCTCCAAGAGACCTTCGACAATCTCCGGAAGGCGGGCATCAAGCTCAACCCGGACAAGTGCGTGTTCGGTGTGCGGGCGGGCAAACTTTTGGGCATCCTGGTGTCGGGGCGCGGCATCCAAGCCAACCCCGACAAGGTCGACGCAATCCTCGCCATGGAGCCACCCAAAATGGCACAGGAAGTCCAAAGACTCGCTGGCCGTATGGCTGCGTTGAGTCGCTTTTTGTCCAAGGCAGCAAAGCGAGGCCTGCCCTTTTTCAAAACCCTACGCGGCTATGATGGGTTTCGTTGGGACGCCGATTGTGCCAACGCCTTGGACGACCTCAAGAAGCACCTTGCAAGCCTACCCACTCTGGTCGCCCCGACACCAAAGGTTCCCTCTTACTTTACCTCGCCGCCTAAGCAACAGCGGTCAGCGCCGTCCTCGTTCTTGAGGAGGGCGTTCGTCAACGCCCAGTCTACTTCATCTCTGAAGCCCTCCAAGGCGCCAAGACGTGGTACACGGAGCTTGAGAAGTTGGCTTACGCACTGGTCATGGCCTCGAGAAAGCTCCGACACTACTTCCTCGCCCATCCAATCACCGTGCCGTCCTCGTTTCCACTGGCGGAGATGTTGCACAATAAAGAGGCCACGTGACGCATTGGTAAGTGGGAAGCCAAACTCGCCCCTTTTTCCCTGACATATGCCTCGCGCACAGCAATCAAGTCCTAAATTCTTGCGGACTTCCTCGCGGAGTGGACCTCGCCCAACACGCCAAAGGACCGGAGGGGCAGCACGCCGACGGCGACGGTTTCACAAACGTCTCGCGCGGGCGTGGGTGCGGTGGTCACTACGCCGGAGTGGCATCGCCTGTTATACTCGACGCGCCTTGCATTTCCTGCCACCAACAACACCGCGGAATACGAGGTGCTACTCTTCGGCCTAGCGAAGCTCAAAGCTCTAGGCGCGCGGTGAGTTCTCATCCGCACGGACTCACGGTTGGTGGCGGGGCAGGTGGACAAGTCGTACCAGGCCAAGGACCCCGACCTCGCCAAGTACCTAGGCGTCATTTCCCAGCAGTGCGAGCCAAGGAGAGGTATTTCCTAGGCGTCACGATCAAGGCCATCCCCCAAGCAGAAAATGAGCAAGCAGACATCCTTGCAAAAGCCGCTAGCTAGCAGCTCCCCACCCTACGAGGTCCTGCACGCGGCGGCCATCGCGCAGGACAATCGTGACACGGCCCTAGTCCACCAGATCACCTACCAGGGCGATTGGCGAGAGCCCGTTCACACCTTCTACGTGGAATCGCCGAGCTCGACGACTCGTCGAGCCGCCGCCTACGATCGCGCCCAGATCCTTCCGGATGCTCGACGGGTGCTCTACAAAAGGGGTTCTGCGACCGCTCCCACGGTGCTCGCCGCGCAAGAGGATAGCACCTCCGCGGAAAGCCACGCGGGGCTTTGCGGCTCGCATTTGGCTCAAGGTCGCTCGTCGGCAAGGCGTTTAGGCAGGGCTTCTACTGGCCAACCGTCGTTGCTGACGCCCAAGACCTCATGCACCGATGTCAAGGCTGCCAATAGATGGGGCGGGTCATTCACAGACCCCCGACCGGCCTCAACCCCATTCCCCCTGTATGGTCGTTGGCACGGTGGGGCATCGACGTTGTGGGACCTTTACCTTGAGCCCCAGGAGGTTTGTGCTTTATAGTGGTCGCTCTGGAATATTTTTCCAGGTGGCTAGAGGCTGTGGTGCTAGCCAAGATCTCCTCGACAGCCATGCAGCGCTTCCTTTGGCAAAACATCATATGCCGCTTCGGTGTGCCCAAGGAGATCACCGTCGACAATGGCCTGCAGTTCGATTCTGCTCCGTTCAGGGAGTTCTGCGACGACATAGGCATCAGCATCGCGGTTCGCCTGTTGGGCATCCACGGTCCAACGGAGCGGTCTGCTGCTGCGTAGCGTGCCATCTCCGCCGGGGTCAAAAAGCGCCTTGTCGGACTAACAAAGGGCAAGTGGCCAAGCGAGCTCCACAGTGTCCTCTGGTTACTCCGTACAACAACGACACGCCTGATGGGATTCACGCCGTTCAAACTCCTCTTCGACGATGAGGCAATGACGCCCGAAGAGATCAAAGCGGCTATGGAAGGGTCCTCGCCTGCACCGCATTTAAGAGGCGATTGTCTCTGGACCTCCTCGATGGAGAGCGCGCCAAGGCCACCCAAAGACGTCACCTGGGCACGCGCGCAAATGGCGCGCATGCATGGGCGCCTGTACCCGCGAGCATTCCGGTAGGGGACCTAGTCTCGGGATGGCGCCCACGCAGCATACGATCGGCAAGCTGGAGTCCAAGTGGGAAGGCCCATACATCGTCGCGGCAGCATTGCAGCAAGGAGCTTATCTCCTCGCCACGCTTGAAGGGCAGACACTCTGTCACACCTAGAATGCGGACAGGTTGAGGAGGTACTATGTTTAGGCCAATCAAGGCCAACATGAAGCAGCGGAGAAGCAGTAGAGGTTCCGCATCTCACCGTCGCGACAACGAGTCCAGTGGTTAGTCTCTGACCTTTTGTACTCGCTCGCCCGCGCAAACGGGAATTTAATAAAGTTCATCGTTTGTGAAGCTATTCATGCTCCCCACCAAAAATGTGCAGAGGCTTGCCTCCGCACGCACTCCCCAGAGTATAAAAAAGACGCGGACATTTTTCCTACGCACTCTACTGAGTATAAACAAGACACAGAATTCCGTGCACGCGTCGGTGCCACTACCACGTGTACTCCTCGGAGTATAAAGACGTGATCGATGTTCCCACGCACCGCACGGAAACCCACCTCCGCACATGCACTGCACGGAGACCCACCTCCGCACACGCACCGCACGGAGACCCACCTCCACACATGCACCGCACGGAGACTCACCTCCGCACACACACTCCACGGAGGTCCACCTCCGCACGCACTCTACGGAGTATAAATAAGACGTAGCGTCGAGGTCCACCTCCGCACGCACTCTACGGAGTATAAATAAGACGTAGCGTCGAGGTCCGCCTCCGCACGCACTCTACGGAGTATAAATAAGACATAGCGTCGAGGCCCGCCGCACGCACTTCACGGAGTATAAATAAGACGAAGGCCGAGGTTCGCCCGCACGCACTTCACGGAGTATAAATAAGACACAGTGGGGACGCCTCCGCGCGCACTCTACGGAGTATAAATAAAACGCGAATGTTTTCCCTGCGCACTCTACTGAGTATAAACAAGACGCGGATGTCCCGTGCGCGCGTTGGCGCACTCTCCGGAGCTTAACTAAGCCGTGGTTGATAGTCCCACGCATGCTCCGGAGTACCAACTAGACGTGGATGTTTTCTCTGCACACTCTACTGAGTTAAACAAGAGGCAGATGTCTCGCGCGCGTGTTGGCGCACTCTCCGGAGCTTAACTAAGCTGTGGTTGATAGTCCCACACATGCTCTGTAGTACAAACTAGACGTGGATGTTTTCCCTGCGCACTCTACTGAGTCTAAACAAGACGCGGAGGTCCCACGCACGCGATGGCGTACCCTCCGAAGCCTAACTAAGCCGTGATTGATAGTCCCACGTGTGCTCCGGAGTACAAACTACGAGCGCGCGCCCACTCGACCAGGCGCCACTCACGCCACCACTTTGAAGGGTAGGGACGGCGCGATCGCGTCATTTCGACCAGGCGCCGCCCGCGCCACCATTTCGGCGGTAGGGGACGGCGCGATCGCGCTCATTGACCAGGCGCCACCGCCGCCACCACTCTGGCGGTAGGGGACGAGCGCTGGCGCCGCCTATTTCAACCAGGCGCCACCCGCCGCCATCACTCAAGGGTAGGGACGGAGCGCCGCGTGTCACTTCGACCAGGCTCCACCCGCTTCCACCACTTCGGCGGTAGGGGACTGAGCGCGATCGCTCTACTCGACTAGGCACCGCCCGCCGCCACCACTTAAGGTTAGGGATGGAGCGCCGCGCGCTCATTTCGACCAGGCGCCAGGCCCGCCGCCACCACTTCAAAGGGTAGGGGACGAGCGATCGCGTTCACTTTCGACCAGGCGCCGCCTCGCCGCCACCACTTGGCGGTAGGGACGGAGCGCGATCGCGTCTACTTCGACCAGGCGCCAGGTCCGGCCGCCACCACTTCAAGGGTAGGGGATGGAGCGTGATCGCGCGTCTACTTCAACCAGCGCTAGCTCGCCACGCGCTCGCGCTACTAACATGCGCCGGCCCGTCACGTCACTCTTCGCCTAAGGCGCTATTACCGTTAGTACGCTTAAGACGACTCGAAGGTGCCGCCTCCGCCATACTAACAATCAACTGTACAAGTAGCATGCAGCTATGGAGTACTCTGCGCAACGGTCCTTTCTTTCATAAGCAAGATAAAGAAAACAACAATAAAAGCAAAAGTTGCATCACAACCACCAGCCTCCCGCACCACACCGGGGTCGCTGCTTCGCTGCGTTACCGACGAGCCTCTCCAACCATCAAGGAAATTACCTTCCGCTTAACGTCCGAATGTGACTTTGGCCGCTTCTTCCTAGGTTGCCCTGCATCCGCTCGTAGAAGCTATGGACAATGGGCATGGTGGTGCGGATCATACCGATAATACCCCGGCCCGGGCCGGCACACTCAAATTGGGAGTGACCAGCTCGTTCACGTGCTCACACTCGGGCGTGGAGCGTGGCAAAGGCGAGGCAGCACTAGTAAAGCCGCAGTGATCGCCGAAGGCTTTCGCACCGCGGAGCACCAGGCTCAAGCCCTCCTCAATCCGCGCCAACGACTGTGCCACATCCGCGGTATCGTGAGTAAGGTCCGGCACGACGACGAAAAGGTCCCAGTGAGCCCCCTCCAACGACCCCATGGCCCTCCACGCCGCTGCAGACGCGTCGCCCAGAGCCTGGTTCCTCTCCTCCAGGCCATGATAAGCTGGGCTTTCTCCTCCGGTAGCGCCGATTTGCCCAAGTAAGCCAAAGACGCTCCTCCGCCGCGGCACATTGGGCTCTTCGCAAAGACATTGCGCTGCTGCCGCGCGCGAACTTCCGCTCTAATAAACAGAGCGCGTCGTCGTCGTCGTGGCGTGAGCCTCGCCGGCCAGCCTCGCCGCCTCCGCCACGGATGCGCGCGCTCATCAACGCCGCTACGATGGCGACCGCTTCAATGCCAGAGGACATGGCTACTTAGCATGCACGTAGTGCGATGTCGATGGCGGGCTCTGTGTGCTTACCTTCATCCCACGGCGCCTAGGGCGAGTGCAAGAAGATCCCTTACGCACGCGGCGCTGCCGATCCAGCCTTGCCGTCACCACACTCCGCGTCCGCCGAGCACGTAGCGCCCGATGCGAACGGTCGACACGGCGAGCCTTGCGGCAGCATCAGGCGTCCGTGCTGCGTTCTGCGCAACGTCACCGTCGACCTTGCAGACACCTCGGCTGCTCGATCCTTGGTCGCGCCCGGCGATTTCCTCTCCCGATGTCGACGACGGCATGAGCGAGCAATCGAGAGAGCTTCGCGAGGTCGCGGGGAGAAAAGGAATTACGCCTACCTCCATCACCTCCCACTAAGGCGTGGGGAGGTGTCGGCTCAGCCCCTGCCCGGGAAGCGATGACCCCCTCCTCGGTCGGAGTGGCTTCCCGGTCGAACCCTAGGCCCCTGCCGACCGTGCCCGCCACATGGAATTGCCCCGCGCGCGAAGGCGATCACACCCGGCGGCGCTTCGCCACTAGAGAGCCAGGCGACGCACCCTCAACCGCTCCAGTACCTGCACCGGCCGGAGCGGGTTGCATGTCCGCGGCGGTTGCAGCAGGCGATGACGACGAGTGCTCCGCCGCTCCAATTGTCGTAGGAGCTGGGGCAGGCGGAAGGTCTGTGGCAACTGCCATGGGCGACGACGGCGCGGGAGGCAGGTCCTCGCTGACCAGCACAAGTGACATGGCCTCGTCTTCAACAACGTCGCTACCAAGGCCCGCCTCACCACCACCTAAGTCCTCGCTGGGGGCAGCATGACCCCCCGCGCTACCATGCTCGAACCCAACCCCTGACACATCCTCCAGCTCAACGGCGCCTGCCGCTAAGCCGGTGGGCGGGTCAGAAACAGCAACTCTGGACCGAGCCCTTCGCCGTCGGGGAGACGCCCCCGCCTCGCCGGCGCCATCGTGGCGACGGGGTGGACTCCGCACCGGCACTACGCGCTCCGGTACAAAGAGGCCTAGGACCTCACACACCCGGTTTATCCGCCCTAGCTTCGCAGGCTCGGTCGCGGTCTCACGTAGGGTGTGCTCTTTCGGCATGTACGGCCCCAAGAAGGCCTTGACGGCGCGCTCTGCCTCTTCCAATGAGAGAACTGCGCGCGAAGTGTCGCCCCACTCATAAGATAGTTACGTATGTATACGCAGCACATGGTCGAAGTACTTACCACGACCAGGAGGTTGCTGCAGCGAAGACACCGATGGGTGGATGCCATCCTACCGGATATCACCGCTCGATTTCCACCGCCGCATGCAGGCGACACCCGTATATAGTGAACTCGCAAGATCACGCATGTTGAACCGAAGGGTGACGCCGACGAGTCTCCGCGCCTGTCGTCGATCGTCGCTCCTCAGCTCCAACCCCGGGCAGCAGTCGAAAGCTATTGGCTGGCCCCGGCACCGCAGGTTGCTGGTGTGCGTCACGCGGTAGTATAACCACTGCCGCATCCAGCCGGGTTCCCACTTCTCCTTCGTCGCCAGAGCAGGAACAAACTTCGTGTAGCCCGACCTCACCACGAAGTGGACACTGCCGAAATTAGACAGTGCACCTCCTTCAACCTTCTTCGGTTGGCAGCGCGCATCATGGAGAAGAGCAAACAAGCTCGCAAGGGGACGAGCACCTTTCGCCCGGACCGCCCAGGCAAACACAGCCAACCGAACTATGGCATTCGGGGTCAACTACGCCAACTCCAATCCGTAAGCTTCCAAGACCTGGCCGACGAAAAGCGTCGAGGGCATCCGGAGCCCAGCCTCAAAAAATGCGACGAAGGAAATTGCCTCCGACTTCTCCGGGCGAGGCTCCACTTCGTTGCGGGCAGGCAAGCGAGCTCCTGCGGCCTCCTCTATCTTCTTCTCCGAAAGGAGGGCCTCGATCGTCTCCTTAGTAGTGAGACTCCGCCCCAGCACCCCAGAGCAGTGCCCTTGCGAGCTCAGCATGGTGTCGTGATCGCTCCGGGTTTATGACGGCTGAGCCACGGGCGTATGACTCCACTAGCGATGGCGCCACACCACGACCGACGACGCCACGCGGCTAAGCGGCCGATCGAATCCCGCCGCCCGCCATCTCACTTCACAAGCGATGGAAGAAAGAAGCAGGCGGCGTGCGGATTTCACACACAGAGCAACCAGACGAAAGCACGCGGGCGAGAGGCACGCCCGTGCGCTGGTAAAGAACCCTTTATACAGACCCTCCGCGTCCCACGATCGGGAGGGCAACAAAGGAGCCCGCCGATTCCCCAATTGGGAAGCGTAACCGTCCACGGGATGGTTCACCACGTGTCCCGCCTCTCTTGGGAACAGATGCGGGCTCGCGGTCGCAAGACTGCTGACATCCCATGGCGCACCAACCAGGCAACGCCGCATGTACCCTCCTCGACTGCGGCGACGATCGCCGTGAGACCGCCCCAGCCTTTTCAGCACTCCGCACAACGACTCCGGACCGAGCGAGGACTCGCCTCACCAACACAGTGTTGTGCGGAAAGGCCTGGTCCGACCCGCGCCAAACAAGGTCTCCACGCCACTCGCGACGCTCGACGCCTTCGCTCAGCATGGCCCCGCCGATACCGTGGCCCCGTGGGGGAAGGCTCGAGACCGTGAACGACTTCGACGCCAACGGCTCCGCCCCGCAGCAGGTATGGCTGCGCTAAGCGACTTAACTCCGCTTCGCGGCTTTCGCCACGGAACAACTCAGCTCGCCCGACGACCTTCACCCCGTGGCAACCCTCGCGCGTCCGCCCTCGGCTCGCACTTCAACAAGCGCTGATGCAGGTCGACGCCGCGCCCGGCGCGCTTCCACTCCGATGGCTCGGGACAACCCCGGCACTCGTTGCACGTCATACCTCTTCACTCTTATCACAACCATTTTCGCACCCTAATGTGTCCCATGCCTTTCCATGGATACTAGGTTGCAGAGAGCACTAGCGCGGCGGGTTAGTCAAAGGGAATCCGCATCGACAAGGTCTTCGCCTCTGCAGCGCAAACGCGATTCCGCTGCGACCACCCAGCGCAAGACTTGAACAGTGGCTCCGCTGCGGCCCCCCGACCTCGACTCCGCGGAGCCACAAGGACCTACATGTGCTAAACCATTTGCACCCATAACCACGCAATGTCACAGGCCGCAGGGACGGAGGGGGCCAAAGGGCTCGGCAACATGGCTTCGGCCTGTGAAGCCCTTCACCATGAGAGGCTCCTATTGTAGGGGTGGCCCCCACCTAAACCCGGCTAGCCTGTTGAGAAGATTGTAAACCATGCACTAATGACATGAATGCCCTCCGAAGGAGGCTCAATGTAAGGTTACGAGTGTAAACGCTCCCTGCGACGTGCGCACATATATACATGGTATCAGCCCTTGGGAATAGCCAAGAGGTCATTCGCTCACCTAACTCTCCACTACCATACCTCTCTCTCTATTTGGTCTGTAGCCACAACAAGGTGCATACCCCTTTGCATTCTATGACATGAGAATTGATTAGAGTTATGAGCATTCTTGGTGCATTCTCTATTAGGAACACTGGGGCTAGTGGTTCAATTTGCAATTCTTTTTTATTCTTGTTAGTATAATACTACCAATTTTGTGGAGGGGATGAACTTTGCTCATAGTGACCACATGAAAATGTAATATTTCCATGCGTCCTTTGAACATTTGTTTGCCAAAGAGGACGAATATTGTATACTTTTGCTGATTCATCTAAATGTTCAAGATGAGAGTATCTTGACATGTTAGCAAATTGAAGTAGATAGAGCATATGTATTCGAGAATCCTTAGTGTAACATGTTTTGATGTGTGAAGTTGGTCAGGCAGTAAGTTCTGTCTCATTATTTTTATGACTCCGTTGCAACGCACAGGTCTCTAACTAGTAATAGAATAATATATTAAACACAAGAGATGGGAAAACTCCTCTTTCTTTATTGCTTTTCTCCATATCAGGTATACATTACAATGATTGGGACTTCCTATTTATAGACTAAGTGGAGAGTGCCCACTAATAGGCCAAGCTTGCAGGCCCAAGCCTAGGTTTCCCGACACTCCCTCTTGGGCACTGATCCGACACGTTCATGCCTCATCAAAACTGCATAACAACCTAGTGAAAAAAATTTTAGAGAAAGATTGCATGATACATGTCATGTTATGTTGCATGAATTGTCTCATTAAAAAACTTGGTTGAGAAACTTTAGTAAAACTCATCAAGGGAAAAATAGTACAATCCATCCAATTACATTTCATCTACGGGATGTATTCTTTGGGTACTCGATTTTCATGGTCAAGTTTTAATAGTGAGTTCGAAAAGAGTCTCGCCTTGAGTTCTGCTCTTTTCTAAGTCTCATTATTCCAATTCCACGTATACACCTTTAAAGTTAGATGCTAGAAGTGACTTAGTGAACAAATTTGCGAGATGTTTATATGACTTAGTATGCAGTACGCTAATTTTGTCCATCTTTTGCAATTCATGAGCATAGAAGAACTTGGGATTGATATGCTTTGTGAGATGACTCTTCACATAATATGTTTATACTTGTGCAACATAAGCTGCATTATCTTCATAGATAATTGTGCGAGTTTACATGATGTTCAGTCTATATGACTGTTGGATGTGGTGAATCATCCATCGAAGCCAAGCATATTCTCGTGTGGTTTTGTATAGTGCTATGATTTTTTAATGGTTCGTTGAAGTAGATATAAGACATTGCTTCAACGATTTTCATGAAATTGCGGTTCCACCACACAAAAATACATAACCTATTTGTGACCTGGCAGAATGCAGGTCTAACAAGTACCCTGCATCTGCATAGCCAGTCATATTCAAATCTTATTCTTTATATAGAATAGTCCAAGATCTATGTTTTCTTAGAGGTATTGAAAGATGTCCTTTATTTCTTGTCAATGCCTCTTGGTAGATTCTGTGATATACCTTGTTAACAGGTTTACAGCAAATGCGATATTCGGTCTAGTATAGTTTGCTAAGTACATAAGTGCTCCTATTGTACCTAAGTATGGGAATTCTGGTCTCAGGATTTCCTCCCCATCTTCTCTAGGTCTATTTGGATTCTTGTCTTGCTGCAAAGGCCTCCCGCCCCTTGGTACTTTTGAAGGATATGCCTTTCCAAAGGCAAATCTTTCTAACACCTTCTGAGGGTAGGCCGACTAATGTACTAATATTCCTTCCGGGACATGCTTAAACTGCAAGCCTAAGCAATATTTAGTTTTACCCAAATATTTCATTTCGAACTCTAATTCTAGGTAAGAGCGTGCTTCCTTTATATCTTCTGGGGTTCCGATAATATTCAGATCATCTACATACAATGATATTATATAAAATCCATTCGGAGATCATCGTATAAATACACAGGGACAATCATAATTGTTTGTATAGCCTTTCTTGCATAGAAAGTCACTTAAGCGATTATACCATATTTTGCCTGATTGCTTAAGCTGTACAGTGTTTTTCTGAGTTTCATACTGTACAAATTTCTATTTGCTCTGTCTTAGTTTAGGATAGGGATACTTTCAGATACCTTCATATAAATGTTTGAATCCAAGTTTTCGTAAAGGTATGCCATTTCCACATCCATCAATTTTATTTGTAAGTTCAGGTTTACTGCCATCGAGATTAAATATCTAAAGGTAATGCCACCCATGACCAGAGAATATGTTTCTTCATAATCAACTCCTGAGCATTGAGTGAAATCTTATGCAATAAGCCTTACTTTATATCTTATAACTTCATTTTTCTCATTTCTCTTTCAAGCAAATACCTACTTACGCCCTACAGAGTGTACATAGGGAGGCACGCGGTTTACGGGCCCAAAACGTCTCTTTTATTCAGACATAATAATTTAGTTTCTATTGTTTTTTTTCAATCCTTCCAATCTGATCTTTTTTTGCAATCGGCAAGCGATACAGGCTCTGGATCAAGATTTCTGATTGTGGCAATTTTCTTTGTAAAATAAATATCAACATTAGCTATTGTACAATTCATGGATTCTCCCATGTGCACATAGTTTATAGCTATTTCATCATGGGTTGATTCTTCTAGTGCTTCTACTTGCTCATTGCTCCTTTCAATTGTGGGGGTAAGTTCCTTTAGTTTTTTAGTTTCGATGCGTGTGCACACATCCATGCTAGTTTCTCCCTCTATGAGAATATTTAGATCCGGTATACCTTTTTTTGAAGGTACCATACTAGTGCTAGGTCTCAACTGGCTCCCCTACTGGTTCTAGGAAACTTTAGTGATTGGCTGCGTCAAGTCCTTCTTATCCTTTTTCACCAGACGTCCTCGGTTACTTGGGATTCGAGGGGTCAGAGTTCTTGTCCTTTTATTCTGAGGCATCTGGATGGTAACAGGGATACCTTCAATTTTCTTCGGTATTTCAACCCTCTCTGGAGCATTGCGTGCAAGCACATACGACTTAGTCACGCTCTTTGAATCACTAAAGTGGTCAGGTAGTTGGTTTGCTAATGCTTGTAAGTCAATGATCTTCTGGACTTCTCTACTTACTTCACTAGTGCTCAGGTCATGTGCATGGATTCCTATGGCTTGCCATGTAATTTTCCGATATTTTTCATCAAGGAGTTGATTACCTTTATCTAATATCGAAAAACTATCATCATCAAATATACTATCAGCAAAACGGGTGGTATGCAAATATCTTGTCATAAGGTCTAAATACTTGATTATAGATGTTGTCTCATAGCCAACGTATATTCTAGACTTTCAGAGAGAGCCTATTGCAATACCCTATAGCGGGGATATAGGTACATAAACTTTACACCCAAGCCTACAGAGATGAGAGATTTTTATGGTGATCATTACGCTAGTTGCATAGGTGAATAGACATTATATGTTGATGATCTAAAGTTGATGAGAGTTGCTGTACGTAGGACTACGTGTCCTCAACATTTAGTCGTAAATTATATTTTTGCAAAAGTAGTCAGGCAAAAAATTTAATCATCTTAATTAATGCCTCTTCTATTCCATTCTAGGTGTGGACATGCGGGATGGAGTGCTCAACTTTAATTCCTATTGCCATGTAATAATCATCAAATGTCTTTGAAGTGAATTCTCTGGTGTTGTCCATTCTGATGGACTTTATATGATGATCAAAGAAATTATTTCTAATTTGAATTATCTACAAGATCAATTTTGCAAAAGTATAGTTTCTCGTAGATAACAAACATATGTGTGATCATTTCGAGGAAGCATCTATGAGCACTATAAAATATTTAAATGGCCTGACAGAGATTGTATAGGACCACAAATATCTCCTTAGATGCATTCCAGGAATGCAGAAACTTTATCCTTCACTTTTAGAGCAGAAGGTCTAGTAATTAATTTTTCAGTAGCACATGCAGGGCACACAAAATCTTCTTGATTTAGGAAATTCTTTACATCGATATTATGTCCCTATGAATTGTTAATTATATTTCTCATTATCCTGAGACCTGGGTAGCCTAATCTATCATGTCAGAGACAAAAAAGTTCGGAGCTTCTAAATATAGTTTCTAGGATAGTATAGGCTGTGGGTGCCTTAATATTAGTGTAGTATAGCACAATTTCAAATAAAGATAGTCTTTCTAATACCTTTTTTTCACTTGCTTTATGCTTTGTAATGAGTAGGTATTTCTTACTATACTTTTCTTCAGTCTTAACGTAGAAACCGTTACCGTGAATTTCTTTGAAACTTATAAGAGTTCTAGTCGATTCTAGGTACAGCAAGAATTTGTTGATGACCAAAGTTGTGCCCATCGGGAGTATAATTGTGGCTCTTCCTGATCCTATTATATAGGCATTGCTACTGGCGATTGTAGTAAGGCTATCAACATTTTTGTTAATCTACTAAAAGAATTTTGTCTCTCTCAAGATGGTATTCATTGTGCCACGATCAACTAAGCACACTTCCTCCATAAGGCGCCACACACGTTCTAATATAATGTACTTTATTAATATGTAGTAGGAGACAATTAACACATAAAATAAAATACTTCAAATATCAGAACATATCATGCTATTATTGACTGAATAAATGAATGAATTAATATCATCCGACTATCTAAACAATGAATTATTTGAGTACCATTATTGCAAGTCTAACTTATTTCTTTTACATGTAAAATGAATGACAATTAAAGTCTAGATGCATTTTATACATTAGACTGAATCTACTAAGAAATCTGAGACTTCGGCTGCTATCTTTCTCAGGGGTGAGAGACTCTTCCTAAGAAATCATGGCAGCGACAGCTGCAATGTCAAGAGGGGGTGTGATTGTAGGAGTGGAGTCCACCTTTATTGGTGTAGGAAGCTGCTCAGAATTCTCCCCTCAACAAAGGCAAAGTGGGTTTCATGCTGCCCTTTGCCACCCTTCTTGTTTGTCTTGGAAGGCGTCAATGACGTGTTGTAGCTCTTTGCAAATCTACAACTAGTGCCCCCACTTACCACACTTGTAGCAAGTTTGATCTTGTTAACCATAGAGCTTGTCGTCCTACTTTGATTTGCCATCCTTGTTCTCTAGTGGAGCATTTGACTTACCATTTTTTTGTTGCGGCTTTACCCTTCCCCTTTTCTTCATTATAGGCTTTCGTACCTTGTAGTTCGCAAAGTTGACCTCATGACCAATGGAGCTCCCAGGTGGCTGTGTGACAAAGTTATTGCAGAGAACATTATCCTGAGCCTTTGCAACATGCATGATATCAATCAATTCAGCATACTCCTTATAGCTGTCTTGACGATAGTTGCACGCAGACTACACTTCACTAAGGTGAAAGGTGGAGATGGTCTTCTCAATCTTCTGCTCATTTGTAATTTGCCTACCACAAAGCTAAAGATTGATATAAATTCTATGCAGAACAGAGTTATACTCCCCAACCATCTTGAAATCAGTAAATCTGAGTCAGATACATTTTTGCTCTGCCTGAATAAGAATGGTATACTTTAGCTTCTCGAACCGCTTTTTGAGTCCAGTCTATAATGCTAGCACGCTCTTCTCTACCATCTACTCATTCTTGAGAGTGAGACAGGGGTGGTGCTTGAGGAGGTGAAGTGCTTGATCATTTTCCTCAGGTATAAGTTTGGCATCCTATGATGCACCAATCCCAATGGCAACACGGAGCTTCCTGGCTCTAAGTACAATCTCAATATTAGAAGCACAAGTCAAGTAGTTCCGGGCATGCTGGGTCAGCTCCTCGAACTCCTGATTTGTGATGCCTTCCATCTGTATATGCATGAAGGAAATATATAAATTTACTATAGGTAAATATACATGAAATAAATTAGATAATGATACAAAATATTCTCGTGATATTTCATAATTTTCTCCGTATTTGTTTTTGTAATTTTACTACTTATTTTAGTGATTAAAGGTAATTTAAATAATTATGATTAATAAAAAAGTAAGTAAATACAGAAAAGCATAGAAATAATAACAATAGTGCTTAAACAGACTTCAGATGTAAAAAATAACTCAAAATTTGAATTTTTGATGCTCTTTTATACTAGAATATGTATTTTCAGTAAATTCTATAATTTTCGAAGGCCTATCTGTCAATTTTCAAATCTGAGAAAGTTTTTGCATAATTTTTCTGATTTTCTGGGGGCCTATTCACAAAAAATCTGAGCGCCCCTCTCGCCGTGCCCCACCAGTCGATCGGATGGTCCTAACTACCTTTGGCCGATCGGACGATCTGAACTGCCCTCGGCCGATCGGACGGTCTGAACTTCCTTCGGCCGATCGGACCAGTCTGAACATGTCATGGCCAATCGTGTAGTCCTTGACCAATCAGACAGTCTGTATTTCTCTTGATGAATTGGACTGGTTCGAACATCCCATGGCCGATCGGACGGTCCGTATTTCTCTTGGTCGATCGGACTGGTCTGAACGTCCTATGGCCGATTTGACGGTCAATGGCCGATTGGACGATCTGTATTTCTCTTGACCGATCAGATTGGTCTGAACATCTCATGGCCATTTGGATGGTGTATGGTCGATTGGACAGTCTATATTTCTCTTGACCGATCGGACTGATCCAAATGTCTCATAGCCGATCGGACAATCTGTATTTCTCTTGACCAATCGGACTGGTACGAACGTCCCATAACTGATCGAACGGTCCATGGATCATCGGACGGTTCATATTTCTCTTGACCGATTGGACTGGTCCAAACAGCCTACAGCCGATCGGACGGTCCATGGCTGAACGGATGGTCCAGATTTCTCATGAATGATTCAAAGAGGGACGGGTAGGGTTTCCCCTACCCCTATTCACTTCATGACGGCGCATGTGGGAGAAGGCCGACGGCAGTGGAGTGGTGGATGGTTGGCTCCTGCGCGCGGAGCTCGACGATGGCATTTGGGTCGGCGGCGGCCCGTGCGGGGGTGTGGCGCGGAGCTCGTGCGGGGCGGCACCAAATGGGAAGCCTATGCAGGGGCGGTACAACACAGCGCCGAGCCGGCGCATAGGGGGACGGGCTGCCGGGTGCGTACAACGAGCGATGGTGGCCATGGAGCATGCGGCGACTTCAGTTTGGAGGCCAAGCGACAGCAGCGCTCCATGGGAGGCGGTGGTGGCATGGCCACATGCGGGTGGCCAGTGCCATGTGGGCGGCCGGCGGCTCATGCTGGAGGTACGCACGGCGGTGTGGCCTCATACGGCGCATAGTAGCCCGATGGCCAAACGATGCGACGACAAGGTGGCCACAGCCACATGCGGGTGGTGTGGCCGCATAGTGGCGGCGGCTCGTGCGGGGGCCGACAATGATCTATTATTTTCTTTTTTTTTCAATCAATCTATAGTACAATCACAATCTGCTCTTTTCCATGTAATCTACTAATCGAAATTATGACGGCGACTTCTATTCTGCTCGCGTTAGATTAGAGTGGATTTGCACCATACAAATAACCTAGAAAGTGAAATTTACGAAATTTAAAGTGATCTAGATAGGTAATTCAATTTACAAATACTTCAATGATTACCTTCGATCCACCAGAGCGATTCATGCTAATAACGTGTTGAAGAACCGTCAATGGCGAGTCCAGTCCGAGCGATTTCTCCTATGCAAGAGAGAAAGATCAATCATAGAATAATGCAATGCAATAGAATAATATATTGAACACAAGTGATGGGAGAACACCTGTTTCTTTATTGCTTTTCTCCACACCAGGTACACATTATAATGATTGGGTCCCCTATTTATAGAGTAAGTGGAGGTTGCCCACCAAATAGGCTAGGTTTGCAGGCTTAGGCCCAAGTTTTCCAACAATAATTTCAGTTTTGGGATGGAGGTTCAAAAATGACGAAACAGTTTTTAGTAATCATTCAAAACTGAAAACTGACAAAACAAATCCTTTGACCGTTAGGCAACCACACAAAACTTGTTCCGAAAGGTAGGGAAACAAAACTCCATTTCCGAACCACATGCTTTTAAGAAATTTCTTGTTGACCCTAAGCAAACATATGCTTCTAAGAAAACAAAACACAGTACTACTTTTTGACCAACATAACCAGAAGAACTTACTAAACCCTATTTACATAAAATTTCAGAGTTGACCAAACTAGAAGAGAACCACTCAAAACTATGGTTCGAACAAAAAAAACAGTAAGTCGTATAGAAGGGCTGTTACAGAAATAGAAACCGGAGCAACGAAAAAATAAGGATTATACTTCCTATGGAACAACACAGTGGACTGTTACAGAAGAGCAGTGGCATTGGTTCCAATGGATATTGAAAAATTGAAGAATTTTCAAAACTAGTAATCGTAGATTATAAAAAATAGTGTTAGTGAACACACAAAACTATAACTCTCATCTAACAAAAAAAATTTATTAGTTGACTAGACAAAACTGTTATTGTAAAAAGAGAAAACTTCAGGATTGGTGAACCCTAGAAAACTATTATTCTAAGTAGGAAAAATCTTTGAACTAGGTGGAACGTAAATGTTGGGAAACATGGGCCTAGATCTTGGCCCATTGTGGGCACCCATTCCTTAGTCTATTTATAGGGAGTCCCAATGGTTGTATGATGACTTTTGGAAGAAGAATAAAGAAAGAAAGAGTTCCCCATATTTGTGTCATTATTTTATTTCTCTGTACTTCTCTGTGTGTAATTCTACTTCCATCTACGAGGTGATCGATCAGACTGGACACACCAGTGACGACTTCTCAACACGTCATCAGCATGATATGCTTTGACCTATCTCTAGGCCTCATTTAATTGGATCGAAAGGTAATCGTCGAAGCACAACACTCATAGATTGAATCACCAGTCCAGATCATTTCAATTCCGTAAATTTTGCTTTCTAGATTATCTTCTACATCACAAATCTGCTCTAATCTACCGCAAGCTAACTTGTATCCACCGGCCAAGCCGATCGGTAGATTTGCATGATAGAGTAGATGTTGATTGCACGGTAGATTAAGGAAGCTAGCTCTTACCTAGAGTTAGAGTTTAAAATAAAAGATTTGGGTACAACCAAATATTTCCTAGGCTTACAGCTTGAGCATGTCCCTAAAGGTTAGTGCATCAATCAACATACACTCAACAGGTGTAAGAAAGGTTCGGCTTTGAAAAGGCATACCCTTTAAAAGTACCGATGGTTGGGAGATCTTTGTAGTAAGACAGATTTGTACAGACCTAGAGAAGAGGGGGAGAAAATCCTAGGACCAAAATTCTCGTATTTAAGTATAATAGGAGCACTTGTATATTTAGCAAACTACACTAGACTGGATATTGCATTTGTCGTAAACCTATTAGTAAGGTATAGTGTAGTACCTACTAAAAGGCATTGGTAGGGGACAAAGGATATCTTCCGATATCTCCAAGGAACTAAAGACATTGGACTATTCTATAGAAAGAACCAAAATCTGTCGGACCCGCATGCAACCAGGTCACAAACAGGCTATGTATTCTTGTGTGGTAGAACTGCGATTTCATATAAATCGTCTAAGTAAAGTCTTGTATCGACTTCGATAAATTACTTGGAAATCATATTACCATACAAAGCCGCATGAGAATATGTTTAGCTTTAATGGATGATTCACTACATCCAGCAGTCGTGTGGACTGAATACCGTGCAAGCGCCAACTATTATCTTTGAAGATTTTGTAGCTTATATTGCACAAGTGCAGATAGGTTACGTGAAGAGCCATATCACAAAGCATATCAACTCCAAGTTCTTCTATGCTCATGAATTACAAAAGATGGATGTAATTAAGATATTGCATACTAAGTCATGTAAAAACCTTGCAGATCTATTCACTAAGTCACTTTCAGCATCTAACTTTGAAAGGTATATGCGTAGAATTAGAATGATGAGACTTAAAAAAGTACAGAACTCAGGGGAAGAAACTTCAGGAACTCATCATTAAAGCTTGATCTCGAAAATTGAGTATCCAAAGAATAAATCCTATAGATTAAATAAAATTGGGTGGATTGTACTCTTTTTCCCTTTGAGTTTTTGGAAGTTTCTTGGCCAAGGTTTAATGAGGTAATTCCTACAACGCAACATAACGTGTATGATGTACTTTTTCTCCAAATTTTTTTACTGGGTTTTTGTAGAGTTTTGATGAGGCATAAACATGTCGACTGAGTGCCCAATGCCGAGTGTTAGAAAACCTTTAGTCTATTTATAGGGGGTCCCAATGATTGTAGGATAACTTTTGGAAGAAGGGGAATAAAGAAAAAAAGAGTTCTCCCATATGTGTCAGTTTTTTATTGCTCTGTACTTTTTTGTGTGTGATTTTACTTTTATCTACATAGTGATCAATCGATTAGACTCGTCAGTGACGATTTCTCAATAGTAAAAACTACACTGCAGTGGTGCACTAGGTGGAACTTGAAACTACCCAACAGTCGTGCTGGAGAGAACACTTAAATTGGACTAGCGGATCCTCATAACTGCTTTGTAGTGGTGAAAAAACTTTGTTAGCGGTCTTTATATCTAGCAAAATCGGTCGGGTCTGGATTGGTTGGAGGTTCTTTGAAACCGGTCATCTTCTTTGTGTACCTTTTGATGGCTACACTTTCACATTCAACGCAAATCCTATAATGGAATATTGCATACTTTGCCGATGTTCCATCTTTTAAGCCATTTCATTCCTTTCAATGTACTTTGAACCTATTAAATAGAGTCTTTATTTGCCATTGCAACTAATTTATCATTATTAAGAGCGAGCATCTTTTCATTGTTGCAGTTAGAATGATGAGTTCTCCCGGACAAGCACGTCTCCCGACAAGATCCATGCAAAGAAGAACCACTCCAAGAACGTCACCAACATTTTGAAGCTACTTGCCTGAAGGCTTTGTGTGGCCAATCCTAACCCATGAATGCATACACCACACACGGTTCAACCTGGAAAGAGTTGGTCAGAGAAAGAAAAAAATACAAACCTAGATGTAAAAACTAGAGGACAGGGCGACTGCTCAACCATAACCTGAAAATAGCAAAGGCAAGACCAACATGCCTTGAACGTAGCAAACGGTTCTCCTCTCTGGAGCAGCATATCTTTTGAAACATCTCCGCATCGGCAAGGAGAAGCAGCAGGGCGAAAATGGCTTTCAGGAACAACGCCATCAGGGTCTTGTTCGTTCTGATGGTCGTGTGCGCCGCGCGCGCAACAAAAAGGTCCATGGCAAAGGAGAGCGCTGCACCTGCCCCTGCGCCGGAAGGCGCCGGCGCAGAGGCCTCCGGACCCGGCGGGGCCTTCGACATCACAAAGCTTGGCGCAACCGCCGACGGCAAGACGGACAGCACGAAGGTAATTTTTACAAGGAGCAAACTTTGATTTCTGCCATCACCGGATCCAGTCAATTGATGTCATGGGGGGATGCTTTCGCTGACCGACAACGGGCTGCGACGATCGCTTTCAGGCGCTCCAGGATGCGTGGAAGTCAGCGTGCGGCGCGGCCGGTCAGCAGACGATCCTCATCCCCAAGGGCGACTTCCTGGTTGGCCCCCTCAACTTCAGCGGGCCGTGCAAGGGCGATATCACCATCCAGCTCGACGGCACCCTGCTGGGCACCACCGACATGGCCAGGTACGAGGCGAACTGGGTCGAGATCCTGCACGTCGACAACATTGTCATCACCGGCTCCGGCACGCTCGACGGCCAGGGCAAAGCCGTCTGGACCAAGGACTGCAAGGCCTTGCCTAACGTACGTGCATGCATATGTATATACACACGCACTCTATATATGGACATTCTTTGGACGTCTGTAACATATGTTGGTGTGTGCGTGCATGTGACGTACGTGTAGACGCTGGTGCTGGACTTCGTGAAGAACGGGACCGTCTCTGGCATCACGCTGCTCAATGCGAAGTTCTTCCACATCAACATCTACATGTCCACGGACATCACCATCAAGAACGTGACCATCACCGCGCCTGCAGACAGCCCCAATACCGACGGCATCCATATCGGCGACTCGTCCAATATAGCCGTCACGGGTGCGATCATCGGTACCGGGGACGACTGCATCTCCGTCGGGGCGGGAAGCGCCCGCGTGAGCATCACCGGCGTGACCTGCGGCCCAGGGCAGGGCATCAGCGTGGGCTGCCTCGGGAGGTACAAGGGCGAGAAGGACGTGACCGAAGTCACCGTCAGGGACTGCGTGCTCCGGAGTAGCACGAACGGCGTCCGCATCAAGACCTACAAGGACGCACTGTCTGCGGTCACGGCGTCCAACCTGACGTTCGAGAACATCAAGATGGAGGACGTGGCCAACCCCATCATCATCGACCAGAAGTACTGTCCTGAGAAGATCTGCATTACGAAGGGCAGCTCCGCGGTCACCGTGAAGGACGTCACATTCCGCAACATCACCGGCACGTCGTCGACGCCGGAGGCCGTGAGCCTGCTCTGCCTGGACAAACAGCCGTGCAGCGGCGTGGAGCTCATCGACGTCAAGGTGGAGTACAGCGGCAAGAACAACAAGACCACGGGGGTGTGCAGGAACGCTAAGGGCACTGCCAAGGGCTCCCTCGAGGCCCTGGATTGCCTGCTGTGATGCCATCCCTGATCTAGTATACTAGTCTTTCGCTTTCCTTTCTATTCCGATTCTGTTTCTGGTCACAGAGGGAAGAAACAGATTGGTCAAGGGAACCATCCATTTGTTTTTCTCCCTAGATTGATCATTCCCCTACGTTAACTAAGCCTTGTTTGTGCCGGTGCGAAGCCAGCAGAACGCGAGACGTTCCATAGGTTGATCTGATTTGTTAAATTTGTGTTACTGAGAGTGACTATGGTACATGTGTATGTATTTTATGCACTTCACATACACTTTTGATGTTCTTCAACATCAGTGACATCACCTGGTGGAAAAGCGTATTTATTATTAATTGTATGTATTTTATGTACTTTGTATACACTTTTTGATGTTCTCGAACGTAAAGTGTATGCATTTTATATACCTTACAGACACTGTTTGATGTTCTCGAACGCCACCTTCATGTCCTGCGACAAAAATTGGGTAGGAAAAAAATAATCCATGAAAAAAATGAGTTTAAATTACAGTGGTTCTTATTGTAATACTCAATGCAATCAACTGTCATTTTGTGGCTTAGAAAAGATGAGATGTTGGCAAAGTTCTTATCAGACGCGTGGCAAACCTCAATCTTTCCGCCTCAAAAAATAATGGGAGTTACAGACAAACCATTTTTATGAGCAAACTTTCTACACTCCATTTCATTACCTAGATTCATTGTAGGCATTCTTTTAGCTCTTGGAAATCTTACTTTGGAGATTCTAAAGGATTTACAATACTACAAAACAAGTTATACTGAACACCTCATCACAGATGGATCATAGGGAACCGTCTGTGTTGTAATTATCATAGACAATTTTACAAGTGTTGCTGTCTATGTTACTAGCGATGGCTAGAAAGGTGTACTCGTCGGCGGCTGCTTGTCCAAGGTGAGGCAAAGCCGATGCCAAAAATGGGATGCTGAGTGCGGAAAGGAGCCAGAGGAGGAGGCGTTGAGGGCTGGTGGGCAGCGGCGCCGAGCAACCGGTGGCGAGGGCAAGAACGGGGCTGCAGTGCCATGGTGGGAGAGAAGGGAAGGTAGGGGAAGCAGGGGCTGAAGAGGACCTAGGGTAACTCACCTACGGTGATGACTTCATTTGGAAGAGGTCAGATCCAGTGGTGAAGGAAGCTAATAAGAAGGTGTGGTGTGTTGAGGAAAATCTAAGTGTGTATAGGAGTGTGAGTAAAGTTTTTACCGTAAGTGTCTGGATATATAGAAGAATATTATCACAGACAGCTAAAACAAAAAACTGTTTGTGATAAGTCACAACATATATAGTTTTTAAAAATAACCGTTTGTGATATCTGACATATCACAGATGGGTAATACAAAAAGCCGTTTGTGATGGTCTATGTATCATAAACAATTTTTTTTGTTAGAAACTACCTGTGATAAGTAAGTCATCACAGATGTATCATTGACGACTTTTCACAAAAACTGTCTGTGATAAGTCCATACATCACAGATGATTTGTTTAAAAAATCATTTGTAATAAGTAGGTCATCACTGATTGTTCTTACCATCGGTTGCAATATAAACAGTCACGCTAGTAAAACCGTCTGAGATAACTGTGTTGCAGCTTAATACTGACGAATTCTATAGAAATGTGTATGATGTGGTGTCCAGTATAATCTTCTTTGTTAGTGAGCATAGCCACCACTGGTGAATCTACCTCACCGCCTTCACCACCGAATGCACACTCCGTCAAATGCCCCTTGTTCTTTTCCTTATATTAAGGAGATACGCCGAAGGTGACACTACCCGTCACCAGAGGCAACGACAAGGAATGTTGGAGTGGTGTGGGGGAGCGTAGAAAGAGGAGGTGGTGAAAGATCCAACAGCACTGCCACTAGAAACGAGAAAGATGGATGATGGCGGCGGGAGGTGGAGGAGATGGGTAGTGGCAGCATCACCTTCGGCGCCAATGGCAGTGGCACGGAAGGTGGATGCAGGCAAGTTCAAATTTCAATTTCAAATTCATCATGTGATAAGAGTAAAAAAGACAAAAATTTGACAAATGATAAATCAAAAGAGAACGACAAATATCACTGTTCACCACAAACTTTTCCCTTTTTTTGTTTCTTCTAACACACTTAAGAGTTTGAGTTGAATTTTTAAAGATGCTACAATACTCAATTTGTTATAGAATTTTTCATGTTGATTTGGTTCCCCAAACAAGGCCGAGTTGCATGATTACAGCTGAAAGGTGGGTTGCACTGATATGTTGTCTCATTAGAGAGCCAAGAGAAACGCACCGAAGATTATAATTTCATTTCCTACTCTTGAAATGTTTTTTTAATATATAATGGTGTTTTAATTGACAAAAATGACGTAAAAGTCATGACTAGCATGTGCAGGCAGAGGTTGATGACTATTCAATGAACCCGAACCAATACAAATAACAAATTAATCAGATAATTTCAGGAGAAACCTTTATTAATTTCCCAATTGTTCTGAACAAAGGGTGCACAACAAAATTATCCTCAGCGCAACCTCACAGATTACACAAACAAAAAAAAATCCAGTGCTTCTCCTCCTACGACCAACATAACATCAAAGACCCGTTTAATGGCCCAGAGGAGGAACGGTGTAACCTGCAAAATCATTCAAAACCAAACACATATCATGCACAGTCCAGAACATGTACACATATTATGCATCAGTAGACATATAAATCAAAACCGTATGCATATGCATCTGGCTAGCATATAATTCACTTACTTCCGCACTTGTGGCCAGGCTCGAGTGGCCTCTTGCAGAACTTGGCAATGTACACGACCTTCTCCATGCACCATACCTTCTCTTTCTCCTTGGTGACATGGGAGCACAGGCACGGGATGTCCGCCTTCTGCCACACGGCGCAGCACGCCTCTGACGGATCGACCTTCGGGTTCGCCGGCCACTCTGCGTACTTCTTGCACTCCCGAATCATGTCATCCCGGTCTTCGTCGCAGCCACCGTCAGCCGACACGGCTACTACGATAGCGAGGACCAAGAGCATACCCAGGAGTAGTTTTGCCATGGCTACAGCTTTTGTATCTGCTATACTAACCTCTCTTCACTTATGTGGTGACGCGGGAGTTGTGGGGCTTCGGTGCGACTGTTTTGAGTAGGATGGTTGGGCTGATAGTTTATAGCTGCGGTTGGTGGCTTTTTGTTCTAGCATAAGCATCTGTACGAATAAATCAGATGTCAATAAACCATTTTGGAAAGATTGTACGTACCCGATAAACTACTTTGAAACGATAGTAAAGAAACCATCATATTTATTTGTTCGAAACAACAGTACAATATAATATACTGAATAAATACATCAACTGTATATCTGTAGGAGATGTCACTACGTCATACATCAAATCCATATCTGGGATTGCACTGCGCCATAAATTGGATATATACATCGATCAAATGCATATCTGTAAGTGACCACACTACATCATGCATTGAAACGAATATTTATTGAAAAGATTGAGATATCTTTGTAGCATAGAATTAATTAGTTCATTTAATGACTGGTATTTACATATTAAATAAGCAAGATTGAGATATCTATGGAGTAAATATATTTTTGTTGAGACATGATACTTTCAGTTTAAATATTCCCAAGTGAAATACTTTTATCAGTAGGCCCTTTTACCGAAAAAGTAAATGACATAGATTTGGTTTCTGCAGTCTCTAGGATAGGAACCCTTCTGACAAAAGGACCTTGTAAAGACAAATAGATTACAACTCTAGGCCCCGCTCACGATGGCTGTGAGCGATGGCGTTCGGCTTTTTCTCGACGGTAGAAATACTGTAGCTTTTTTGTCTGTTTTTGTTTTTTTCATGTTTTGTTTTTTTCCTATATTCATTTACATTGTCCACGATAGGTTAACATATCGCTTTTATTTTTACATTTTTTTAAATTTAATTATACTCATTAAGCCAACTCAACTATAGTAAAAAATCAGCTAGCTACAATAAAATTTTAGCCAAAAGTTATAAGTCATCGCTATTCCGAACGCCCCCTAATATATCATGCCAACCAATGATCTAATATAATGCTAATCACACTACTACAAAAGATTAATACTAGACGTCTTATCACATATGGTTTACCAAAATCACCAGTATTAAATATAATCATAGACGGTTTTGGTTTAGCGACCACTTGCGTTACTAGCAGCGCTAAAAACTGTCAGTGAAGAGATAATATCACAAATGGTTCATGTTGTAAACCGTCTGTGAATTATCACAGACGGTTATTAACATAAATCATATATGATATTAACTTATCACAGACGGTTTGTATTAAAAACCATCTGTGATATTTTTCGTCCGATTTTGCTGCCTCCTTTATTCAAACTGAAGCACCGCGACCTCTCAACTACTGATCGGTTTCGCTACCCAAATGCCCTTATATATGCTTCCCTTTACCCAAACACTCCAAACTGAAATGCTTCCTGCTAGCTAGGCCCGCTGCCTCGGCACAACGACGCCGACTACCTCCCCGATCGAGCTCCTTCACCTCCGGTTGTGCTGCCATGGTTCACTGCATAAGGCACTCTTATTGTAAGAGTGTCTTGTGCAGTATTACTGTCGTGACACAACGGTGACGCTGCCGCCACCTCTCCATCGATCACCAGTGATATATCCCCCATCCGATCCCCTCTCCTCTCTTCCTTGATGCTTCGATATGAAATTATGAAATTGTTGGATAGCTAGGACTTCGGCCATCATGCAAATCTTGATGCTCATGTGTATGAAAATTAATTGTTGATGCCTTAATTCTTGTGATGATTGATAGAGAGAAGAGAAAACAACAGGAATCCAAGATAAACAAAGCCACCTCTTCCATGATGATCTTGTTCTCATAAATAAATCTGCTTTAGTTCATCTATATTCCTTAGCAGGACATAATGACCCCTCAAATATATATAAAGATCGTATCGGATGAACCTATATAATGCTTATGTATCGATCCCTTTGCCTTACGATACTAGATCAAACTCAAGGCGAGAAGTGTGTCATTCTATGATAGCTCGATCCTTCACTCGAATCTGTAATAGATTACTCAGTTGTGATTGACTCTTCAACCACATTCGGCATGACCATGCACTTCCTTAATCCAACCACATTGAGGGACTCAGAGATATCTCTCCTATTATATAGGAGGGGCAAATTCCGTCTTAATCGCTCATATTCCTCCGTATATTTCATAGTAAACCCGAAAGCTATCTTTATGACCACTTAGTCACGGAGTAGTGTTTGATAACCTTTAAGTAAACTATTACACATGTAGAAAATAATGACGATCTTAAGTCTAAGGATCCTACATACACTATATATAAGACTAACTAATAACACTTAAGAATATAACAATTCCCGCAGTGTCTCATGGTGGGTCAATCCAATGTCATGTTCTCTAATATGTATCCACATTATTGATTTGATATCCTATATCTATGATCCGTAAAACATGATCATCAATCAATACATGTGCTGATATGTAAATCATAATTGTCCCACATAATGATATAAGATCAGAAATAATTTAGAATAATATCAAAAACATAAATAAAGAGTTTCACGAACAAATCACATATTTATTGATCAATACGAAAGACATTTATTTAAGGGATAAAATAATATATTATTCAAAAGATCATAAACATAGAAGTAATACAACCATCTACATGATTACCTCTAGGACATATCACTAACAGGTTAGGCCAACTTGTTTCTCTGACAGGTTGCTGTATCAATAGGATCAGAAACTGCATCTTGATCTGTCTTTAGTGATCTTTAAACCTGATGCTATACATGGTATGAAATATTAAACTTTCTTATGTACATTCATGCTTTACTACCAGTAGACTTTTTGGACGTTTATGTACCTTCTTTCACTACTTAAATTTCCATCTTTTATGCTATTGCATAATGGTAAATATCACAGAGACTTTATGAGATTATGGAAGGAAAAATAATTTTGGCCTAATTACATTCGCTAAAGTTACCTTGGTCTCCTTGAAAACCAAATAAGGGCTATTTCAGATAAGATTAAGAATGTTATTTGTCTTGTGAGCTTCTAGAACTTCCTAATTATTTTTGTAATAATCTGTTCTGAAATGGCATTTTCTCCTGATCTCAGTTTGTAATATTGCAGCTCAAAAACATCAAACTAGTATATATATATATATAAGATTTAAGAAGAATGGTAGCTGAGGACAGTGTATTGCACATTAACTAGTTACATTCTGTACTACAACCTATGCAATCTCATGCAGCTGTGCTGAGATGCTAGAACAGAAAAAATATCATGGAAAACCAGTCGTAAACATATGTCCTGTCGTTTTGTACTTACGTAGTTTTCCAAGAAATTAAATTGCCCAGCTGTACTTACAAAGATTACCATGCAACTAATCACATGTTTACATGCATGTAAGAAAGCCTAGAAGATAAATAATCTAGTCATGTTACTTTCTACTTACGTAGGTTTGCAAGAAATTAACTGCAATTTTTTCCCCTGTTTTATGCTTGCAGTGTGGTTGGAGGCGTGCCGGTTACTGTTTCGACGCCTTCTCTTTGCGCTTTTCGTCGGCGGCTCGTAATTGGGCTCCATGCACCCTTGCATCTGCCTATTGATAAGAATAGATGCAGGGTGTTGGAATCTGAACTCCGAGGTAATAATTATGGTGGACTGAGGTCGTGGCCGGTAACTGCGGCGACCTGGAGCCGTGGCAGCCGCCGGATCGCACAAGGAGGAGGATGGGGAAGAAGAAGAACAACAACAAAGGGAAAGGTTAAGCTCTAATTCTTTCTTGCCAAATCCCGAATTACATGACAGCCCATATATATAGGACTGGATCCCCTAACTTATCATATTTAGCCAAGTTTGTTAAGCAAACTCAGGTGACTTACCTGTATCCCACTCAAGCTCCTAACCAAAAACTCTAATACTTTACTATTACTATTATTCCTACAAAACTCAGCCCTATGGCCTTTCCGTGTAGCTCTGTACTGCTTCCACCATTTGACTGTAGGCCATAAGAGCTGTCGGCCACCGCTGTCGCTGCTGGTCATTCTGCTGTCGAATGTTCTGCAACCTTCTCTTGCTGTTGCCTCCCTCGCGGCTGTATTGAATCCCCCACATAACATCTCCCCTCCCCGTGGAACATGTTGTCCTCGAGCAAAAAATCTTGGAAAGCAGCCTTGAAATCTGGAACTGGCTCCCAAGTCGCATCTATCTCTGACATACCTAGCCAGTGCACCAGGACATGCCAAACATCGCGTGCACAAGCTTGCATGTAAAACCTTTGCAGGTGTCGGAATAGCCCGACCGTCGGTGATTACTGGCAACACCGGCGGTGCATCAGGAGGCTCACCATGAAATCATTTGAGCAGCCCAACGTGAAAGACATTATAGAGACGAGTTGGAGGGGGTAAATCCAATCTATAAGCAACCGAAAAAATCTTCTCCTGAACACGATGAGGCTCATAATACTTTGGCGCAAGCTTACCAAATTTGCGTCCTGGAATAGACAGCCTGACGATGCATCAAACGGAGCCATACCCAATTGCCGACCTCAAAAGACACGTCTCGATGACGACTGTCATAATAACTTTTGGCATATTGTTGTGCTTGGATAAGACGATCGCGAACATCTGCAAGAAACTTGTCGCGGTCTTGAAGTCTGGACTCCACCGCAGCCATCCAGGCCTCGCCACCCGAGTATTGAATTGACGATGGGGGGTCGCGTCCACAAACTACCCGGAAAGGAGTATCACGAAGCGTTGAGTGACAAGAGGCATTGTAACAGTACTCCGCCCACAAAGCCAATCAACCCAATGACGACGCGCATTCCTGTCAAACAACGATGATACATAGCAATCACCTTATTTACCGCTTCCGTCTGGCCATCCGACCATGGGTGAAAAGCTGAAATCGTATGAAGGTGAACACCTACCAAACGAAATAGGTCCTTCTAGAAATTGTTGGTAAAAATAGGATCATAATCACTGACAATGGATTGCAGAAACCCATGTAATTGAACTATGTCACCGAAGAATGCACGGGCCACTAAGAGGTTGTGTAAGGGTGACTCAATGGAATAAAATGAGCAAATTTGGAAAAGCGGTCAACAACAGAGAGGGTGACAGAGTTGCCCTGAACACAAGGCAACCCTTTCACAAAATCCAATGATATATTAGCCCAAACAATGGAACAAACAGGTAGTGGTTGAAGAAGACCTGTTGGGTGCAAATGCTCTATTTTATTGCGATGACATGTGGTGCAAGCTTGCACAAAGTCTTGCACTAGTTGGCGATCACCTGGCACATGAAAATCAGCACGTAACCGGTGTAGTGTTTTGGAAATCCCCTCATGCTGACCACGCCAAAGCATGTTCCTGATGCATTGCATTCCACAATAAAGCTAGCCATGAAATCAGGTAAGTGAAGCACAGGGAGCTATGGAGAGAGCCTTCTTGAGTACGGAAAAATCCATGGTCACCTCCTCGGACCACGAAAGACCCTCTTTTATGAGTAATGCGATGAGCGGTGTTGTAGTAATGCCGAAGTTCTTAATGAACTTGCAGTAATATCCTGCTAATCCCAAAAACCCACGCAAACCCCATAGAGAGCAAGGCGTCGGCCAATCCACGATGGCTTGTACCTTGTCACCATCCATGGCTACGCCCATGGCCAAAATAACATGTCCCAAGTATGCAACGAACAAAGCATCAAACGAGAACCTTGATCTTTTAAGAAAGAGCTGATGTTGTTGCAAAACCTGAAAAACCACGCGGAGGTACTGGAGATGCTCGGACCAAGATGAACTGTAGATGAGGATATCGTCAAAGAAAATAAGCACAAAACGGCGAAGGAAAGGACAAAGTATATCATTTATCGGGGCCTAGAATGTAGCCAGTGCATTGTTAAGGCCAAACAGCATGATGAGAGACTCGAAGTGGCTATGGTGTGTCCGAAAAGTACTCATCTTGATGTCATCCAGGTGCATCCTCACCTGATGATACCCTGAGCGCAAGTCCAACTTGGTGAAAAAATGCGCACCCTTAAGTTCATCGAGGAGTTCACCGACAACCAGAATCAGAAACTTGTGTTTGACTATTTGCATTTTAAGAGCACGATAATCAACATAGAACCTCTAAGTATTGTCCTGCTTCTTCAAAGAAGCACTGGTGAGAAAAATTCAGATGTACTATCCTAAATGAGTCCCTGTTGGAGCATCTCAGGGCATTGCCTCTCTAGTTCATCCTTTTGTAATTGGGGGTATCGATATGGTCGAACCACCATAGGTGGCGTGCCCAAAAGTAAATGGATCCGATGATCCTGTCGTCTAGGCAGCAGAAGTCCTACTAGAGGTGCAAATATATTCTCATATTCGATCAGCAAGGCCTCCATGAGGAGTCATTTGTGCATGCCACTATACACGCCTTAACCTAAGGTGCTGTGATGCCCTGCCACTTGATTGTTCTTGTGCCGGCATGAGAAGAGACGCATTGATTGTCAAAATCCCAGAGAAGTGGCCCTAAGGTCCGCAGCCACTGAACGCCGAGCACAATATCAAACCCTCCCAATGGAATTACCAAGCATTCAATGCAGAAATTTTCATCCCCTATGCGGATGGAGAGATTATGGCAATATCCAAGGCTTGCCACTATGTCGCCATTGGCCACCTTCACGCGGAGGCCCAGTCTTGCTGTCAATTGAAGGCCAATGTGTGCTGCAACATCCTGACTGATGAAGTTATGCATGGAGCCCATATCGAGCAATGCGACGAATTCCTCGGATCCACAGATGACTCGCAGTTGCAAGGAATCATTGGCCCTGACACTCCAGAGCCCTGTGATCACATGGAGGGACACAACTGCTCTTGTGTTTTGGTCGATCGGATCAAAAACCCCAGCTTCCTTAATGAAGCCTTCCACTTCGAAATTAACAGCGATGGCCGCGAACAAATTGTTCATCGCAGTTATAACACAAGCCCTGTTTACAGCGTGCGGCCATCTCGGCCGGAGAGAGACAACGAAACTGACGTATCGGAGGGTTCACCACGGACGTCGATGCTGGCGAAGCCGAAACAACCAACAGAGTCGGTGCCACACTGGTTGGCGCTATCCTTCCTGAAATTGAGGGAAATGACGTGGTGCACCCGACATGGTGGGATCTGGGCGGTACCAAGTCCGAATTGCTCCCAACGCATCAGGCGCATCAACTCCACATCAGTGCAAAGTGGTTTGGGAAGGCCTATCGCGAAGAATTGCGTTTGTTGCTGGGCCGTCAATGGTGGTGCCTAACAGAGTAAGGTCAGGAAGACATTTTGATAAGCTTGAACGGAGCCCTCAAACAGCAAGCGTGCAAGTGCTGGAAATTGCTTCCAAGCAGAGGTCCAAAATGCCGAGTCGCCACCCCCTTCAGACCCCAGCATGGAAGAGCTTGCCGGGCTGTGCTCTGATACCAAATTGTTAAAATCTGAACTCCGAAGGTAATAATTATGGTGGACTAGAGGTCGTGGCCGGTAACTGCAGCGACCTAGAGCCTTGGTAGCCGTCGGATCGCACAAGAAGGAGAATGGGGAAGAAGAAAACCAAAGTGGAAGGTTAAGATCTAATTCTTTCTTGCCAAATCCGAATTACATGACAGCCCATATATATAGGACTGGATCCCCTTGTTGAGAAATCCTCACTGGCGACCAGTCCGAGCGATTCCTTTACTTAGAACAAGAACGAATCAATCACAGAAGACAGAATAATAGATTGAACACACAGAAAGAGATAGAGAGGACTCCTGATCTTTCTTTATTGCTTTAATTCATTGGATAAAAATCTAGCCATATGACTATCTATTTACAGGGGGTGGTGAGGTGCCCACTAGAAATAAGGACGTTTTAAACCAAGAGTTCTGGTGTCCTAATAACTTATCATATTTAGCCAAGTTTGTTAAGCAAACTCGGGTGACTAAGCTATATCCGACTCAAACTCCTAACCAAAAACTCTAATACTTTACTATTACTATTATTCCTCCAAAACTCAGCCCTATAGCCTTTCCGTGTAGCTCTGTACTACTTCCACCATTCGACTGTAGGCCATAAGCGTAATCAGCCACTTATGAAAAAGTGATTTTTAGAAGGGCAGTGAAAAAGTGATAGAGTGATAAGTACGCTGATGGGAGCGAAAGAAGTGGGATATATGATGTACTTGTGACTTTCTATCTTATTCTCAGAGCAAGATGATAGAGAGAAGAGTAGAGAAGCTATTTTGAAAAACTAAATATTCGTATTAATTTATAGTTTTTTAAGTAAAAACTAAAATTAAAAATTAATATGAACATAGCCTTATCCTCGGTATACGACAGGAAACACTCTTATCAGAGTTGCTCGACTATGGCCATCAGCACGATTTTAAATCTGCTAACTTTTAAATAAGTTACCAAACTTATGGCTCAATATTTATAGTTTATGCTACAGTAACTAGCTTTTAAACGATGTATTTTTTAAGGTGAGGTTAACAGAAAAATTGTAGTACAAAGTGTACTGAGTTCAGGTGTACTAACTAAAATCACATGTAACTATTTTCCTTTACGTACTACTTCTCATGAACAGTCAGAATTCAAATATTTAAATCATAAGTTATTAATCCAAAAGAACCCAGTCCAAAACTAAGCTCAAGCCTTGCTTCGTGGGTTGAAGATGATCAAAATAGCCTTAATCAACTTCCACGTGTGCAATCTATAGCAAGCTTAAAAATAGAAAGAATTGAAGCCAAAACCCTAGGAATACGACTGAAACTCCTTGGAAATTCTAAATTGCAACTTCATCAGATAAGGCACAATCCCTGAAGCTACTACTTAAAGCTACGTTGCACTGGAGATGATGTAAGTAGTCCGATCCTTTCTCCGCCGTCTGAAGTAATTCTATTGGTTCACATCTCTATATAAGAACTCCGGTCACATCAGCACCATCAGGTCTCGCTCTCAGCACTTTGACCACATCACCAGCATTCGATGTCGCTCTTAGGAGTCCGACCATATCACCACCATCCAATGTCGCTCCTAGAAGTCTGATCACATCAGGACCATCCGTTGTCGTTCTATTGAATCACCGCCTGTACATGCCATCCGATCCCATGACCATCATCTATGCAGTACAAGTAGTCTGATCCCATCGCCACGTTCGGTGCCGCTAATCAGTCCGACAACATCACCATCTCGTGTCGCTCTTAGCAGTCCAATCACATCGACACCATCCGATGTCGTTTTATTGAGTCACCGCAGGTTCAAGCCGTCCGATCCCATCACCGTCTGTATAAGTAGTCCAAACACGTCACCACCGTCTGATGTTGCCATTAGCAGTCCGACAACATCAACACCATCCGGTGCCGCTCTAAGCACTGGGCCAGCCATTAGCCCATGGAGCACCCATGTAGTAGTATCCAATCGGCTCGATAGCTCACACTTCCCAGGCAGCAAATGCTGCCCAATAGGCAATAGACCGGACACGACGTCAAAACAAACAAACGGAACAACATCTCTATTGCTATTCAGTTAGTTCATATAAGTGTTCACATTAATATCAACAAAAACTACGACCATAAGTTATAAGACACAGTTGAAAAAAACTCACCCGAATTTCTATTTGCCGCTCTGCGCCTCTGCGTCCTCCTCCCTAGTCCCCAATTCCTACCCGAGCCGGTGACCGAGAGAACCTGTCTCGAGGGACAGCAAGAGTGCGGTGGCCGGGGCGCACGTACCGGCGATGGTCAGAAGGTGACGACGGCCTAGAGCGCGCCAAAGGCGGTGCACTGGGGCGTGCGCTGTAGGCAAGCTGGTGTGCCCCAGTAGTCCAAGGAACCCGCCGCGTGATCGCGCATTCTGCCATTGTTGCATGGATGCCTGAACTGAAACATCGTGATCTCGACCAGTGTTCTAATTAACTTTGCCTTCTTCGAATCTGCAGGCCGAGATGTTCTTCCTTGGACAACTGGGGCACAAGAATCTCGTGAAACTGATCAGCTACGCCTACTGCTACGAGGACGAGCACCAGATGCGCGGGTGTACGAGTACATGGGCAATGGGAGCCTGGAGAAGCACCTGTTCAAAAGTGAGCACATATTATGAACTGTTCATTTCACCCGTCTCGATCGTTAATTAATGTGGTCTATTGGTATGTGCAATTTGGTGTTTACGTTAGTGGTGAACTTAAGCAGAGTAGTTAGCCAAAGCACTGGCGCTTACGATAGCGCTGAAGTTTATTGCTTGAAAATATCTTGGTGATGTGTGTATTTCGCAGCATGCGTGATATGTGAGCTGTTTATCTTCCCTGGTACTTAGACCCTAAACAATTCAGCGGACTCTTGCTCAATAGATGCATCTGTGGAATTTTTTAATCGCTCTGCATGCTTTTTTTTGTTAATATTTTTTTTTCTATGGGAGACAGTGGAAACATAAAGTCTGACATAACAAAAAGGTTTAGGAGCGGTTTTTTAGACTTTCGGTTCAAATAACAAGATGTAGGACTTCAAATTTTAGACTTACAGGTTTTATTATAAGGTTCTTGTTTTTTTTTTTTGTCTCGAAGAGGCTTCATTCGTAATCTACACTAACTTATTTAGAACAAAAAGATTTGTTGTTGTTGTACAATTTGACAATAAATGCAAGTTAACTGTCAGTAGTTTGCAAACAAAGCGGTTCATTATGGATTTATGGTTGATTCACCATAGAACTGACAAAAGGTTCTCACTTCATTTTGGCTTTCAGGCATTGCTGTTTATGTGCGTGCAGTTCATTCCTCATGCAATAATTCAAGTTTTTAAGATGCATTTGGTAAGGATGTGGTGGCGCAAATACTAGGAAGACAAAAAGCATGTGATGCATGGCTGAGTTGTTGTCGACCTTTTGAAAAAAAAATGTAATAACAGTTAAATCGGATGGCTCATGCCATATGAAATCTGAAATGTAGTGTGTGTCTCAGTCATATATAAATCTTAAAAGCTATTCAACCACTAGACTTTGAAGATTTATATAACTCTTTGCATATGCATGTACGCTCACTTACCCATTAGGAGGGACTCGGCCTAGAGAGCTCCACTCTAAACTTTTTCATCTTCCCTACTTAGTTTCTTCAGATCTGCCCCCCCCCCTCCCCTGTCTCCGATGGTCGGCATGCTCGCCAACCCAACCTCTTTTAGTAGTAGTGTTCTAGGTTTAAGTTTTCTATATTGTTTGAAGTTCTTTTTCTCTTCTTCTTTTTTCCCTGTGGCCACTTCTTCTTCCCACTCTCTAGCTTACTGGAGAGTCAAATGAGGTAAACCCCACTGGTTTTACTCCCTTGTGTGTTGGTTGCTGGTGTCTCACGGTGACTTTTGGCTTCCTCCTCCACTCCCCCAAATCTAGATCTTCTCAGATCCGATTTAGGTGTTAGTGGCGGTGTTACGCCAACTACTCCGGTGCCAGTGGGCCAAGGTCGGTTTGGCAGTGAACCTTTCACGAGGAGTCTGCCCTTGGCTGAGGGCTCCTGTTGGCGCATTGCTCCATCATCAATCTTCATCTAGTACCCGAGCTCCTTCGGGCATGTCATCGTTCGCCTCCTTCTGGGCGGTGGTCTTCCTCCTTGTCGGTGCATAGGTCCCTGATGAGTACCCCCACCAAATAAACATACCACTTGTGGTTGTGGAGTTTATCTCTTTGTTGGCCGACGCACCGTTTCCTCCAGTCGCTATGTATCCCCCCTCCCCCCCAAAAAATCTCTAGCTTCCTACCCATCCATTACATGGTAACCTCTTAGCCTAGTTCCAGTTCAATTTCCCCTCAGCGAAATCCACTAGCTTCTTCTTCAAACCCGACAGCTAGGACAGGAGTTCAAGATGGTGAGGAAGGTGGAAGAGCTTCTTGGCTTTGCTAAGGTTGTGGTACTTCTTGTCCTTACATTGATCATGAGCTGGCAGCTTCTTGTTGTGGTTCTTACTGATGTAGTTATTCTTGCTCGTACCGTCATAATCGTTCTTGCCCTTCTCCAGCTTGGGGAAATTCGCTCGAATGTGGTTGGGGCTACCACACTCAAAGCAGATCGTCGGACTTTTTCTCTTCCTCTCTCTAACCCTTTTGTATGCATAAGAGAACTTTCTGACTAAGAGAGTTAGCTCACTCTCTGAAAATTGCTCGAACTAGTCGTCACTCATCTCGCATAAAAAGCAGTTAGAAAGAACCCAGAAGCACCATCAGAAGATGCTCTAGAAGCGAGATCGGTGACCAAGGCTATTGACTGCGACTTCGTCTTACGAGAGACGATATTGACATGAGTCTTGAGGCATGAGTACAACACATCAAGAGTTAAGGTCGACAGATCAGCCGTGTCCTTGATGGTAGTCACTTTCATCTCCCACACTCTGAGGTCCAAAGCAGATAGCATTTGATGAGCATTATCCGAGTCTGAGTATGTGAGACTAGCAGCTCAGAGGTTGCTTAGAATTTTGTGAAATTTGCCGATGCACTCATCCAAGGACTCACCAGCAAGCATCTCAAATTTATTATATTCTCACTTGTATTGGTCCTATCGGACAATCTTGATCTAGGTGGTGCCCTCACAGTATGCATCGATGATCACTCAGATGTCAAATACTGACATGAGATGAGAGATGCGATCAAACTCACTTTGGCTAAGACCTTGAATAATGATATTCCTTGCCTTAAAATTTGCCTTCACATCTGACATATTCATAGCCGTGATATCATCTTTGGCAGGAATGACAAATCTGGTCTTAACCTTTTTCCATATCGGATAGCTTTGAGTTTGAATGTAAGACTCCATCATACTCTTCTAAAAGGGATAGTCGACCTCATCGAAGGTAGAAGGCTTGATGGAATACTTATCTGCTGTCATGATTCTTAAGACCGGTTACGGTATATGAGAAGAGTTAACCGGGCTCTGATATCAATTGAAAGACCGAATATGGCAACAGAGAGGGGTGAATGGTGTCAATTTAAAATTTTTTCCTAAATATTCAAGATTCTATTCTTAAACACTTACAGAGGTGTAGAACTCAAAATTCTTAGCTCAAAATCAAACCAACTTGCTCAAGTCAACAAAACTAAGAACATAACCCTTCCCAGCAGTCTGACCGGCCTCCAAACGGCGAAACAAAACTAGGAACTTAACCCATTGCTACTTGGCTTTGATCTATGAATCGACGTCACGTGCTGATCAACAATGATCTAATCTTTTGTTCGAGGGCTTGTGCTCATGGACAGAAGATCACTTGGGCGTTTGGTTGTGGTCCCGATTACAATCCGAGTCCTTTATCTTACTTGCTACTGATTGTTGTTCGGCTGCTGCTGTGTATCATAGAGTTGGTGGTGCTGCTCGGCCATTGCTATTGCTACTGCTGTTTGAATGATAAGGAAGCTATTTGGCTAGTTGTTACTGCTGCTAGATTGATGAGGAATGTTAGACTACTGCTGTTGAATCAGAAACTTGTTGTTTTCTTGCCGAGACAAGTAGGAGATTGAGTTGCAGATTTTTGTACCATAAAAGATCGGGCCACTCACATATAAATTAGGGTTCTCAAATTTGGGATGTACCAAGCAAGCTAGGCCAGGATGAGCGAGCTAGCATGGAAGGCAAGCTGGCGGTCTTGGGCCAGGGCCCGTGCGGTTGGGGCGGAGGCCCAAGGCAGGGGGAGGGGATGGGAAGAAGTGAGCTGGAGAAGTTGGGCCGACCCCCGGAAGGAGTTTGGGTTTTTGTTTTAAGGATTTTATTTTCAGGAAAACAGAAAAGAGGTTTTCAAAAGAAAATTAAATCGGGAAAACCAAATAAATGCTAAAATTCAGGAAATTCAGTATAAATACTAGAAAATCAGGAAATAATTGTGGAGTGGTTTTTTTGTGGATTTTGGTATTAAAAAGGTGCAAATTATGGTTTGTTACAACGGGCTAACATAGCAAAGGGTGGGGTTATTTTTAAAATGTTATTAAAAAATATTAAATAATAAAAAATGCAAATGATCAACAACAACCAATTCCTGCACATGGTTAGTGCCTTTTTGATCCAAAGGAATTTTAAAGAAAAAATGGAGGAAATTAATCCAAAGAGAAATTCTATGAGGGACGTTTGATTTGTATAATTGCTTCAAAGGAATTTCATATGATCGGAAAATTTTAAACAAATTTTGTAGATTTCCTATGGTGTAATGAAACAATCTTGTTGCAAATTTCTACGGTTATCAATCCTATATGTTTCAAATGTTTATAGTATTGCAATTCTACGTTTTTTCTATTTATGAGTTTTTAGAACTTGTGATCAAAGACACATTTGATGCTTGCAAAAGAAAAGAGAAAGAGTGACTCGTCCGATGCTAGTCCTTTTTTCAGAGGGTACAAGATAGATGCATTCACACATAACACCAAATTATATACACTCATGTGCATCTTCTAACAAACGTTTGAAAAATTTATAAAGACGGTTAGGCTTTACAAAACATGAATACATGTTTTTGCATTAAACTTAGACGTGTGTCAGTGATCCCATCGGGCGAGTAGATCCCAGCGGATGTACCCGGACGTGCTGGTCGAAAACCTGGCACCTCGGTCCTTTACCCCGACAGGAGCGGATCCGGCATTTACGCGTCGGAATCCTCGCCCCAGGTGACAGCGAACTCAGGGCTCGTCGGAATAGCGATGATTTTTGATTTTTATTGAAAAAACACTGTAGTTGACTGAAAAAATACTGTAGCTGAGTTGGTTTATTGAGTATAATTAAATTTAAAAAAATATAAAAATAAAAACGATACGCTAATCTAGAGCGGACGATGCAAAAGAATACGGGGAAAAAAATCAAAACACAAAAATACCAACAAAAACAAAAAAAATTCACTACAGGACAAATGTGCTACAGTACCTTATGACGTGACTACAGTGAAATGGTCGCTGATCGCTGACGTTCACAGCCGAAGTGATCGCTCCCCCCACCCCGACCCGGCAGCCAGTCAAAGCGCCCCGCCAGGCATCGTGTTGTGCAGCCGTGCGGCATTACGAGGAGAACAGGACACGAGATCTCGAACATCGAGGCCGTCCATGACCGCGCGCGCAGACTGCTACTGCTGCGCGTCCGCACCCAGCCACCGGGCCCTGCCGCCCCACGTTTTGCTGCCCAAAGAAAGTACTATACACGGGGAGGAGAAACAAACGGGCCGCAGTGCGCACCAGTGAGCAGGCTGAAAAAGGGTCAGATAGTTTATGATCGATTCGGATAACCACACTTGAGCAAGAGAACCAAAGGAAATCGGATAACCGCACTAGAGGTGGGAGTTGGGCCGGGCTATTTTGGGCCAGTCCGAAGCTCGGTCGACGAGCACGGTCCAAGCACGGTACGAACACGCCACGTGGTAGGCCGTGCCGGTATGGCACGAATGGCGGGCCGGGCTGAGCCTGGAAAATCAGCCTGTTGGGCGGCACGGCACGACACGATGAAACTGCTATGTTTGGGCCGGCACGGCACGGAGAGCACGGGTAGGCACGGACAAGGTGCTTGACTGAATGGCACTATCTTTATTTTTGCATGTAACTATTATTGATTTCATTGTTTTTCCACTCTCTTGGTTTGAGGTTTAACATATACAATATGATTCCAAACTTGAGATCTTCCTAACATCAAGAAAAGGCATACTTGCCATTTTCATACTCTCTTCGGTAAACTTTTAGTATATATACAAATATACAACATATAATACAGTCCTATTCTGTATATATCTATATTTGGTAAGCACATATGTATGTCACAAGACTAGTATATTGTACGCATGATGTTACTTTTTCCCTCGAAATATTTATGTGCATATGTTTTTATGTAACTAATTCAATTTTAAATAGTTTTTAACTAGGTAGGTACGAGAGAAATGAAGATGACGGCCACCGCCACCATTATCGCTACCGCCTTCGTCGTGTATAGTTACTTTGGACTGGCACGGCGGGTTTTGGGCCGTGCCTAGGCCTGGCCGAAGGCGAGGTGAGCCGGCACGGCACGGCACGATGGAATGACTGGACCGAGTCGGCACGACACGATGCAGCACGAAGTACGATGAGCTTGGGCCATGCCGACACGGCATGGTCCAATGCCCACCTCTAAACCGCACTTTGATTTTGAGCAAGAGAACCAAAGGAAAATAGTGCGCATGCTTGTATGGATGAGTTGGTCTAGCACTCTAGCCTCACCTTGCCTGTCCGGGCAAGCCAGGATGAGGTTCCAAGCATGCCCTCTCCGTCGGCCACTCTAAGCTTCTACTACGAGCTAGCTTCCAAAGAAGGTAGGGCTGTAAACATGTCAAATTCAAGCGAGCTTAGCCTTCTAGGTTCGAGCTCGGTAGAAGCTCGAGCCGAGCTCAAGTTGGGGTCCGAGTCTAAACTTAGGCTCGAGCTCAGCTCATTGAAACTCGATAACAATTAAAATAATTTATTATGCACTAATTTTCAAAAATAAAAAAGATTCGAGTTCGAACTCGGCTCAAGTAAACTCAATAACAGTTAAAATAATTCAAATATACACTAATTTTCAATAATAAGAAAAGCTCAACCTCGAGTTCGACCTGGGTAAACTCTGTAAGAGTTAATATGTATCACTATTTAAGTTTGAATCGAGGCTCGCGAACTATTCGAGCTCGGCTCGGTGAAGCTCGCGAGCTCGAAATCAAGTTCGAGTTCGGCTCGTTTAAAGCTCAAGCCGAGCTCGAATCGAGTTTAGAACGAGCCGAGCTTGAGTAGTTCGCGAGTCTCGAATTTTTTTTACAGCCTTAAAAGAAGGCACGAAGACCCATAAAGAATTATTTAAAAAACATCGGCAAATGTCACATTCTTTCGGGTTTTAGGTTTTTGTTTTTTTTCCAAAAGTTGAAATAAACAGTGGTTACTTAAATCAAATTCTTCAAATGGTTTTCCAAGACATGTACGTCGTTTGTGTTGATGTCTCTGCCATTCACTGCCGTCTCAAAAAATACAGACAAAACAATCAGCCGTAGCAAAAAATTATTAGCTATAGTTTAAAAGAACAGAGCCATATTTACAGCTTCTTTACAGGGAAAAGGGTATGGCTCACACGTAGAGTGAACTTTTCTTTATTTAATCTTTTCTTTAACAATGTTTCAAAATAAACCTCTCGTTAATTTACTAAAAAAATGACTCATATCCTACCGCTCCATTTAATAGCGTGACAAATCAATACCGCCAAGAGCTGCCACGAAAATTACCGGCAAGGTATACCATGGCAGCCCTTGCCACATCACCAATGGAATGGCAAAGTTCATTTACCGTAGCGAAGAGGGCTCATTTTTAAAAATAAGTTTTAAAAATAAGCCCTTGTGGTGTGGCAATGTTCATCTGTCACACAACCAAAAACGACGTGGCAAGCAGGTCCATTCTTGGAAATAAATTTGAGTAAATGTTATTTAAAAAAAATATTAATTAAAGGGTCATTTGAAAATTTTGTTCCATGTAGAGTATCAATGGCGTGTTTGAAATGTAAGAATTTCATCAGAAATTTATGGTAACTTTATATCAAACCGTTTAATTCATGTAGAAATTAGGAAAAATTCATAGGTGGGTTCTTTTGTGCTGTATATCATGACTTTTGAATTCTGATTATTTACGAGAGAGATTACGAAAAGAGAGATAGTTACATTTGATTTTGGCCAGTATAACTAAAGTCGGTATAAGGTCTACTGTAATCGATTTGTAGATCCCGCTTTAAAAAGGCATACCATTTGAATACGAGTTACTGTAGCATCGTACATAAACTATAAATGGATTCGAACCCACCCACACCGTATCATAGCCCTAGGGGTGTGAACAAATCAAATACAAATCGAGTAGTGGTCAAACCATATTAATATTTGTATTTTTAAACTAATACAAATGTAAATATACTTAATGAATACAGATCGAATGTTATAAAGAATAGGAATACCCGAATGTCATAGATCGAATTGGCCGTGGCTAAAATCCTTCATGCGTGTATTTGTCTTTGGCAAATAATGGCTGAGTTCGAATTGGCTTCTTTTTTATTTCGATTTATGACTATAGTTTATAGCTTTTGAGTTTTTTATGACATAGAGTACAGAATAACATAAACTCGCATGCGGTTTGGTCAATAAATAGTCACTACAATCAACTTGTAGACCCTATTTTGAAAAGACACCCTGTTTCAAAACTAGTTACTGTAAAAAAACGAAAAACAGTTTTTTAAACTGAAAAGAAGAGATCATAGAGCTTGTGGCTTATGCTACAGTATTAGCTTTCAAATAAAGTACTTTTCAAGATGAGGTCTACAAGTCGATTATAGTAGATACTGTATCGACTTCAGCTATACCGCCTAAAATCGCATACAGATGTCTCTCTCTTCATACTCTTTCTTGCGAACAATCATAATTCAAAAGTCATAAGTCAAAAGGAGCATGTTCTTTTTTTGGCTTATAGCTGTGACTTATGATTTTTGACTGAAATTTTTGAGTTTTTTTCTATTCGCGACAAAGATTATGGAGAGAGAAATATTCGCTTGCGATTTTGGCTGGTATAGATGTTAGACTTTTAACATGTACTACAATTAACTTTTAGACCCGTCTTGAAAAAAATACTCCATTTAAAAATTTAGTACTATAGTGTTAGAAATAGGCCCGTTGTTTGTGGCCCATTTTCTTAAATTCCAAAGCATGTGAGGTTTAATACCATATTGCATAGGCAAAGTGGGGGAGACCAAATTATAAGGTGGAGTCCATGCCACTCCTTGAATTATGGAAGTGGATGGTGGCTTTGGCTAAACACACGCGCGCACGCACGCGCGCGCGTATTCGCATATTTTCGAGTGAAAATCGCGTGACTTGCGACGTGCGACTGCGCCGTGACGTGGTGCGCCACTTGGCAGACCATGTCCACCTTATTTTGCTGAACCTCGCATCATCTCTCTCTCCTTTTGCCTGGTCATGAGACTACTTAATTACCATTATTTGGTTTTGAATTTTATCGATTACGGTGAATAATTGATCGATTACGGTGAATAATTGATCGATTACGGTGAATAATTAGCGATTACGATGAATTATTTTGGTTCAATGAGGCCATTACTAGAGAGTAATCTGCACGTCTATAAAAGACCCGGAGATGTCCAAGCTTAGACACGGGAATTTTTCATTTTCCTTCTCCTATTGTCCTCTTCCTCTCTTGGTGATATTGTGCTGTTGTACTGTGCTATTCGAACTACGCCGCCTTTCTTCCTGCGTGCACTGGAAGGAGGGTGAGCGGTATCTCGAGCCATTCGCCGTGAAGACCTGCACGGGGGCAGCAATAAGGTTTCTGGGCAGCGCACATCAGCGCGACCGCTCCTGCTCTGCTTCATCTACGTCCTGCACTGCGTCAAGCCTACACTGCATAAGGCTACGCTGCTTCCTACTCTACATCAAACCCAAAAGTAAGTCGTTCGTGTGTTCGTACGACTTTGATACAATATTATTCTTGCGTATATTCTGAAGTATGATGAGTAACCTACTGTTACTAGTTAGTTGTGCATCACTAGTATATTACTTTTGTCTCCTACTAAAACTTAGAATTAAAATATTGCCTATATTTTCAACATATAGTAAAAACCAAAAGCAGTTTCAAAATTTGAAAAGAACAGATGATATATATATATATGTATGTATGTATATATATATATATATATGTATATATATATATATATATGTATATATATATGTATGTATATATATATATATGTATGTATATATATATATATATGTATGTATATATATATGTATGTATGTATATATATATATGTATGTATGTATATATATATGTATGTATGTATGTATATATATATATGTATGTATGTATATATATATGTATGTATGTATGTATATATATATATATATGTATGTATGTATGTATATATATATATGTATGTATGTATGTATATATATATATGTATATATGTATGTATATATATATATGTATATATATATATATATATATATATATATATATGTGTGTGTGTGTGTGTATAGCATTGCTTCTTTATATAAAGAACTAGTCCAATGTACACCCATGAATTGTCGCACAGAGTCAAGAACACCGTAAACTCTAAAATAGTCCGGACCCTTGAACTTTCATTACTTCCTCCGTTGTTTTTTAAATAATATTTTTGATATTTTAGGTCTACGAAATGTGACAATAACCGCTTCTTTTTGTAACTTTATTTTATTATATATTAATAAAATTATAATATTTATAAAAATATTTTTAACATAAATCTAATAATATAGTTTACATGTAGATCTAGATAGCTTTGAAGATATTGATAATCAAACTTACAAAAGTTTAATGACTTACATTATAATACGTCGCTTAAAAAGAACAATCGTTGGGAGAACCAAATTATTTGCCCTGACCCAATACCACCCAGTTTGCACCCACGCTGGTGTCGGCTTGGTTTTTTTTTTTAAAACTTTATGTTCATAATTTTAAATTTTTACTATAGTAACTAACTTTTATATTATACCGACTAAAATCACTCATAAATCTCTCTTTATTCTTTCTTATAAATAACTAGAATTCAAAAGATATATAAGCCAAAGCCAAACTCAAAAGAACTCATGACATCACTCCATGCTGGTGCGTACAGCCTTGTCAGCAGCACTGATTAGGCTGCTTGTTTGACCTGTATCTTTTAGTTTCTAGCTTCTATTTCTTAATTTTATTTTTTTTGTTTTTTAGATTTTTTGTTTTTCTTTTTTTCTTGTATTTTTTTATGATGAGCTAATGTTTTTCTATTTTTAAATTTTTAAATTTAATTATATCAAAAAAGCTATTAATAACTATAGTGTAAAATAAAATTTAAACAGTACTAAACAGTAAAAAACCCGAAACCCGAAATGAGCATCGCCTCCCGTCTCTGATCTCGCAGTTGCCGGTTGGTAGCATTCGTTCCTGTTTGACCTTTGCGTCCTGCTTAATTAACATTGAGGAGTTTCATCTTAAAATAAAGACTAGGGTCAAATGCATTTCGTTGGGTTTCCATGCCGGAACAGAATTATTGTTTGCAACAATCTGATTTCTTCTAGCAACCTCACTCTTCACGCATACAGCTTTCTAAATGGTTACGAGACCTCCATTTCTTTCTTTTTGCACGAGTACTATCTGTGACTAACTCAACACACCGGAAACATTGTTTACCATAGATAATAAATTCATTTTACATCCTAAACATTCTAGAAAATCTATATAACATCCTTAGCTATAAAACCGAGTATTTAGCATCCTAAACTTGCAAAATCAAGTGAATTTACATCTTTAGTTTTAGGGTGTGGTTTTGCTTACAAGGATTCCACTTAGGTGGCTTTGCCATGTCGACAGTTAGTCATCGATTTTTACTGATGTAGATCCAAATGAGAGAAGGGATAATGACTTGAAGAAAGAGAATGCACATAAAGAGAAAATGAGTGAGAAAGAGGTCGAATGTGGATGTCAACACCCTTAAATTGGATCCTTATTACCAAAACTTGATTATGTGGCTACAAATATGGCGAAACCAACCAGAAGTGGAATCCACGTCATCAAAAATACAATCTAAAACCATTTTAGGGTGTAAATTGACTCGATTTTGTAAGTTTGATGTTAAATATTCTGTTTTGTAGTTGAGGGTCTTAAATGACTTTTTTTTGGAAAGTTCAAGGATGCAAAAAGACTTATTTCTAGATATTAAATGTAAATAGGTATGACATCATAACTAGCTACCGTCTTATTATTTTTTTCCCGTTCCGCGAATCTGCGTGGTGGAACACGAGTCATCTACAATGTACAATTTCAAAACACTAGTTTGGTCAAACTTCAATTGCACCGCGAATGAATGAATACGAGCTTAATTATCTAGATAGACCAAGACCACAAGGGGAGGGACGAGGAAATATACGCGTCGTCTGAACACTAAGGACCAAGACTTCCGCGCAAATTACTTTACTAAGGCAAGTTGCCAATGTACTGACGTACTGAACGAACAGGAACCAGATATATACACCAACCTTCGCCTCCAGGGAGTTGCACAGCGTCATATAGACCTTCGCCTCCGTCCTCTTCTTCAACAACGCGATGGCCGAGCAGAAGGTGGCCGCCACGGCGGAGTCCGAGGCCAAGCTCCTCGTGGAGCGGCTGGTCGGCTTCACCGGCGACGACCACGAGCGGTTCCTGCTCAAGATCAAGAACCGCTTTGACCGGTCTAAACCCTTTGCATAGAAAATGCATGCACAACGCATACATGTATGACCGTCTATGTCTTTCAACCATATATATACGTGACGTTTTCTTCTTTTGTCAATGGCATGCAGTGTCGGGATGGAGCTTCCGATGATCGAGGTGCGCGCTGAGGGGCTGACGGTGGAGGCAGAGGCCTACGCCGGGAGCCAAGCGACGCCCACCATCCTCAACTCAGTGACCAACACTGTTCTGGTATTGTTTTACTTGTCAATGAGTCCATTTCAAATGAAAAAAGGTTAACAAGACTCGGCTGATAGTGGATCGTTAGCTCAAATTTAAAATAATCATTTAAATGATAAAGAAAATGATTTTATGTTAACTATGTTAATTTCAAAAGAAGCTCAATAATAGCTCGTTAAGCTCAATAGCCAGTCCTACTTGTCATGTTTCCTGTAGTGGAATCATTAAAAAAGAGCTACTACTGTACATAATAGGTCCTTGGCCTTCAGTACGCAGTGTCCACTGTCTACGAGTGTAACAGGAGCATCAGTCCACAAAAGGGTCATCCTAAAATGATCATCTCATCGCTAGCTATTGACGATCACAGTCACCAAACTAATTAAACCCGGCCCACAAGCTCCAACGCTCGTGTGAACCCTATATGAGTTTAATTCTTAGTAATTACTAGACGACAACATTACATGGGTTCCTAGCTAGAGTAACATTTTATCATTGAGCGACGACCCTTGCAATTGGCACCATCGGATACGCAACACACTATATAAGCCTCGAGTTAAGAAGTAAATTTATCACCGGAAATGTACAAATATATATGTCCAAGACCAATTACATAATTCGATTAGATATAGAATCATTTTTATGAGCTGTCTGTATTATCGTGCTTTTATTGAATTTATACACTGCTTCTTGTTCGCATAGGATGTAGGCAACGCTCTGCATGTGTTACCGAGCACTTGGAAGACCAATTACACCATCCTGCATAAAACTAATGCCATCGTCAGGCCAGGCAGGTACGTACGTACAACATGCATGTGAGATTTCTTATCTTGATTCTTATTTCTTAACAAGTTAAATATTGTACATCGTGATAGTTTTGACTTGCTGTGTGTCTGACCAATATATCAAGTAGCGGATGCATGTGAAACATTTAATTGGGTTCTTCATATTTTTTAAATATGGATACTTGTAGATCCTTGCAACTAGATCTCAAAGTTTTTAGAAACACCATTTGATGAGGATAAAATATTTCATAATATACATTGATTTGACATGTTATTCCGGTTGATACCCTTTATATATCACGACTGGTGAAAAGGAATATTCCTAAGGGGGGGTCTTTGATATCCCATCTAAACTACGGAAGGTTTATTCTCTTAATAAACTCATGCGCAATCCTTAAACACATGGTTAATTGTCTTGTTCGTATCTCTGACAATAACCAACCCTAGAAGGACAGCGCAATCAACTGTACAGATCTCTCTCTGACAACAACCGTTGCTCCCAACCAGTGCTTCATAACTTCTCCAGGTTCTATGGGGCGTCTTTTCCAACACGACTAACTGCCACCCCTTTGTCGATTATATAAGGAATTGATCAGGTAGAAGGTAGGACACATTGCTCTTGTAATCCGCATCTTGTTTTTTGTACATCAAGTCCTTAGAACACCTCTATAGTCCAATCATCAAGAAAGCAATATATTAGTAGTCCCAAGTTCATTGTTCTCTACTTTTATATGTAAGATCAACATTCAAAAGATCTTACGTATATCTCACTCGGATCATCCCAAGTTCATCCTCTATACTAACCTAACCACGGGCATCCCACTCGGATCATCTTTTCCAAAAAGATCTCATATAGATTCCATCCATCCATAAGCCTTTTACAAACCATTAAAAAAACAAAGTCTAGTCCATAAAAAATTTTACTTAGTTTGCAAATGACCGTGGTATGGCTATCTAGAATAGTTTATACACTCTACAGAGATTGTACAGTTTTACCCACAAGACATGATCATCCTATATTTCCACCGAATAAGCACACTTCCATTGGTGTATGACGAGAAGATCATGTCAAGACTTTTATAATGCTAAGCCATCAACCTGACCACACCTCACTAAGATTTCATACTAATAAGGAATCCACTATATTGGAATCCTCTTTTGTGTCGTGTGAGATTTCTCATGGCCTACGCCACACTCACATTCAACCTGTAGCAAGACTCAAATTGGGACCTATAAATTAGTCAGTCGGGACTGTCTTTACCAGCCTTGTAGTAGTACAATAGATTTTATAGCAGTAGCTCACAGATCGGTCCTTAATTGACTTAGGTATTTTCCACATACCCCTTATGCATGTCAGTCATCATTGTGCCTCCGAACAATAATGCATGCCAGCAAGCACCCACCACCTAACCATTTGCCTAGATCTAAACCAAGTTTTTATATTTTATTTTAAAATATTCCATAGACTTTCTTGACTCTCCGAAGTGAAGAAAACATTTAAAATCATTTTATGTGAAAAGGCTATCTCAAACCTAAAGTTACATCTATGTAGGTCTAAGCATTTGGTACAAAAATTCTCTAGTTATGATAGTATGTTAATCAGAGTCTTATTCTAGGGTGACATGGAATCGTGGAATCAATATCAATGGAGGTATTAATAAGTAGGCATTAACTAAATTGAAACAGAATTGAACTATTGATACGGGGTCGCCCGATCTTCTCGACGTAGGATGGATACTCGCGGGAGTCTTGATGAATCGTAGCTATCCTCCAATGCCAATGCAAGGGACGAACACTCTTTAATCCGCCAAAACACACTCGCGTCGATTTCGCCGACCACCAAGCGAAGATCTATCGTGCACCCAATTCCCAGCGGAAAGGCTGAACGATCTTGATTGAAGAACACTCCTAATTCCCTCACGGAATTTCAGCAACAATGATAAACTCGAACAAAGTTCAATAGATTGATTATTCTCAAAGGTGGTCTGAGCCCTTAGGCTGCCAATACATGGCTTATATAGGACCTTGGGACGTCCATAGAGTCCACAAACCTAGTACAACTCAACCCTATATGGTTTTAGATACGAACTCTCACAAAAAGGAAACTAGATTTTACAGCCATCACATTGTTTTGGCCATAACTTTTGATCCGTGATGAATTTGATGTTGGGACCAGATCCATTGCGTAGCCCTTGAAAATATCTTTCCAAGGAGTACAAGAACACCCAAATCGGACTCCGTTTGTGAAAGTTATGACCTTTTTGGTAAGTGCCTGTCAGGCTGTCCCGAACCGAATCCGAATTGAATTCTGAGTTGAATCCGAGTTTGAATCCAATTGGGCTTGTGGGAGGTACGAATTTGGCTGAATAATCTTATCCAAAACTTGTAGTTTAAGTCCTTGAGCTTCCCCCTTTTGCTCTCCCACTGAATGGGTTTTCTTCCTTCATGTCTTTGAAACCTAATGTGGTTATCTTCTTTCTTTTGCGTCTCCATTGCTTTGCCATCGACAAACGTAAGAATGCACCATTTAACAACATGAGGTAGTATTCCATTCTTATAAATAATAACATTATATGTAGTTTGGAATGAGTTCACCTGGCAATGTTTGATGCGGCTCAATAACTCTTTCCAGTTGAATAATATATTTAACTGAAAAGTACAAGACACGTGCGTATCCGCATCATCCTCCCCTTCTTCAAGAAAAGCCGTCCTCGGCTTTTGATAGCCTGAAATTGTACTAAACAAAGAATACAACGTGTATGCATGGTATATATATTTGTCATCAACACTTCTTCTGGTTAGCACATCATGAACATCTGAATATGTAATAAACGAAAAGAACAACACATACGTATGGTATATGTAAGAGTCAATTGTTGTGTCATTTTCATTATTTTGCATAAACCGATGAATATAGTAGCAACCAAAATATGCATGCATTGCAATATTGTTTTTCACATCATTCTCTCTCCCATAAAAGAAAGTCGTCCTCGACTTTTCTATAGACAAATCATTAATGGGGAAAATCAGATTTATTTGTTCATATATAGGAAAGAAAATTTTGAGCGGCCTCCATGCTTCAACCTGCGCTACTCGATTATTTTTACATGGTTGTACGTTAAAGATCGAACAAGTAGACTTATGAAATCTTTGTAAACAGTACGTGCAATTGTTGAAATTAATCTCATTGTGATTATAACATAGCATAAAAGATTGTTTATCTATAATATGCGATTTCAATTCTGTAAGCTTATCACATGTAATGCAAATTCTGTGAACATAAAATTTGTTATCTACACCATAATCTCCAATCAAATTGAACTTATATGTGTAGGCATAGGTACTAACTAGTGATTTTGAATTTGAAATTTCAGCAACATTATAAATCACACTAGATAGCTCTCTAGGATCATCAAACATAATATAGCACAAAGAATCATTAGGAGATATTCTAGTAAGAACTTCCTTATGAGTAATCAATTCCACATTATGTAAATTGAGCAAAGAAATTTCAGAACATGGAATTGTTGGTTGATCAAATGAGTACTCATAATTACTCACCTTTGCACAATTAAATTCAGCACCAATAGTGTTACCTTTGTCGTCCTCCTCAAATGATGTAGGCGCTGGGTGTTTAAAATTATTAGGATGCACCCACAGGGCAGCAAGCACTTTATCCCTTCCCGTGGTTATCTCCTCCTCATTTGGTTTCAAAGGTGCCGGTTGTTGAATGTTCAATTCTTTATCTTTAATGTCAACCTGCACAATGTGAAAAACAACACTAGAAGTAGATATTAACGTGTTAGTTTCAGATGCATCCTCACTTTGTCTATCTTGTACTTCTCTCTTTTCTTTTGGTGTCTCTCTCACACTCTCAATTTGGATGCTCTCAACCTCACATATGTTGGAATCACACAGCTCACTCTTTTTATCACTCTCACTCAATTTGGCTATGTGACTCTCATCCTCACATAGGTTGTGGTGTATCTTAGAAGCTATATGTAGTTTTGGAATACTATATATCTCCTTGACCGAAGGGAAAGTCCCATGCTCGGTCATCTTCTCATGTGTCACACTAGTAGAGGCAGCAGAATTGAAGTATGGACTGGGAGAAAACTGTGGTGTACGTCTCTCCATAAGTCTCTTCTCCTCTTGAATAGCACAATTCACAAGATCTTGCACACTACCAAAATATTTATGTTGAAGTGTAGCGGCAATCTTAGAATTCAATCCTCTTTTGAAGTATGTCTTCTTTTGTAGTTCACTAATGACACCGGCTCGACGTAATGCATCTTGTAGCTCAAAATAATATTCTTGCACTGTATTACTCCCTTGTGTGATACTCTCCAAATAGCGAAGCAATCCCTGTGCATAATAGGGTGGCACAAATTCTCTCCTCATCAGTGCCTTCAAATCTGACCAAGATTTAATGAATTCGTTTCCAGATTGTTGATGCCACCAACTATAAGCATAATCTTCAAATTCTCTAGTGGCACACATCACCTCTTGGTTTTTGGGAAGCTTTTGAAATCTGAATATTTTCTCCATTCGCCATTCCCACTCAAGATACTCCTCTGGATCTTCACTGCCATAAAAAGAATTAAAGCTATCTTCGACTTGTTGTGGATGAAGTGCCCGCATAACATCATTCACGATGTTCGAGCGTAACACTTTCATTTGATGATTGAATTCAATGTAGTGATCTTGCATATCTATCTTGAACTGTCTATCCATTGTAGCTGTGCTAACTACAAATTCTTGTTTCATAACACTTCTCATTGCCAGATGTTAGAAACGTCATCATCGTTATTTTCTTCGCCTGTCATAGTTAGATTGTGCAAAGCAAACACAAATATATGTATGATATGTCACTCAATCTCACTTTTTCCTCACCAAGTAAAGTTCTTACCTTTCCGAAGTGAATTGAGGCAAATAAGAAATTTACACTTGGTGGTGGCTATAATAGCAAGTGATGATCAAGCGGATTTAAAAGTGACCCACAATTGCATGGCAAAGGATATTTAGTGGAGCTTGGTTAGGAAGTGTTTATCCTACACAATCTGAATTTCACGATGTTGTCAAATTAAGTAATAATCCAAGCTAGAAAGTATTGCCTATGTGCCGATCCAAATGATATAAGTGAAGTATATGAACGCACACACAATGATCAATGTGACTCAATGCAAACAAAAGGAATGAGCTAAAGGAAACAATCGGGAATATTAGCTCGTTTTGCACCAAGTACTAGGAGAGACGCTAGCCAATTGCAATAATGTGAATTTGAGGGCACAAGATTGTCCAAAGAAATTAAATACACAATCTGAAACTGTGGACTAAGATTAACTCACCCAAATTCGGCCAATGCTTTCTTTATTTCTTTCTCTTTTTTTGCTCAAGCCGTGGCTTTCTTTTTTTCAATTGGCTGTCTTCTTTTTTTTTTGCTCTCTTTTTTTTATACTCAAGGCCGAACTAGGTTTAATTGTTCGTAAGTCCAAAGTTGTTCAGCAATATGTAGATAATTCTAGAACAGCCCTAAAGCAATTATCAAAGACTAGTCTCAAGGTTCAAAGGATTTAAGTGAAGATCCGAATATGTGCAACTAAGATTCTTGTGGCCAAATGAATCAAGAAAAGGAAACCCGGATATATTCGGATGCGATATTCTTTCAAGATTCACAAAGATCTTATGTGCACAAGAAGAACAAGGTTTCAAAAAGTAAATTGAATCTACTTTTTTTTGGATGCTAATTGAAAGATCAACTAGCAGATTTTCAAGGAATAAAAAAAAACAACGAACAAGCAACGCAAAAGGTCACTAAGATCAGCACGTAAACAAAATTTCTAATGGATCAAAACTTAATAAAACTCACGAAAATAACAGATGCGAAACTAGGGTTTGGATTTTTGTTGCAATTTTCGGTTTAATAGACTATAGGACAGAAATAAATCAATCTAAAAGTAAAGGGATAAGATCCTACCGAGTAAACCGCGCTCTGATACCAGATGATACGGGGTCGCCCGATCTTCTCGACGTAGGATGGATACTCGCGGGAGTCTTGATGAATCGTAGCTATCCTCCAATGCCAATGCAAGGGACGAACACTCTTTAATCCGCCAAAACACACTCGCGTCGATTTCGCCGACCACCAAGCGAAGATCTATCGTGCACCCAATTCCCAGTGGAAAGGCTGAACGATCTTGATTGAAGAACACTCCTAATTCCCTCACGGAATTTCAGCAACAATGATAAACTCGAACAAAGTTCAATAGATTGATTATTCTCAAAGGTGGTCTGAGCCCTTAGGCTGCCAATACATGGCTTATATAGGACCTTGGGACGTCCATAGAGTCCACAAACCTAGTACAACTCAACCCTATATGGTTTTAGATACGAACTCTCACAAAAAGGAAACTAGATTTTACAGCCGTCACATTGTTTTGGCCATAAATTTTGATCCGTGACGAATTTGATGTTGGGACCAGATCCATTGCGTAGCCCTTGAAAATATCTTTCCAAGGAGTACAAGAACACCCAAATCGGACTCCGTTTGTGAAAGTTATGACCTTTTTGGTAAGTGCCTGTCAGGCTGTCCCGAACTGAATCCGAATTGAATTCTGAGTTGAATTCGAGTTTGAATCCAATTGGGCTTGTGGGAGGTACGAATTTGGCTGAATAATCTTATCCAAAACTTGTAGTTTAAGTCCTTGAGCTTCCCCCTTTTGCTCTCCCACTGAATGGGCTTTCTTCCTTCATGTCTTTGAAACCTAATGTGGTTATCTTCTTTCTTTTGCGTCTCCATTGCTTTGCCATCGACAAACCTAAGAATGCACCATTTAACAACATGAGGTAGTATTCCATTCTTATAAATAACAATATTATATGTAGTTTGGAATGAGTTCACCTGGCAATGTTTGATGCGGCTCAATAACTCTTTCCAGTTGAATAATATATTTAACTGAAAAGTACAAGACACGTGCGTATCCGCATCAACTATGTTGAATAAAAATATGCATACAGAATAATTTAAAATAACATAATTTTATTTCATAATCTGGGATCGTGTGTGACTTGCCTTGCTCTACAATCTAATGTAAATCGTCGACGTAAAACTCTCCGGAATCATCGTAGTCTACACGTGAAAATAACTTGCCAAATTTAAATAAAATTCAAATAAACTCTAAAATTTAAAAACATTACAAAATTGAATAGGTCTTTATTGTAGATGAATTTAGAAATTTAAACAAGTTCAATTGGAGTAAGGATGAAGGAGAACGACTCTCAAAAATTTGAAATTAGAGAAAAAGAATAAATTAGGAGTTTTGGATTTATTTTTCTAAAGGAAAAGGTATTTATGACATTAGTAAGGAATTTGGGAATTATTTTTCTATACAAAATTCAGGATTATGACATCAGCAAATGAATTTCTTTTTCAATTGAATTATTTTTCTACGAAAAATAGATTTATGACATCATGCTGACATCAGCCGTGGCTTGGGTGTGAGGCTGACATGTGGGCCCCATCTACCGTGGACCGGTCCATGGACCAGGGGAGGCTAAGGTGGTGGGAGTCTTTGGCGGGGCACCCTACGTGGCTATTGATAGGCCACCACGACATGGCGATCCACGTGGTGACACATGGACGTGACATGGCACAGGGGCTCAGTGGCGACATGTCGACCACGTGTCAATGACGTGGATGCCGACTCATTAAACTTGATGATGTGGCAGCCGGTGGTGCACACGTGGACCGGGAAACTAATCTATCATGGGGATTTGAAGTGGCCGCTGACGTGTCCAGTTTGTGCTTGCATGGCATCGACATGGGTGGCCGTGAGGCTGCCATGCGGGTGCTGTGCGCTGAGGTGGCCATCAACAGCGAGTGGCGCATGGGGCCCTAGGGTTCGCCGACGGTGTGATGGATGGCGGAGGGTGGCGCGATGAGTAAAAGAGAGAGGGGAGGCCAGTTGTTGCTTCTCACCTAGGCGCGGTGGTAGAGGACAATGGAGGGCGGCCGGTGGTGTGGAAGGAGGCGGTGCGAGCTCTGCCATCGGCGAGGAGAGAGCTTAGCGGTGCTCATTGGCGGCCGAGGGATAGAAGGTGTTCGCGGAGGGGCGGTGAGGCTGAGGGTGACGACAACAAGACTTAGCAATGCTTGGCCCGGCCGGGGGAAGCTCGCTAGAGATGCTACCAATGCAAAGGAGAGGGAGGAGCGACACGGGGGTGGTTTGGGCCTCGAGAGGAGGGGAGGAGGCTAGGAGGGGGTAGCGTGCAGCTCAGGGATGGAGCAGGGTGGCTTTTATGGGGCGAAGAGGGGCACCGGCCAATGAATTGCTCACCGGCGATTTTTGGGAGGCAATGGTGTTTGTGGAGGGATTAGGGCGGAGTGGGCGTGAGAAAGCGGGAATCTGGTGCGGGGATTGGTGGGGCAGTCGATGCGTGAAGTAGGGAGGGAGAAAAGGAAGGGGACAAGGAGAAAGGGCCGGCGGGATCTCTGCGAGAATGGCGGCGGCCAGGTGGAGAGAGATGGGAGGAAGGAGGAGGAAGAAGAAGGGGGAAGAGAGTGGGTGATGGGTAGGCCCCAGGTGGCAGAGAGAGGAAGAAAGAGAGTGGCGGGCGGGGAAGTGCCCGATGGGCGACACGTGGAGGGCTAGGGGAGATCCGATGGCTAGGAGAGGAGAAAGGGAGAAAAGAGGGGCAGACGGCAGAGGATGCACCAGGTGCGACGTGGCCAAACTATGGCCATCCATGTGGCGCCCGGAAAAGGAGGAAAAATTTTTAAAATTAATTTTTTTATAATTTAATAAATTTAGAAAATAATAAATAGAGCCTAAAAATTTCAAAACAATTCAAAAAATTCCTAGAATTATTCTAGACTTGAGGAAAATATTTCCAACTTAATTTGGTCTTTAGTTTGGTACTAAAATACCCTTTTAATCTTATATTGATTTTAAAATCCAAAAAATCATAGAAAATTGAACTAAAATCCAATTGGGTTCAAATAATTAATTTGAATTAGGATTTTTACAAAAATTCAAAATATACTTTATTTAATATTATTTAATATTTTTAGTTAAATTATTTTTCAAATAAAATGCCTTTTTAAAAGCAAAAAAATCACACAATTAAAATTTTCAAAATTTCTGGCAACCAAAAGCATTTATTTTAAATTAAAATAATTTTTTAAAAAATAAACATCTAGTCTGTTATACGGTTGAAGAAACTTACTACTTTATTTAGTTTCTCCAATTATTTTGGTAAACAACTTTGCTTGGGACTAGTGGGATAGCTGATGAGGATATAATATTTCATAATATACATTTATTTGGCATGTTATTCCATGACCGGTTGGTACCTGTATATACCATGATCTGTTAAAAGAAATATGCCTAAAGGGGGCGCAGATTACCCATCTAAACTACAGAAGGTTTATTCTCTTAATAAACCCATGTGTGCAATTTTTAAACGTGGTTAGCTTCCTTGTTCGTGTCTTTGACACTAACTAACCCTAGAAGGATGGCACAACCAACCGCAAGGTTCTCTCTAACAACAACCGTCGCTTCCAGTGCCGTCTACAAGTGAGTCTTCTCTAGTTTTGTGGGGCGTCTCCTCACCAACTATCGCCCCTTCGTTGACTATGTAAGGAATTGATCAAGTAGAGGATAGGACACATCGCTCTTGTAATCCGTATCATGTTCTTTGTACGTTAAGTCCTTAGAACACCCTGTAATCCAGTCATCAATAAAGCAATACATTAGTAGTCTCGTGTTCATTGTTCTCTACTTTTATACGTAAGATCGACATTCAAAACATCGACACTACCACAAATTATTTATGTACTATAACTAACACCATTGGATATATATATATATATATATATATATATATATATATATATATATATATATATATATATATATAATAACCTAGATTTTAGTACAGTAAACATATCAGTATTCTACGCATATATCGTGGTAGATTTGATATGTACTCCTCCATTCTTTTTAAGGGTGTTTTTTTACTTTTACAGCCTACCAGACTTTGATCTTTACTTTATTTAACTTTATCTTATATAATAATAATATATTATGAAATCATTTATAGCGGTAAATATAATGATATAGTTTTTATGTAGCCAATCTAGATAGCTTCAAATGTAAAATTTGACGATACGGATTCTAGGGTGTCCTTGACTGGTAGATATCTTTTACAGAGATGCCCAATTCATATGAATATTTATGTATATATAGACGACCCTTGAAGGTCTTAACCAGTTTTTAAAAAAGTAATTAACATCACTACAAATCATTCAATTATAACTACCCCCCACCAAGTATATCCTGGATCCAGTACTATATAGACATATTATTTATTTTTCATGTTGATTCCACCGGTTGTAGGCTAATTTTTTTTCTTCCTTCTCTTTCTTCAAGGATGACTTTGCTATTAGGGTGTTCAGGCTCAGGAAAAACAACGTTGCTGAAGGCCTTGGCTGGAAAGCTAGACTCAGGACTCAAGGTCAATAAATTTCTATTTTCCGAAGGCTGTTATGTCATTGGAGGCATGTCCAAATCTTAATTTGCTACATCTGCTCAACCGGTTGATGCTACTAGCATGGACTGCCATATTTTCTTTCCCTTGGAAAGTGACTTTGGTAAATTGGTACTTGATGCTTTGCGGTAATTAAATGAGTCGCAGCTTTGACTTAGGAGCTAATTCGAAGCAATTATGTCACACATCTTAACAAAAGAGCAAACTTGAACAACTAGTTTTCAAAGTAACCCAAGTTGACAAATTGACCACGTGGATTGCACATCGAGCAATTTAACTACGCTCAACCAAGAAAGAAAACTAAAGTCACTTTACATCAAACAATAGGGTCGCATGAGTTTTTTTTTTGGTCCGATTACTGTGGGAATCGAACTGTTCTGAACAGGCCGTAATTAAGTTGATGGGTCAATTTGCAGCAACGACCTGTGTTCCAAATCGAAATCCACACTTCTTCCTTGCAGCTGAGCATAGAGGCACTTTTTAGTCCCACTGTCCCTTCAAAAATTGCTGCCTAATTTCTAGGCACTGCAGGTGTCAGGGAGAGTCACCTACAACGGCCATGGAATGGAAGAGTTCGTCCCCGAGAGGACGGCGGCGTACATCAGCCAGGACGACCTCCACAACGGGGAGATGACCGTGAGGGAGACGCTGGCCTTCTCCGCGAGGTGCCAAGGCGCCGGCGGTCGTCGCGGTAATTACATCGCGCACGTCTTCGACTGCTCATCAATCTATACCATTCGAGAACTCAGATCAGCATCAGCTTGGCTATTTCGAGGAGGGGCAACTTATCGTGTGCCTTGATTCTTTCAAGGCTAGTATATGTTCTGGTGTTCTGCGGATTAGTTAACTAATCAATGCATGCCTTCTGTTCAGATTTGTTAACTGAGTTGATGAGAAGGGAGAGGGAAGCGGGCGTCACGCCGGAGAACGACATCGACGCGTTCATGAAGGTGAAACAACCTACCTGTGTCGCAGTTCACTTATTGTCAACGCAGCTTGTTGGATCTCACTAAATATGAGCTGCCTTACTCTAGGGACATGATTAGAGTTAACTTAAGCTGCTAGATTTCATTAGATCTGAACCACCCTTACTTTCTATAGACAGGACCAAGCCATCTCTCATCCCTGTTAGGACTTGTTTTAGTGGGAAGGTGGTTATAACCAATACCTTCAGATGAGCTGGAAAATTGAACTGAAAATCCATACCAATTCAAACAGATCAGACTTAATCCCTGCATATCCAAACCAGCCTAATCTTCACACGACAAATTTGCTTATCTAACTTCTCGAATGAAACTTCTTATCGTTCTCCCACGTGGTGGACTACCACAATATAAAACACCCTAGCAGAGTTGCTGTTTCCCAGCTAGCTTCGCAAATATTATGCATAGTAACGTGATGCAGAGCAATATAATTTGAGTAAGCTTAGTGAAACTACAGATAATTTATTGAATCTATCACAACTCTACACATTCAGTTTTTTTATTCCGATAAAACATAGTACAAATTTTTCGAAAAACTAATTGGTGTTTAGTCTAATGTGAAGGGATTTGATACGTGAAATCTTTCTAGGAGATGTCTAGGTGACAAGTGAGTATTTTTTGTAAGAGGACACTCAAATTTTCAATCATTAGAGCCATCTCTCCTCTAAAACCATGAAAAATCCACTCCACTCCACCCTTTCCTCTCCCCTTCCCTCCTCCAAACCCTCGCCGCCTCCTACCTCAGCCACCATCACCGGAAATGCCCACCGATGACCCACCACCGCCACCACCACCTCCCTTCCCCTCTTCGGTGAGCTCCGCTGCGCAACCCACCTTTCTCCACTTCGACAAGCTCCCTCGCGCCACCTACCTTCCTCCACTTCAGTGAGCTCTCCCACCACCGCCCTCATTCCTCGTCTTCGGTTGCTACCGTCGCCAGATCCGTCACCTCCTAACTACTTATCCTTGTTGCGCCTGCCGACTTCCACCATCCACCGCCCTCTTTCGGCCCACGACCAAGGTGGTGCCGCCGCCTTACCACTAGTCTATCACCGCCCTCAGGCTCCCTCACTACTACAAAAAGCCTAATACTAGACGCCAAATCACAGACGGTTTGACAAAACCGTCAGGACCGACATTCACTGACGGTTTCATTTGGACACCGCCGTGTTGATGGCGTCGAGAAAACGAATATCACGACCGTTCTTACCAATGAACCGTCTGTGATATTTTAGTATCACAGACGGTTTTTATTAAAAAACCGTCTGTGATAATCTGGAATTATCACAGATGATTTTTTATTTAAAACCGTCTGTGATATGGATATATCACAGACGATTTTTGTTTAAAAATCGTCTGTGATATGCCTATATCATAGATGGTTTTTCATACAAACCGTCTGCGATGATAGTTATCACGAACGATTTTTAGTTACAAACCGTCTGTGATATTTACTTCATAGACGGTTCGAAAACCGTCTATGATAACCTTCGATTATCATCGACCATAAATTCGCGGTTGCCGTAAAATCGCTCGTGATGATGTTTTTGAACCGTCTGTGATACGGTTTTCTGTAGTAGTGCCTCTAAATCTAGGGGGCTTCAGTGAACCCAACCTAACCCTAACCCGAACCCTAACTCTAACTCGCTGGAGTCGGAGAGGGAGGTGGAGTACGAATCTCGAGGTAAAATTATACGGTGAGAAATTCAAGTGCTTAATCCAAAAAAAATATTAAGTACTAGCTAGCAATTCCCTTTATTTTTTTACTGGTGTCATCGATACAACCGATATCGTCGATTTTTCAAAATTTTAGTTGAATTCACCCAAAAGTTTCAAATCACAATTTGAATTTTTTGAAATTAAAACGGAAAAAAGGTGCAGTTTTGAGAGTTTGAACTCAAGACTTGCTTTCTCAACTTTACCACCAGGCTATATGCGATCATGTCCTTAGAAATGGTTATGAATTTCTTTTATATTTAGTAAAAATCATGCGAAACCGATATTTTATTTTGACAATTTGAAATTTTACGGGTCCCTATAATTCCGATTTTCAACCGATTTACCTGGCTGCAAGGGTCTTCATTTTGCACTAAGGTGGCATTTCAAAATCACTTGTTTTATTCTACTTTTGTATGCCACAGATCATTCACAGTTAGTTGAAAGCATTTTTTAGTTATGACAGAAAAATCTTACTACATTTAGTAAACTCGATTCCATGGCACAACGCAGCAACTGCGAACTCGTGAACAGTGGCGATGGGTCTTGTCGGCCATTATATTCATAGAAACATGGTGGTGTCTAGGTAAAATTTGTGCACTATTTTACTAAGAATACTTAAATTTTAAACCTTTAAATCTAGATACAGCAGACCATATCCTCTTCCTCAATTGTATAAATATCTCACCTACTCCACCCCTAAACCCTACCCCACTAAGCCACCGCCGCCAACTACATTTAAGCCACCGTTGCCACCACCACCCTACTGGCTGCCTCTTTGTTGCCTCACTGGTGTCACCTCCGCGTTGACGTCCATCTCCTCTGTCGTCCCTTCCTGACCTTGACCTCCAAGCTCACCAGCATGTTGCCTCTCTCCGTCATGCCGTTGCTATCCCTGGTGTCACTGTGGCCTACCAACAAACTCTACCTGCCACCGCTTCCGCTTCCCGATGCGACTACCGACATCGAGGGCACCGTTTCCACCATCATTCTTCCCTATCAAATCTAACTTGACTCTTCGCTTGAACCTAGTTCCACTTGTCAGCCACCACTTACCGCCCTTCTTCGACCCACAGTGCCAGCGGTGCCACCATTGTCTCACCAAGCCACCGCTACCGTGGGTCTACCGCACCCCTAGCCTCTCTCTATATCTAAAGACTCTGTGAATCTAATCTTTACCCAAGTGAATCCTAAATCTAATTTGCCAGAGTTCGTCTTCAGAGTTCCGCCATTGTCCGAGACATCACTGGAGGTGTGAATCTCGAGACAGATTGGATGATGGGAAATTCGAGTAATTCCCAGGCGAAGAAATACTCGAGTGCCAATTCCCAAAATAAAAGCCGGTTTCTGAACCCTGCTCGCAGCTCGCAACGTTCATCAAATAGCGGCGGACGACCATCCCCGCCGCGTCGCCCCACCGGGCGTCGGCGCGATCACGCGATCATGGTTTAGGCCCCCACCGCCATCTCCCCCATCCAAAGACCGCCAAAACCCACCACTCCAGAGTGGCCGCCCGCCCGCCGTTCGCGGGTGCCTCGATTTAATCAGGGCCGAGCTCCATAGATGGGATGCCGATCGCGCAGGTGGGAGGAGAACGCAGCACCGAGCGGGTGGGAGATCTATTCTGCACCGATGGCGATTCACTGAGCGGAAATGATCTTCATGGAGATGCGACGGAGCCACCGAGGTGCCGTCGCGCTGAGTTCTCCCGGTCGGCGGGGGCACGGTTAGCTCTGGACGCTTTTTAATTTTGCACAGCATTAGTTTTTGAGGGGGAAAGCTGGACTGAATTTTAGTGCAGGCTGAGCAAAACCAACTATAACAGTGTAAATTTCATCTCTGAGCTCCACAGGGAAACGTAGAGAATTGCAGTCTTCATTGCTGACTGTTAAAGGTTCCTTCATCTTGTTTTTGGATTAGTGAGTAAATAGTAGGTTCACAACACGGTATAGTTGGTGGAAACTGGCATTGTGTGTTGTTCTTTTTAGAGTTCACAAGCAAATTTAATAACTACTATTAGACAGTGGGGCAAATGTCTGCATGCTTTGGGCTGCTGTAGCCAACGGCAGTTATGGTTGTTGACAGAGTGGTAGGGTGGGGGCGCTGGGAGCTAGCAAATGGGAAAAGAAAGAAAATAGCAACCAAAACTGAAGAAAAAGGGAAACGATTTTGTCTTTTTGGAACATTATGAACAATTTCTTCTTTTCGGTGGGATAAGTAAGATGTTAGACTAAGCAACAGTATTCATCAAATTTAGTTATTTGGGGGAGATATGAGCAGGGATTGAAACCCCGTTAAAATTTATCTCACCCCCATCAAGATTTCTAGCAACCTGAAATTTCAAATAATTTCTTCTGGATTTTTTGAATTCAAATTTGATTTTTTAATGGAACATGAAAAATTAAAAAAGTTACCTTTTTGAAGGATTGAACGCACGGTCCCCCTCCAAGGTCTGCTGTCTTATCACTAGGGCACATATGCTGTTATAATGTGGCTTTGGTTGTGAATAATTTTATTCTTACATTCAGAATTTGAAAGTCCAAATTTTTTGGCTGGCTCACTTTATCCTCAGCACCTGATGGGAAGTCTGGTTACTGGTGGTGATAAAAGTTTCCCTGGATGTGTGTGGAATTTTGAAGAAACTTCAGCGTTGTTTATATCATAATTTAGATTGCCTAACTCAGGGAGCTAAAGAGGTCATATGTGTAAACTAGCCACAAGTCAATATGTCTACCTTTCTCCTTGCTGGCCTAACTCCTAGGTAGCTGAGTCGTTGTAACATCCTGATTTTTAGAGCTTTTTGAAGCATTTTAAAATAAAATTCACCATTGGGATTTATCTGGAATAAATTAAAGATTAAATTGATTTTTTATAAATTAAAAGGATTTAATATGACTAAAATAAACATTAACATATGCTGAAATTTTTTATTTAGGTTCCTTGTGTCTCAAGGAATTTTTTAGAATTTTTCTGGATTTATTTGCTATTTTTTAAAGCTCATTTCATTTTATTTAAATTTCTGAAATTGAGAAATCCCTAAAAAATCCGAAAACAGTAATGGGTCGAGACCATTACTGTTTATCCGACCATTCATTCTCAGTCGTCCGATCTTTCTTTGCAACCCGTCAGCCATCCGGACAAGCCCTAGCAGAAGTAGCTAGATTCTGGCCGAGGCCTTGTGCCTTCCATCCGGCAATAGCAGTATTGTTCATCCATGCAATATGTCATTGCCGTCCGATCCTGATCGAGCCACGTATCGTGCACCAAGACATCGGCTACTGTTCATCTTCGTTCCCCGGACGATCTCCGTCGCCGCCACTGTCCGTGTTCGCTCCGCCTCAGCATTCGTGCACTCCCGGGACTCTTGGCCGTCTCTGAGTCAGACTTTCAACGTTTGTGCTTTAAAGCAATGCCACCTCCCTTGTTCCTTGCACCCTGCAACGGCCTCATCGTCCATACCTCGCCGCTGAACCCGAGCCGCCAGAGTCGCTGCCTTCGTTTTCTGCTGTCAGCGCCGTCTACCGTCCCGGTCATAGACGCTTTTATCTTCACCTTCGGCAGTCGCCGTCGACCCCTCGCCAGTGCGCTGCAGCTCGTCCGTCACCGCCGTCGCTGCCCGCCGGCCAAACCCCACCCCACTCGGCTGTTTGCCCGCCGCGTTGCCACCACGCTATGTGCGACGAAGTGTCTTCTCGGTTCGCGTGCCGCCACCGCGACCCCTTGCGCACTGGAGCGTCGTCCTGGACCCCATGCCGCGCCACGCGTCATCGTCTTGGTCGTCCGACCGGATTTGTGCCGTCAATCCAAGCCAACTAGGGGTGGCAATTCCCCCCGCGAGGGCGGGGCCCCGTTGGGAATATCCCCGTGAAGCGGGCGGGGTAATATCCCCGGGGAACGGGCGGGGCCCGAAGCTAGCGGGCGGGACGGGGTCATCTCGCCGCGGCCCCACGGGACCGATAAAAATAAAAATAAATATATTTAATAATATATTATTATTTTTAATATAAGAGATTGTATTCTTTTCTTGTATATTTAGACTAAAACTTGAATTTATATGTTAGAATATATATTTTGAAGCTATATTTTTAAAAATAATATGCTTAATTAATTATAAATTAATAAATAAAATCAAAATTTATTTTTAAACAATAAATTTAATTTTTAATCCTCATGAGGACCCCAGTGGTCGGGTCCCGCAGGATCGGGACGGGGCAATCTCCCCGCGAGGCTAAACGAGGCGGGCGGGCGGGTTCGCGGGCGGGCGGGCCGCGAGGCTTCCCCGCCCGCCGCCCGCTTACACCTCTAAAGCCAACGGTCAGGATTCGGCCACGTGGTTCTAGCCTCACCGTGAGATCTTGCCGATGTCACCCCGCACCCGCGCCCGACATCGTTTGAACTTCTCGGTGAACTTTTTCCACATGAGCCGAGTCACTGCCAGCCGGGCCCCACAAGTCAGCCATCACTGTTTCGTAGACTCGTGAGCTAGATCCAGCCGATTCAGCAGTCACGCTAGTGCCACCTTAGCCTTAGAAGCCACGTGTCACCACGTGTCATGACACGTGTATGCCACGTCAGCACCAGAGCCGTCCCAAATGCTACTTGTCAGCCACGTCACCTTGCTACATTATCAGCTACGTCAGCCCTAGTGCCAGCTGTCAGCCACGTTTAGTCCCGTCAGCTGCCACATTAGCCATAGCCGCCGCATCAGCACCTGAGTCATACCGTGTACTGTTCCGTGAGCCGAGTCCACCATAGGCCAGCTATTTCGTGCACCGAGTCCACAACACAGTACAATTTTTGAATTTCCTGTATTTTCTTTAGATTAGATTTTCCAAGAGCTCGTTCTTTCCCGTTCTAGCTCCGATTGACCCCATTCTTTTTTCTGAATTCATCTAATTGAGCTCTATCTTTTGGTTTTGGTTTTGAAGCTTTTAATTTTATTTGGTTTTATTTTGTGCCTCGTTCGTTTTCTCTCTCATTAGATCGCGTCTTCGAAGAAGCGGGAACATCATCAGAAGATCAAGAATTTATAATTGAGCAAAGCCAAAGCAAGTCGTGTCCTTTGATCATATTGAACCCAGTTTTCAATCTATTATTTACTTATTTTGTTTTAAATTATTATGCATTGCTATTTTATTACAAATTTTTGTACATGATAGTTAGTGTCCAAATTGATTAGCCCTTCCTTTGATAATTTGAATGCTATGATTCCATTGTCACCTTAGAATAGGAAATTATTTAGTGATATCATACTAGTTATCACATGGATTGTACGATTAATTTGCTTAGCCATGCCTATAGTTTGATCGGTTCATCATCACATGTGGTTAATTAATAAATTTGACTAAATGAGATATTGAATTGTGGTTGGTACCACAGTTATAAAATTTGTGTGCTATGATATTGGTGTGTCATTGATGTTGGTTATACAAAATTGGTTTTTACTTGGACGAGTAATCATGCAGTAAAGGGAAAAGTGTGGATTTATTTCGAGGGATATGGAAGTCTCGCCTGGATAATGTCTAAGGATTTAACTTTGTGCGCTATTGATTTGAGTTATACCGTGCAAATCACATGTCTAGCATGGTATAGACTTGCCTGATTAATTTGTGATATCTTGATTTTAATTTCGCCATTGAGTTGAACATGGTTACTGATTTTCATGAGGCGCAAGAGGGCGCAATTATCGACTAGGTTGTAGCCTACTCGACGGCGAAACCTTAGCGAGCGGAATTGAGGTTGATGTTGAACATTGTGAAGGTTTTATTGTGATTTTCTTTAACGTGAAGATGATCACATTGTGTAGGTACAATTGTGCAATCTTTGCAGAGTGTAAAATTATTCGAATAGCCGTGTCTCCGGTTATGGACAATGCTCGGTGATTTCATATGAGAGATAGTTATTTCATAAAACTTGGGTTAGATAACCTTGGAGAGTGAACAAGTAGTTCACTAGTGGTTTATTTAAGTGAATGCTTAGTTCACTAGTGGTTTATTACGTGAATGGGAGGTTCGCGTGTGGTTCATTGGAATAAATGGTCAGTTCATTTATGTGCTATTTAATTCCTTTGGTTATGTATTTATTATTGTTTCCCCTGAAGTTTGCTTTCAATCTATTTATTATATTTACCTTAAATTATTGCTTTATGCAAAATAACCTTTCAACCATCCATTGGTAAGCCTTGCATATTATGTTGCATTCATTTGTTGTAAACGACTTGCTGAGTAGCAATATACTCACGGCTTTATGCCCACTGTTGCTCAGTTGAAGAATAAGAGCCATATCAACAGGAAGTACTTGAAGGAGGATACTTCGACGACTTCACGGATTAGGAATTCGCTTCCCAGTCAATTGCCTGTGGGCATATCGAGTGGCTTCTACGTTTATTGCTATTTTCTACTATTAGTTTCTTAAGCCATTCAAGCTAGTAAGTTGTAAGTTTGGTCATAAGGTCGTACTCTGATAATTATTAATATTTGAGTTTTTGTTTCCTTTATTAATCATACATATGGTCGATATTTCATCTATACTTACAATGTGTGTACTAGCATGATTCTGAACTAGTGCGGTATAACAGAGAGTCCGGATTTACATATTCGGATCTCGACAGTCCTAGGCAAGCACACATGAGTGTTGTTGCCTGGATACCAAGCTACGTAATGTCCAATTGGGAGTGTTCATTCTCAATATGGTTATTGAGTGAATGGAACCAAAAACTCAGCCTTAATGTGACTCGGACAATTTCAGATGTTCACTTATGAAAATCTGATATAAGATGGATAGCTATCAGTCAAATTTGCAATTCCTTTTTTTTTGTTAGTGTGTGTGCGCGCGCGCTATTCAATTTTTGAAAACTTGGTATGTTATCATGCTCAACATTCTGGAGGGCGGAAGGTGATCATCGAAAACTCGATTAGCCTTATCAACTCGACGTCACCTGCATTTTATATTCCGCCTTTTCTCTTGTTGTTGCTGAAGTGTGGCTAAGAGTCACACTTGCAATAGTACACTGTGGTCATTTATCTACAACACTTTGATAATATATCCCTTTTTACAAGGACTTTTCACAGTGGCAAAAATTACCTTCCTTCCTTCAATACTTGAGTTACATAAATATAGTTTCCAACTCTTTCAGTATTTTGTAAAAAAATCACTGTTTTCATGTTTAGTTAATTCATAGTTCCACTCTTGCAGGAATCTGCAAATGGAGGTGAGAGCAACATAGTTACAAGCTATATAATGCAGGTTTGCTTTCTGGGCTTGTAGTTTAAGTACAGTTCTTGAAAATATGATAAGTATAATTTCAGTCCACATTTTAAGATTAGAGTTCCTTCAACTGCTAACAAATTTACTATCACTACAGATCTTAGGCCTTCAGATCTGTGCAGATACATTGGTTGGAAATGATATGGCAAGAGGTATATCAGGTGGGCAAAGGAAGCGTGTCACTATAGGTATGTATTGTACATCAAGGTCCCATGTACCATATTCAAATTTATACAATATGGATTATTATGGTTTGAACTACTTGCATGTTCTTGGCATTTGCACAAGTGATGTTTATATTCAGCCTCCGAAAAGAAAAATACAATCTAAGATCATTTGCAAAACAATCATCATGTCAAATTGGTAGCGATGATATTTGACAGTAACAGATCAACAGACTCTTACATGCTTCTCATATCTGATTGGTTGCAGGAGAAATGCTCATCGGTCTGGCAAGAGCCCTTTTCATGGATGAGGTCTCAACTGGGCTTGACAGCTCAACTGCATTCCAGATAGTGAATTTCCTGAGGCAATTCGTCCACATTCTCGGGGGAACAGCAATCATCTCTTTGCTTCAACCAGCACCTGAGACATATGACCTTTTTGACGATGTCCTCCTCCTCTCAGAGGGGCATGTTGTGTACCAAGGCCCCAAAGAGAATGTGATCGAGTTCTTTGAATATCTAGGTTTCAAATGTCCTCACAGAAAAGCTATTGCTGACTTCTTGTTAGAAGTAGGTAAATCGTAACATCATATATAAATCTAACAAAATTTCCTAAATCATGGCATGTTTCTCATTTTGTCAAATTTCTTCTTTAAAAGGTGACTTCAAGGAAAGATCAGCAGCAGTATTGGTCGAAAGACGGTGAACCTTATCGGCACTTCATGGTGGAGCAATTTTCAGAAGCCTTTCATGCATCTAATACTGGCCAGATTATTACGAAGGTTCTTGAAGTGCCATTTGAGAAGAACCTGTGTTCCTTGGCTGCTCTAACCACTTCAAAGTATGGTGTGAGCAAAAGTGAGTTGATCAAAGCCATATTTGCTAGAGAAATCCTGCTTATGAGGAGGAACCCATCCTTATACATAGTTAATGTTGCACATGTGAGTTGATATACTCCCTGCGTCCTCCTGCGTGTTCGAGAAAAAAAATATACTCCCTGCGTCACTAAATATAGTTTTTTTACTTTTCACGGTTATCAATGCAAGGCTTTGACCATGTTTTTTATAATAATATACTAGTTTCATATGATCAATCTATCTACTTTTACATTAATGGTCAAAATTTCAAATGTTTGACTGAATGGATCCCACGGTGACCTATATTTAGTTACAGAAGGAGTACCAGTTAACGATCAATATCTAGCACAAAAGTATTTTCGTGGTGGAAAGTTCTGCAAAGTGCTAGGGATAGCAGTTGATGAGTTCGACAAAGTTTCCAAAAAAAAATTGGGGAGCTTCTCTGATCCTGGCATCTTCGTCCCTGCTAACTGTACCAGTGGACATGCACTCCTATTTTAACTCATGTGGGGTCACAAAAAAAACACTTACAAAAAATTTGGTTCGTAGACAACTTTGCCACACATTTTTTTGCCTAATGCTAGGCTTGCCACTCTTTGTTGATAATTGTACGACCTTACATTGTAAACATACTTTGTCCTAGGTATAATAACCTCACTGTACAATCATAACTTGTTACAGAATGATAGCACATATTGTTCATAACTAAACAGTATGTAAACAGCCATCCTTTATAACGAATATTCTCTTGTGACAGCTCACTGTAATAGCATTTGCCGCATTGACCATTTTCTGGAACAGCAATATGCACCATGACTCTGTGACTGATGGAGGGATATATTTGGGGGTGTTGTTCTTCTCTGTGACTGAAACCATGTTTAGTAATTTTTGTGATCTTGGTGGAACTGTCATGAAAATGCCACTTTTCTTTAAGCAAAGAGATGTTTTCTATCCGGCATGGGCCTACACTTTGCCTACATGGATTCTTAAGATTCCCATCACACTTATTGAAGTTACAATCTGGGTTGCCATGACATACTATGCAGTCGGATTTGACCCAGATAGTGGGAGGTGAGCATTAGAAATAAATGGCCATGTTCGTTCAGTTATATGCAGTTCACCTAGTTCAAAATTTTGTTTTAAAGTTTCAATGCTTAGATTTCTATGTTACGGTTGCAAATTCTAGTTTTGACATTGATGCTCGTCCTATAAATTGATAGTTCTTTATTTTTCTTTGAAAATACTATGCAAAGGAAAAATATATTGAGAATATGTTATCAAAATTTGCTCGTGTAATATACTGATCTGATTTTGTTTTGCTAATTTGATATGTACTCCAGATCTTAGAACGTCATTGTATTAGTTCAAATAAGTGTTGCACCAAATATCAATATTGAGTTGCATGCATCAACTAGTTCACCCAAAAGCTTAAGCTAATGAGAAAAGATGGGCAATTCAAGTTTTTGGGTGAATTAGTTAGTGCATGCAATTCAATATAGTATCAGAGCTAAGAGGTCTTGAGTTCGAAACCCGGTTGGCGTAATTAAAAAAAATAATTGCAGCTCACTTCTATTCCACATCTTAGGCTTGAGAGAGCCTACATGTGAGGAGGAGTGTTGAAGTATAAGTGAATTGTGCATCTTTTCTCATAAGTTTAAGCTTTTTGATGAACTGACTGGTGCATGAAACTCAATAATCAAAAGCTCTGCTTTGCAATACGATGTTGCCTGGGTTTCAAGACATACTAGCTATGGAAGTCCCAAGTAAATTCTAGGAAGAAAAAGAAAACAACCTTGAAGAATTGAATATGATTTTTAGATAAAAAATTCTTCTAATGTCTACTGTTCTTGTTAAATCATATCGTGAAGGTGATCCATTTGTGTAAACTTGTTTCACTTCTAAGTCATCTCAGACAGAACATTCTAGTTAGCAGGAGTGAGTAGAGACAATTTGCAGTTTCACTTATGTTTGTCAGGTGCACCGTGCAATCCTGCTCTTTTTTTCCATTTCAATGAAAATAATCTGCTTCTTTTCAGGCTCTTCAAACAATACTTTTTGCTACTAGCAGTCAGTCAGATGTCATATTCCCTCTTCCGTTTGATTGCTGGAGTCACGAGAAACATGTTTGCGGCAAATATCTTTGGAACATTCACAATTCTTCTCCTTCTTCTCCTAAGCGGATTTATACTTTCTAGCGGTAAATTTCAAGATAGTAATCACTTCCACAATTCATATTTACCCCTCATTTTCTTATTATCTCTCTCTCTACTTCAGAAAATCTGAATAAGTTTTGGATGCTTGGCTACTGGATCTCGCCACTGATGTATGCACAGAATGCCATTTCAACAAATGAATTTACAGCTCACCGCTGGAGTAAAGTACTTATACTACCCCTAGATCAGGAGTTTTAAAACTTTTAGAAAAGAGTACAGTTGACACACTTAACATTTTGGCTTTACAGATACTTCCTGGATCAACAGAATCATTAGGAAGAAGTGTCTTGAGACATCATGGGCTGTTTGTAGAGGCAAAGTGGTACTGGATCGGCGTAGGTGCACTGATTGGTTACATATTTCTGTTCAATGGCCTCTACACTGCGGCTCTTACGTACTTCAAACGTATGCTGAAATTTTTGTGTGCACTGCATTACTATTTTGTAGACCAATTTCTAGCTAAATAAAGTCAAGAGAATAACTACTTCTGTTTTGCAGTATCTGGTAGAACCTTTTCGTCAGTACAAAACAAAACACAGAACAAAAAACTTGCGAAGTTGAGTAGTGATGCTCCCTCAAAAAGATTTAATCAAAAAGAGAGTGTGAATGGCTCGCAGAGTTCTGTGAACAACAGAAGGGTAGCACTTCCATTTGTGCCACTCTCACTTACCTTTGACTACATAAGATATTCAGTAGACATGCCAGAGGTAAAAAAACATGTTCTCATATTATCTCAAGATAAATTTTGAGCAGTAACATGGAAAATAACTTTCTTGCTTAATTGCTTCAACATTTAAATTTACAGGAAAAGAAAGCACGGGGTGAGACAAAAGACCGTTTGGAGATACTGAAGGGTGTGAGCGGTTGCTTCAGGCCAGGTGTGCTGACTGCTTTGATGGGCGTCAGCGGCGCCGGCAAGACAACGCTGATGGATGTGTTAGCAGGAAGGAAAACTAGAGGCTACACTGAAGGGACAATAACTGTCTCGGGCTACTCAAAGAAGCAACAAACATTTTGTCGTGTGTTTGGATATTGCGAGCAGTCAGACATCCACTCTCCACATTTGACTGTGCTCGAGTCACTTCTGTTCTCCGCATGGCTTCGATTACCCTCAGAAATTGACTCAATAACAAGAAAGGTCAGCTGATAAAAACTGACAAAAAAGATATTATATTGCTCTTGAGTAGTGATTTCTGTGACAAAAATCGAGAGCAAGGACTAATAAACAATTTGTCAACTTGTATGCATTATCACATAGCTGATGTCCGAATGTACATTTCATGAAAGTACAGAACCCACAGTAGTGATCTCATTCTTGTATAGTGGTTAATTCCTGTCTCAACTTTTGAATGCAGATGTTTGTTGAGGATGTGATGGAGCTCTTGGAGCTCACATCATTGCAAAGCACACACGTTGGACTTCCTGGTGTGAATGGCCTTTCAAGTGAGCAGAGGAAGAGGCTAACAATAGCAGTGGAGCTTGTAGCTAATCCTTCTGTCATTTTCATGGACGAGCCAACCTCAGGACTTGATGCTCGGGCTGCAGCAATTGTAATGAGGACTGTCAGGAACCTTGTGGACACCGGTAAAACTGTTGTCTGCACCATTCACCAGCCAAGCATTGACATATTTGAAGCTTTCGATGAGGTAAGAAAGCTTTTGCTTCTAGCTGAGAGTGTGTTGTGTTGGTTTGTGTGATGGCACTCTCAATAAATTACAGCTTTTTCTACTGAATCGAGGAGGAGAGGAGATATATGTTGGTCCATTAGGTGACCATTCCTCGCAGCTAATCAAATACTTTGAGGTCAGTTATATGAAAACATGAAAACCAATTTTACTACTCTGTAGATTCGTTTGGAATAGCTTGAAGCAAATAATCTTTGCACATGGTCTATTCAGGGAATAGAAGGTGTCAATAGGATAAAAGAGGGATATAACCCCGCAACATGGATGTTGGAGGTGACCTCAACAGTACAAGAGCAGATGCTCGGGATTGATCTTTCTGAAATATACAAACACTCAGAGCTATATCAGTAAGTGCAATGCATCTGACTACTCTTAACCTTAGGAAGGTCTCAGTATGGAATGGTAACTGGTTACTGTCACCATTGCTATATCTTTAGAGTTTAATAAGAAACCAGAAACATTTTCGTGCCCAAGCTATCCAAGGTGTGTGGGCTATTGGATCTGTTAAGGATGGGTTTATCATTGTGGTGACTATTCAAAAGCACTTATTTATTTCTCTTTTGGATGTCATGGTTAGTTAAGAACATCTTTTTTGGAGCTGTAACAACAAAATATTACTGTAATTTGTAAAGATTCCCCTAACTAACTAGATTCTACTGCACAGCATATCAAGTGCAAACTGACCCTAAATCTAATAGTTAGAGAAGGAGGGATCTGCCCCTCCACTTGCACTTGTACCAAGTTACCAACTTGACCTATGTACTGTTCAATGGATGAAATCTGATGGTCAGTCAAAGGAGGGAATTGTTGTTAACTAGCTTCGTCTTGTGCTTTGTGAAATGCTATAGTGTGTTATAACTAAAAGGGGCTGATGCTTTCAGGCCTTTGCTTGGAGGCAGATTTAGCATGGTTTCTACTCGATTTGACAAATATGGCCCCCAGTCAGTCGAAATAGCAAAATTAGCCCCCTCTTGCACCGCAGAAGGGTACGCAAGCAACATGTGGCACCTGCAGTGCTCCGACTCCACAGCAGATTGGTGGCTCTGCGGTACGGGTGAACCAGTGCGGGAGGAGGGGGGGCGCAGCACAGCAGCAAACCTGCCATGTTCCTGAAGAGTGGCAGGACATGCAGCTCACTTGGACAGCAAACCTGCCGCGGTCCATAAGCACGGCAGATACCTACAGTGGTCCCAGAGAGTGGCAGATTTCCTGCCCCACTTCATCCATCTGTGCTGTCTGCTGTTGCCGCGGTGTGTCCTTCCTACCGTGATTTGGGTGCACTGCGGGTGCCATGTGGTGCCTGCCTAACCTAACGTGGTGTGTGAGGGGACCAGATTTGCAATTTTGGCCGACCGGGGACTAGTTTTGTCAAATGAATCGAAATCGCGCCAAGTCAGCCATTTGCTCTTTGCTTGGATGATGTAATTGCAAACCAGTAACCCCAGTTTCTTTCTATTTGAACACTTCGCTTCCTCACTGTTAAGGACATTTAGGTCTTTTCCTAGTATACTAGGGTTTGTGTCTTGTACTCTCTCTCTCTCTCTCTCTCTATATATATATATATATATATGTGTGTGTGTGTACTATGGGCTATTACAATAGATAAGCTTCTTTCATATTTACATGGTATCAGAGCTAGGTATGATACCTAGCCGTCGACCGACTTGCACACGCTGCTGCTGCCCCGGGAGGAGTGTTCTCCACTCCTAGGGGCGGCCACCTCCTACCACGTCTGTCGATGCCGGATCTGTGCGGATCCGACCGTGCCGGCCACGCCGCACCCGGATCTGGCCTGACCGCCTTCTTCCCGGGCAATTGTGCCGCTGAGTTGGATCCGCGCCGTCCTCGAGTTGGGCCTCTTCAGTCGCCACCACTCCTCTCTGCCACTGGCCTCATCCAGCCCGGATCTGATCGCCTCCAAGCCAGATTCGACCGGCTTCGAGCTGCCATCATTCGTGCCATGGTCGTCCGCACCACCGTTGGCCTTCCACATCACAAGCCGCCGCCACCGTCCTCTCCTTGGACCGCCGCCGCTGCTCGGCTCTCTTGGCCCCGCCACGTGCTCCGCCATCACCAGATTTTGGCCCCAGCATCGCCTTCGCCAAGCTCTCCATTGGGCACGAGACCAGCACCGCCGCCTCCCTCTTCTACTCTGCCTCCGGCTCTCCCTCACCATCTCAACTCACGTTGGCCGGATCCCGGCAATGACCAGAGGAAGAAAGGAGGAGGGAGCCTCAAGAGAGAGAGATTTTGGTTTGGGTTGTGGCCGGCTTCAGTCGGTGTTCGGATTCAGTCGGTGTTCGGAAAATGGATGGAGGCAGAGAGACGGAAGTGGCACCGTGTCGTGTGGAGATGGAGAAGCGAGTAGATTTTGAGTAGTGCTAAGATTCAGTTTTTAGTAATAGGAGATAAATGTTTTAAGTGGTTCACAAGGGCATCGTGTTGCAACATGTTATCCCACCCATTCTGATCAGCAGACCATAGCACCGTCCGTTGACTCCCATGAGACGATGTCGTGGTGCATGTGTAGCTGCTGTCCGCTGTCTTTTGATTCTTCCATTTGCGTCCATCCAAATCCGTAGCATTTCTCTCTATTAGTTCGTCAAAATCGTGCGAGTCCACAAAATTTTTGCCAATCAGTTGATTGCTTTGCTAACTACGTTCCATCCTTTTGGATGAATGTGGTCCTCTCCTTCCTTTCACATAGTCGTAGCCGCTGTTCTTCTCTTTGAGCCGCTGTAGATCGTAGAAGTCTTCATGATGCCACCGCTTTTCTCTGAGCCGCCGCCTCGAGCTTCCAAGACTGCCGCGCTTCTTTTCTACGCCGCCGCCGTCTCAGGCTTCGATCTACGCCGCTATGCTTCTATCTCTCTCTTCGGCTTAATTTAACAACTATCTCTATTTGTGTCATCTTCCACATCCTTTTCATTGTGTTGTCGCGGTCGACTTTGCTTTCGCTTACCTCTATTTTTCTAGCCCTTGTACTTTGTGCTTTATGGGTGTCGCACGATTCCGGATAGGAAGAGATCATAATTTTCCAAAAGCCACACGCTATGACGACATCTTTAGGACTCGGATTACGGATTGTCCCTACTTTAGTGTCAACCTTTCCAAATGCAATGTTATTGCATACGCCTTGCATTTGAGAGGGGGTGTTAAGAGTATTTAGGTTATTGCATACACCTTACACTCACATCCTTCTGTTTACGTAAACAACTAGCCATGTACCTCTATTAATTTCCGTGAAAAAGGAAAAACGCCCTCAAGATTGATCCCTATGCTTATCCCTCCTCAGATCACCACTAATCAGATTTCGCTGCCTCCTCTCCAATTGCCACAGCCAACCTTGGCTTCATTGGTTGTGTTTCTCAACTCACCTCACCTGCCACCTCACGGCACCCCATGTTTTATTGATATGGATCAACTACTTTGTTATTGGGGCCTTGGGAGATCTGGTTTTTGCTGCTGCCCATGATGTGTTTTTTCCTCGTTCAAATAGTGTCTTGTAGCTTTTTTATAGTTTTGGATGAAACAGATCGATATTATGGTAGTGTGGAGTTGTCCTGCTTCGAGTTGTAGTTTCCATGCAACCACAAAAATTTGAGACATAATTGCAAAAGTTTTAGTTGTATTTTGGGTGCCTCTTAGTTGTATAGAATTCTAATTTATTTGGGCACATCAGTTCTTGTTGAAGAAAAACACAATGGTAGTATATAAAACAACCTGGGCTTAGTATGATGTTGTAGTGGCTTATAATCCAAAAATGTATTACTACTTTTAGATATATTAATTGCTTGGAAGCATTTTTAGCTACTTTTTGGAATCATAACAGACAAATCTTACTAGGGTAGGTAAAGATTCCTGTAACAGCAAAGGTTACACAGCACAGTAACCACAAACTGACCCTTAATCATTAATTGTTTGCAGATCCCTGGTTATTAGCTGATCAACTTGAGATGGATCATGAATCTGAGTACTTTCACCTCTCTTACATTTGATTGATATATCGGCTGAAACTTTGTTTTGTATCAAGCTTGTATTTTTATTTTTGTTGTGAGGTCCAAATAACTTTAATGTCATATTTTAGGGTTTGACTTCATTGCCCTCTGCTACTGCCTACATTTCTTCTGCTTGAGCGATTTTTACCCAAACCAAATTAATTTCGTTTTGCACTATTGTGTTGAGATGCGTAGCACATGTGCCAACTAACTAGTATTTATAATTTCAGGCGGAACAAGGCCTTGATAAGAGAACTAAGCGTGCCTCCTCCTAGCTCTACCGATCTCCATTTCCTTAATAGGTATCCACAAACTTTCTTTAAGCAATGCTTAATATGCTTGTGGAAGCAGAACTTGTCATATTGGAGGAATATCCATTACACCGGAGGCAGATACTTTATCACCATAATCATCGCACTGCTTTTCGGCACGGTATTCTGGAACCTTGGCATGAAAAGGTGGATCTTTCAATTATCATCAGAGAATGTTCTCTTTCGTGGTTTTGTTCTTCACATTGTCAAATGTGTCTCTACACCTTACAGAACGAAACGGCAAGATTTGTTCAATTCCATGGGGTCAATGTACGCTGCTGTTCTAATGCTCGGCGTTCAGAACGCATCAGGTGTTCAGCCATTGGTCGCCATAGAAAGGATAGTGTTCTACAAAGAAAGAGCATCTGGAATGTACTCAACCCTACCTTCTACCTTTGCACAAGTAACTAACTCATCTCACTGGTACACATTGAGTGATACTTCTGTTTTGGCATAATTACCGGTAACTTGATGAAATTGTTATGTGCAATTGCAGGTTGCAATTGAACTCCCATACATATTCATTCAGACTTTGATATATGGAGTTTTGGTGTACACAATGATAGGATTCGAGTGGACACCAGCCAAATTCTTTTGGTACTTGTTCTTCATGTACTTCACACTCCTGTACTTCACATTCTTTGGAATGATGACTGTGGGACTTGCACCCAATGGCGGTATAGCGGCAATAGTCTCCTCTGCATTCTATGCCCTGTGGAACCTTTTCTCTGGGTTTCTTATCCCTGTATATGTGAGTTTTTCTAACATTCTAGCTGATGGTTGATTGATTTTTTTAAACCAAATTGAATTTGTTCTATTAAGCCGAAAGGGACTTATTTCGCCTTGCCGTTTTGATGCAGAGAATTCCTATCTGGTGGAGGTGGTACTACTGGGTATGCCCAGTTGCATGGACACTCTATGGTCTGGGTGCCTCGCAATTTGGGGATGTTGAGGAGAAACTTGACACTGGTGAGACTGTAGCAGAGTTTCTCAGGAGCTACTATGGTTTTAGGCATGAATTCTTGGGAGTGGTTGCGGCGGTGAGCATGGCATGGGCTGTGGCTTTCTCGTTCTTTTTTGGCGTTTCTGTGAAGTATATCAACTTCCAAAGGAGATGAGGAGACTCGACAGCTCTAGCAAATTGAACAAACAAGGAGTACTACATCCCTGTGAAAGAAGGTCGTTGAAAGCTTGTGTGTGTAGTGTCATATATTCGTACTCAAGATTCAATGAGACCAAAGATATAAATTTGATTTCTGGAACACATTTCCTACACAATCTTGCACACAAAATCTAAACGTACAATTGGACTCATCTATGCTCGCCAAGAAAAAAAGCATCCATTTAATTTGCCCTGTAACTCCCTACAATCACTTCCCACTTATGCCACCTAACGATTCAAATTCCATCCTCTCCACAACCTGATCCCTCCCCCCATATGCTAACTTTTGCAAAGGGCGTGGAGAATTCGGTGTTGGCAGAGCGGCACCACGGCGGTGATGGCCATTCGTGGTGGTGGCTATTCACCCGCTCCCCGGACTTATTTGGAACATAGCAATTCTACAGGAAACAATTCATCTCCTGCAGGATTCAAAAACAGCAGCAGGAGCCGGGCAGTTCCAGAGGAAACAATTCGTCTCCTGCAGGATTCGAAAACAGCAGGAGGAGCCGGCACGATTGGGACCAGGGTTTCTTGGGGCTGCGTCGGCCCAAAACCGCTCAGTCAACTGTGCTACACCCTCCCCTTCCCCTCCTCCCCTTTGGTCCCACTAGTGAAGGGAACAAGTCGCCGCCGACATTGCCATTGGACTCAAGCTTGCCGTTCCCGTAAAATCCGCGAGTCTCCCTACAAATCCTTCGCGTCATTTTGCATTCCCTGACACCACGAGCAAAAGCCCTCAATCAATTTCACCTTTCCATCCCTTGTAACATAGCGCGGCCTTCTTCCTCGCCTTCGGTCGAAATCCATCGCCAACGCTGCCAAACATCGTCTAGTGAGCCTCCTTCCAATTAATCCACACCAAAGCATTGCCTCACCATCCTCTATCTTTCCTCTCCCCTAATTCGGCCTCTCTCTTCCTCCACGAACACCACCATGTGCAACCACCTCACAACCTACACCTCCCGTTGCCGACCCACCTCAAAGATTCTCTACCCCTACCAACCACTCCGACGAATTCCCCTAGCTCATGTCTTTCTCCTACGCACCTTCTTTTCCCCTTCATCCCTCAACAGTATCGCAACCCCTTTTCTTTCGTGGCCCGACCACCGGGCGCCACTGTGAGCGCACCATAGAGCCTTATGAGCCATGCCGTCATCTCCCCTAGACATCTCCTAACTCTAACAACTCATTTCGAGGCTGTCTCGCTACCATCACCAGCCCTCCCCATGGGAGGGGGACAAGGAGATGGGAAGAAGGGAGAGGGGAAGAAGATGGAGGAAGAAGAGGGTGTAGAGACTGATATATGGGCCTAGCTATTTTGTTATTTTTAATTTGTTGTTGAAAAGTGTGCTATATTAGCAAACTCTCGCATACTTGAATGCTATGTCAACAAACCCTTACCTACTAGGATGCCACATCAACATAAATCGGGGTGGTTTAGGTCAAAGTAGGTAAAGTGGACGGTTTTCAAAATTCGTGGTTGTAAAATGAACAGTTTTATAGTTTAGAATTAAAAATCAAACTGAGCTTGAAAAGTGAACTATTTCCTTCATAAAATGCCACTCCCCAACTTATATAATGGATCTTGGAAATTAAATTTAGGTTATTTGCATCCAAGTAGTGATTAGAGCACTATCACAGAAAAGGTCATCACAAATAGTTCAAAACTGTAATTACATACGGTTTCTGAACCATCTAAATCTATGTGTCTATGATAACAAGTGGTTATCATAAACAGTTCTTAAACCATCTGTGATAAGTTACAACGTAGACATTTTTCAAAACAACCATTTGTGATACGTCATATATTACAGATGGTTCTTAAATTACTTGTTTGTGATATCTGACTTATCATATACAGCTAATACCAAAAATCGTCTATGATATGTCAGATATCATAGACAGTTCGTAAACATAGCCATCTATGATATCTTACATATCATAGATAGCTAATACTAATAACCGTCTGTGATATCTGATATATCACAGACGGTTTGGTGTTACAAACCGTCTATGATAACTATTTAAAAAAGTAAATTATTTTCTATTTTTCGGCTAGCCTCAAGAAATACTAGCCATACTATCTGAAAACAAGCAAGTAGATCACATATATATCACACGATAATCATTACACAGATCTCACAAATGAATTAAACAATTGAATGAAGTACAATTGAATTAATTGTTTAATTAAGCACAACTATATGAATTACAATTGAATCAAATGTTTGAACATCTGATCATCGATGCCGGAGTAGAACTCTCTATTCGCGTGAATGACTTCCACTATGAAGAATTCAGAGAGCTTTCTTAGAACTTCGATGAGTTTGTTAAGATCGAATGCACTTGAGTCAAATTCCACGCCCTGTCACTAGGGAGTGTTAAACTCATTAGCGTGTGTGTGTGTATAATCATGAAATAAATATTGGCAGGTTCACAAACCTCTGTATCTTTCATCCTAGTGCCCATGATTTCCTGCATATGTCTGTAAACGTAGAATCTGCATACATTGCCCTGTAGCTGTTGGTGGCACTGCAAAAATAGAATTACATACATACATAGGTATTGTTAGTTTAGAGGCATTATTACGAAGTATGATATAGGATTATTGTATTGAAGTGGGTACTAAAAATTGTGTCCTATGTCGCAATGTGGCATTGGATTCCTTGTGTCTCCTTTCTCGAGCAATGTAAGTGTTGAACGACCTATGTGATTCTAAAAAGTTAGCCTCGGCCATTGCAAATAAAAGGAAGACTACAATAGAGTTATGTATAGAGAAAATGAGTTTACCTATTAATTGCTTATTGTACATGAGTAAAGTCGTGATTGTTCCTAAGTAGGAAATCAATGTATATTACCTTGCTCCATTTTGGTACAATCACAATCAGAATCCAGTGAGACCTAGTCATATATGTCATCATAGTAATTAATTCTAAGTTCATGTTGCATATAAAATACAAATAAAACTTGTATGGTAACTAGTGAAACAGTTGCCCCTAGTTAAAGAGTACCAGAATGTAGTCCTTGTCACTTTGAGCAAGCAGTCACGACGTTATGTAATCTTTGACAAAGGATGCATTTTTCTTGATGGATTACTCACAAACCAAGTGTGGGTCAAGGAAACTCACCAGTTCTCGCCATCGCCGAACTTATTGGATTATGGATTTATACATAAGTAATTAGTTATGATATTTATCGGTATTACGTGAGTGTAGAACTTGATTGTATAGTACATTTATAATGTCTAGCATCGTAAAAGTAAGGCGTCGAGTTCGTCGAGGTTGAACAGTAAGAATAAGTTTTTGAAGGTCACGGGGAAGTAGCCCAAGTTGTATTTATTTGGTGAATTTTTTGGATTTATTTGCTATTTTCTAGAGCTCTTTTGAATTTATTTGTTTTCCTGAACAAGAAAACCGGAGAAAATCTTGTGAATAGTAGCAAGCCCGGCCCATCACAGTTCACGGCCTAACCACGTCGCCGCTGTCCGATCACCCCTCTGCCACGCGTCGCACATCCCCGCACCCGTGCCCGCCGCTCCACCTCTGTCGCCCGATCGCTTCCCCGGCCACGTGTCGGCCATCTGGAGACCGGTGCACTGTGCACTTGTGTGTTCCGCCTCCGCCGTCCGATCACCATTGTGCCACACGTCGCGTATCCAACCGTGCCATGTGTCACGAGCGTGTTCACCGTCTCCGAGCCAAACTCTCGCCCGTGCCGTCTCCTCACCGGACTCACCGCGGTCCGCGTGCATAAAAGGCGCTGCCTCCCCGTCGCCGCATCTCACCCCGAGCGCCGTCGCCGTCCTCGCCGTTGCTGCCTTCTCACCGTGCGCCGACCGTCGTCGCCGTCTCGCCCGCCCCCGCGCTCGCCGTCTTCGCGACCCGCCAACGACTTCGCTGTCATCGGTGAGTCCCCACCGCCGCTCGATGGAACCCTGCCGCCCCAACACCGATTGCCCCCAGATCTATAGCCCTAATACCCCTTGTCGAAGACGAAGTCACTTATAGTTGGTTACAACTTCCGACCTCCGAGTGTCGTCCTCAAAGTACGAAGACGAAGTCACTCGAAGTTGATTACGACTTCCGACCTCCGAGTTCTGACCTCTGAGTAGCACTCGAAGTTGAATATGACTTACAATCTCCGAGTAGCTAGTGAGTACCAAAAGTCGTCGACAACCTCAACTAGAATACTCTTCTTCAGAAGAGAAGGTACTCAGCATGCCAAGTCAACCCTAAGTACCACGTCAGCGCCACATCAGCACCGATCGACCCCAGATGCCACGTCAGCTGCCACGTTAGTATGCCATGTGTCAGTGCTACGTCAGCCCTAGCCGCCGTGTCAGCAACGCCCAGTGTGCACTGTTTCATGAGCCGCGTCCACCGTGAACTAGCCTTTCCGTGCACCGAATCCACAGCATAGTAACTTTTTCGATTTTTAGTCTTTTTCAACCCATTTAATTTTCTGAGAGCCCGTTCTTCTCCATCCTAGCTCCGATTGACCCCGTTCTTTTTTCTAAATTCATCTAAAATTGAGCTCCATCTTTTGGTTCTAGTTTCAAGGTTTTTGGAGTTAATTTGAATTTATTTTGTTGTTTCGGTCGTTTTCTCTCTCATTAGATTCCGTCTTCGAAGGAGCAGGAGCGCCGCCAGAAGATCCCGAGTTTCTCGCTGAGCCAAGTCAAGGCAAGTCGTGTCCTTTGATCATGTTGAACCTAAATTTTAATATATTATTTAATTATTTTATTTTAAATTATCTTGCATCGCTATTTTATTACAAACATTTGTACTTAGTGGTTACCGTTCCAAATTGAATCATCTCTCCTTGATAATTTGAATATCATGATGCCTTTGTCACCATAGGTTTAAAAATTATTTATTGATACATATTAGATATCGCATGGGTGGTACAAGTTATATGCTTAGCTATGCTTATAGTTCACTAGGTTTGTCATCAAATGTGATTAATTAATTAATTAATTTGACTTAATGAGATATTGAATCGTGGTTGGTGCTACAATTATAAAATTTGTTCTATGATATTGGTGTGTCATTGGTGTTGGTTATACAAAAATGATTTTCACTTGGACGAGTGATCGTGCAACAAAGGGGGAAGTGTGGATTCACTTTGAGGGATATGGAAGTCTCGCCTAAGTAATATTAAGAACTAAACTTTGTGAGCTATTGACCTGAGCTTTACCGTGCAAACCACATGTCTAGTGTGGGATAGACCTGGCTGATTAATTCGGGATATTTCAATTTCAATCTCGCTATTGTCATACATGGTTGCCGATTTCCATGAGGCGCAAGGGGGGTGTGATCTAAAACCCTAGCGGACGGGATTGAGTTGAGGTTGAACATTGTAAAGGCTTTGTTGTGATTTCTTTAGATCGAGGTTTATCACATCGTGTGGGTACAGTTGTACAACCTCTGCAGAGTGTAAAACTATTCGAATAGCCATGTCCCTAGTTATGAACAATGCTCAATGATTTCACACGAGGGGTAGAGATTTTATAAAAACTTGTTGGTTAACGTTGGCAAGTGAACGGTTAGTTCACTATTAGTTTAGCTTGTGGATGGAAGGTTCACAAATGGCTTATTCAATTTCATTGTTTATTTATTTATTATTATTATTTCTTAAAGTTCACTTTCAATCTATTCATCATATTTACTTTAAACTATTGCTTTATGCAAATTAACCCTTTCAGCCATCTATTGGTAAGCATTGCATATTATATTGCATTCTTTTGTTACAAATGACTTGCTGAGTGCCAATATACTCACGGCTTTATGCCCACTGTTGCTCAATTGAGGAGGAGGAGTTATACCAGCAAGAGGTCCAGAGGAAGGATACTTCAGTGACTTCACAGATTAGGACTTTGCTCCCCAGTCGATTGCCTGTGGGCATGTCGAATGGCTACTACACTTATTTTATTTTCCGCTGCTAGATTTTGAGCCCTACGGGCTAGTGAGATTGTAAATTTGGCCATAAGGTCGTACCTTTGATAATTATTAATATTTGAGTTTTCCCTTATTTTAGCGTGTATATAGTTGATATTTATCTGTGTTAAACTGTGTGTACTAGCGTGATCCTGGACTAGTACGGTATACACAGAGAGTCCGAATTTGCGCATTCGGGTCTCGACACAGATACATTACTGTATACCACAAATATATCATGTGGAAGCGTAGATAATACAGTAATAACTTACACATGGGCCGATTAGGCCGAAATCAATAAAATGCAGCAGCGGAAACTTCATGCAGGCGGGACCCTTAGGACACGCCCACAAGCAGCCAATTGATGTTCACGACCTAGTTCTTGGCCTCTTCATCTACCAACTCTATTCTTGGTCTTTGAAGCACTGCAGGGCTTGATCTTCTTTTTCGTGCTAACTGAATAATGGTAATTGAGCAAGAATGAGTACACGGTACTCAGCAAGCCATCACACAGAATGCAATAATCATAGATCAAGTTGTTAAGGGAGGCTTGATGTACTTTTAGTTGCTAAAAGCATTATTTGAAAGTACAAGACATAGGAAAACTCCTGAGACTTAACAGTTTTAACTAAATCAAAATTTTTAAAGTTGTTTGAGAGAATGCAGTAATAATAGTAGCGCATGTTACATTCACTTTTTATAGTGCATGATTACCTCCATCGAATGCAACTTTTGATTATTATCACCACTGGAGTACATTACCTCTAGGAAAAGCTAAAGTCCGGGTAACATCCACCCAACGAGTTTCATCCCACCCATAAAGATTTCTGAAATAGAAACTAACTTTAGCAGGATCCCATGTCCGCCCTTAACCGTAGGTACGGCTGTTTGAACAGTTCATACTCTGCAGAGATTATACATATTTACCCATAAGAGACAATTGTCCCGATAGCCCTACATGATTTCTCGGTCATGTAGATCAAGGGATTGTTACATTGCTTTTCGTAGCTACCTCGCCCTATCGCTAGTCTACCCTATATGAGCTTGTCCCACAGGTAGCGGGTCTCACAAGTTGTGCGGGAAGTCATACCTCAGCATCTAGACCAGTTGGACTACGACGTTTCCATAAATCTAGTACAGCGGGTACACATTACTCCAACGTGTCCCATTCATGCTGGACATTGGTTCATGCATGCACTACTTCACTCCCCCATCGATGGAATGACTCCGAGGTCTGATAACCCTACTTGGCCCAGTTGCATTTTGCAGACTTGTGGTTGCATTGTTTACATAAGGAGGTCATCATATGATTAAGTCCTTAATTCATCTGAATGGTTCATACCACAAATCTAATTTCTCGTGCGACATTGGCACCAACATCTCTTACCATTCGTCCAAACAAGTATATCAAGCTTTTAGGGTTTTGAGAAGCACAAATTAAGTTATCATAAATTACCAGTCACTTACATCCCATAATTGTCCCAAACCAGTTTTCATGTTTAAAGATTGATAATCAAGGAAAACTAGTGCTCTGGACTTAACAAGACTTAGCATGACATTCAAATATGACTTATAACTATCAAAGTTAATAACATTATCTAGGGTGACAAGGTTTAGGTATCTCAAGTGTCAAGGATGGCATATTAATATTACTACATCATCAAGTAGGCATGTAGCTACCTTAAGTTTTGACATACATTTGCATAGTAAATTAAGCATGCACTTTGATAATTTAAAGGAATATAATTTTGCATAAAATATCTGATCAATATGATCAACGTAATAATTTATCTTGCTCTATTTACCACAGCCCTAATCTTAGTCAAAGCCTTCTTAGTCAGTGGTCTCAAATTATTGGTCTTTGTCGTTTACCTAAATCTTTATCCCGCTTGAACTCGTCATCTCTTTGTGGCTTCAGCTTCTAATTACGTGACAACCGATCGACAAACCAAATAAATCCAGGAACAAATGATTGTCCAAATAAATTTAATTGAGCTTAATTATAATTTGCTATGATTGAGGATCTGAGTAAGGATTTGACGAGTTGTAGGACAGAGATGGAGTTAAACGAATTTTTGAGTGGAAGCAAAGTGACAAAGTACTTCACCGGGAAGGGTATAAAAGGAGGATTGATGCTGAAGGAATACTCATGAGAATATTCTGCTTTGGATTGGAGCATGGCTTAGACATAGCCGATTACAAGATACCAAAGTTCGATATTTTAATTTTAATAGCTTCTTTAATCAAGTTATACTTATTAACGAAGTTCTACAGGTTAGGCAAGACATACGGATAGATTGGAGACACTATCCAGGATACGGAGTATTACTTGATGAGGGTTAGAAACTTAGTGTTTTTAGGATATGGGTTCAACATATGATGTTTATAATGCAAACTGGTTGATTTAACTTGATGACTCAAGATGCAATATTATTTGGGATTGAAACTACCCATTAATTGGGCCATTATTTCAATAACTTAATCAAAATGTGGAGTTGGTTATTTTAATCCAATCATTATTATGAACAAAGTTCATTATTCTGTTTGATTCAAAAATTTATTAAAAATGACCAACGGTCCACATTTTATTGTACGAGGAGTTAATATTTTATCCGGCTTCTCTTTCATGATTGAACTGAGCTATCAGTGTATTCTCAAATGTCATAAATTTAAATTCTAAGGCAAGGACCAGAAGGTTATTAATTAGGCAAGATTGAATTTTTTTGCAGGATTCTTTAATTAAAGATGCTATTGGCATATGAAATACTATTTTATGCATCGATTTGTAAGATTTGGGTTTAAGATAAACATTGACAGCTTACGAGTATTTTTGTGAGCCGTTTCATTAGCGATGGGATATGAGAAAAAGATTACTGATGCGCCGAATGTGGCTGACGGTGGCTTAGAGCAGTTGGTCGTGGGGGGTCAGATGAGGCAGCGGACAAGGTGCTCGAGCAATGGAGAGGCCCTAGCGGTGTTTAGAGATGGTATGGGGCACAGTGGAGATGCTCTAGGCGGGAAGAATTGAGCCGAGGCACTTCAATGAAGAACTGGTAGTGGTGGTAGCAACAATGGTCGGTGGTGAGAAAGAGGGGTGCCCCGATGTTCTATGGTGCACGGAATTCTGATTGGTTGGAGGGAAGAGGAGAGAGGACTTGGGAGCGCGATATGTCGCAATCACCTTTGTGTGAGCATCGCCAGAATGGAGTAGAGAGGAGGTGGCTGGTTCTCAGGTGCAGTGGCGGCTTGAGCTGGCTTGGTATGGGGAGGAAGGAGAAGGGAATGGGAAAGTGCAAGAGCAACAGGAGGTCGGGCTGGTACTTATAGCCGAAGGGGAAGGCAATATGGAGCACTGGTGTAGTTGATCAACGATAGGGCAAGACATGATATGTGCATGACAGGAGCTCCGCGGGAACAGTCAGGACTTGGGAGGCACGACAGGACGTGGCCACGCGTGGGGGTGGCAGGGCTGTGGTACTGCAGGGGAGGAGATGGCGATGCGATGGGTAAAGGATCTAGACCTGTCATTATGAGTTAATGATATGGTTTGGTAATTAATGACAACCGTTTCATGGGACTAATATTTTCATTGAAATGAAACAGGATATGTCTCACGGTGATTAATGACTTGAGACGAGTTCATGCGATTGATCATCCTTAAGCAAACACTTCATGTGTTGATGTGTAAAGTCAAAGATCGAACTTGAAGTTAAAATGAATGTCATCAAGCTTCAAGGAAATGCGGAAGACAAAGATATGTCTAGCTAGGGTTAAAGATATGTTCCTAGTTTTTTACCGGTCTTAGTGTTTGGTTGAAAGACTGGACTGCTAGTATATGATGTCGTACTATTAAGAGGGGTCTGACTAGTAGCTTGACCGTATCATGTGTTGATAGCTCACTTAATTCCTCTTGCTCACTCCATGACATGATGCTAGCATTTTTGAATGTGTTTTGAAAATGATTGTGGCTCATACATAAGTCCTTTGTGACATATGACTAAATGTTTGCGAATGTGTTTTGCAACATGTTGAAGTCCATGTTTCCCCCACCTTTGAGGCATGATGCTAATATATGGGATGTGTCTCTCAAATGATTATAACTCGTGCAAATACCGTTACTACATGTGACTTAAGTTTAAAAAGGCAATTTGAATTTGGTTTAAGTCCATGTTGTCATTCCGGTGATGTGATTCCAAAATGGATTTGTGGATGTGTTCCTTGATTTGTTCGGAGTCACATATTAATCTTGAATGTATAACATTACAATTTGCAAAGCTGTTGTGCAAAGTGCTCGAGAAATATGTATTGCCTTCAAATCTCTTGAGCCAACTGTTAGACTGGTCCCTATGTGGGCGATTTGACCAGTAGCTTGTTATAACGGCTAGTTTTATAGCCGTTGAGAGGACCATGGTACTACCGGCCATGTGTTGGCGGTATTACCGGGCCTCGGGCTGATTCTCTCCCTCTCTTTGCTCTAACGGCTAGTTTTTGGGTGATGGGTATAATACCTCCTCAAGGGTTGTTTGGAGATGCTGCTGGTGCGATTCTTCCTTTCTGAGCTAAGAGCAATTCTTCTCCTTCATATGTGCATGTGTTGCACTAAGTTGGTTTTGGAGAGGCCTAACGTTGTACACTAGTTGCATTTGGTGGTGCACTTTGTGTTCATTAAGCTGAGATACTTGATTCGTTCAAGCGATCATCTTTGACTTGTTACACTTGGAGTTTGCCGACTCCTAGATATCTTTGAAAGCATGGTGGTCTGATGATCTTCTCAAGAAGTTTGTGAGAAAGCCCGGTGTGTTATGAGTAGTGTAGTGCTCGCTATCTCCAAAGTGGAGAAAGAGTAACCTTATTGGATTGAGGTGGTTAGGCTTAATTTGTGAAGCCGGTCCAATTAGTTTGGGCGTACCTCAACATGGATTAGGGAAAACTGGCAAGTTTCTGAACACCATAGTAAAACATTGTGTGTCATTGTGGTTTGTCCTCTTGTGCTCAATTTACTTTCAAGCAGTTTATATTCATTGAATTAAATAAAATGCTTGTCTTCATAGGATTGCTTATCTTGAGATAGAACTATATTGTTGGTGCACTTAGTCATATTTAGATAATTTAGATCTTACTTGTGCAAAACCAAATAGTTCACTCTTTCTCATTTTTAGATTTGATTATAGGACCACAGCAGCGTGGTGCAACTTAGGGGCGCCAGAGCACCGGACCACGGCTATGTGGCAAGCGGGAGTAGCGCGTGGTCGGCTGCCAGGGGAGGACGAAGGGAGAAGGGAGAAAGGGAAAAGAGAGGGAGTAAGGGCAGGGCCACTTGGAAGTGAAACGAGAAGAAGGGAAGTGAGAAAGAGGATGCCAGCACAAAATTGGAGATTTGAGTTTGACTTGAAATTTTGGATTCAAAATTTAAATTCAAAGATTTGTGGTTCGAAAGATGTTTTGAAACTTCATAATTTGAATTCTTGGTTATAATGATTAGTTGGGGAATGTTAATATTAACTTTGATTTCAATCTCTAAGCTTGGTTTTGAAATTTCAAAATTTTAGTTTTTAGTTTTGAATTTTAGACTTGCAAGGAAATTCAAAATTTCCTTAATTTGATTTTTAGTCTTGGTTCTTGATCTCAAGATTTTGATTTCATTAATTGTATTTGTAGCAAAGAACCAAAATAAGAATCTCAAATGAATGACGAAAATTTTAAATAATGATTGAAGTCGACAAAGGATTTTAAATTTTAATAAATACAATATTTCTCATTTGTGGGATGTTACAATGCGTCTCCGTGTATCTCACGGTGAATCCACTTTACCGGTTTGGCTTTCTGTTGGACCTCTATATATACCAAGCATGCAATGTCTTGCAAACCAGTCCAAAGCTGGGTAATTATGACTTGGGGACCAATGACACTCTGAGCTTGTACTTCTAGGGCACAGGAGACCCCTTAATCTTCTTTGGTTGGGCCTTAGCATCTCACTTGCGATACATCCTCGGCATAATCTCCACGGGAGCCAATGCGATGGTCTTCTGAAGTGGAACTTGAGGTGGAGTCATAGAGGATTCTGTTTGACAGGCATGGTCTTGTAGAGATCGTAACACGAAATGGTCCAGGGTGATATCCCTCTTGAGCCACTGGATGACAACTCCTAGTATTACCATCTCTTCGTTAGGGCTTCTCAAGTGGGACGATCCTAAAAATATCATTACTCATGTCTACCTAGACCTTCGCAAAACTGGTCCCTAGCTGGGCACTGTGCACCTGTGTCCCTAGCAGGCACGGAAAAGCCATCCCCTGCCCAGCATCGACGAGAATAAAGCCAACAAGCCTAACTCTGAGGATGCACGATGTAGGCTTCTACATAATGATACACGATGAGTTAAGGTGACCACCAGATATATCTATGTAGAATTCTAGAGAGGTATATTACCTGGATATCATCGATAGGTAAGTGGGCGTTGCTGTGTTTAGAAATTGGCATGAACATGTAACTACCCCACATTGAAGGGTGCTGGGTACCGCAATAACAGGGGTGACTTATGAGTAATTGTGGACTTCTCTCAGTTCTTCACTTAATGAATCTATCACTTCTTGAAGTGAGGCAGTATCTTCTTTCTAAATGAGGCAGATAGCTCTTCCTCAAGCTGTGCATGAAGTTCCTATCTTATTTGTTCCTCGCGCTCGGCTTGAATCTCTTTCTACTCCTATAAGCCTTGGAGTCATTTGGGAATCCGTGCCTCCAAGGTACGTAAACCCTTAGGCTTCACATGAGACATGGGTGCTTCTTGTTTCCCAGGGCCGTAGATAGTATATCCTTCTCCCTGATTGCTTTGAAGGAGCTTTGGGAAGATTCAGTTGTCAGTATTTGCTGCAAGAGGTAATCGTGTTATTTTAGACCCTATGAAGTTATAGACCTATTAACAACTAGGTAGTTTAACATATCTTACAGGCGTTGGGACACTTGTCTACGGGGTTTTTGAAAGAGGAGACGCCCAAAGATGTGTTTTATAACCGCATTCATAACCAGTTTCGGACGCACTCATTTATGATTCTAGCAAATAGCGAGGAGACCTCTGATCGGATTATAACCTCATCCTACATCCTCCATTGCAAGATTTTACCTGCGTATCCAGTGCTACCGAGTCTATGGGGGTGAGTGTTTTGTGTCTAGAGAGCCTTATACACCTTATTTTCCTGTTGAAATTCGGTCGTCGTCTTTATTTGCACAAAGACCTCCCATACACCTGGCGATAAGAAAGGACACCTTGTGAAGGATGTGCGGTCCTTGATCACATACTGCGTGACAAGCATGGTCTTGAAGGTCTTCCATACTTTTCCAATCACGAGGGCCTACTGTCGCACGAGTCCCTGGACTTCTTCTGGGATCTCAAACGAGTTTGAAATTTCTACCCACAGCTACTTTTCTCTCCATCTGTCAAAGCTTTCTAGTTTGCTACCATGATAGGGACTCGTTGCCTTCAAGTATCCTGTAGGTAGTCCGGAATGCTGCTGCTTCTCCTTCAGTTGCACAGGGACTCTATCTAGAGAGACCTCCGTGATGGTCATGCGGCCCTCTAGCCTTTTTAATACTCCTCTGCCATGCTAGTTATCTTGGTCTTCGAAGCATCAGACCCATTCGGGGATATCGATGGCGATGATGACGACTTTGCGAACGTTATCTCTCTTACAAGAAAACAACTAATTACATACAGTAAGAAATATCTTACATAGTCTGCCAAGTTCTAAGATTTTATGGTCGTTTGGGATACAAAGTAGAGGTCGAACTCTCCAAGTTCTATTAGATTTTTTAACCATTATAAGGTTAGCCAACCACTCTAAGTGATTGACTCCTCTTATAAAGCCTGGTTTTAGTAATCTCCGTAATTTTTGTTTTATGGGCTTCTTATCAGGCCGTAGAGCTAGCCTATGCTCGATCACCTCCCTAGGGACCATGGGCATGTCAGATGGCTACCACGTGAACAGGAAGGTGATGTCTTCCTTTGTGAGGTGAGGTGGCGAGGCCCAATTTGGAGCACAGAGTGACCGGCGGTGAACTCCATGGTAGTGAAGCACGGGAGCATGGCATCACGATGGCCAATGGCACTAGAACCTAATTACGTGCTAGGAGAGCATCTAGAGGCAGAGGGGAGTTTACCAAAAGCAAGGGCGAAGCTCGGGGAAGTGCAAAGTTGGCTGGCAGCATAGACTCAGTCGGTGGTGAGGAGGCCATCATGGACGGCTTGCCAAAGAGGAAGTGGATGGTCGATGAGGGTCGGGGTGGCATTAGAACTCCAAGGAGAAGTTTTAGGCATGGGGAATCGGAAGGAGGTGTGACAAAGCATGATTGATGTCAGCTGCTGCTCAAGTGATTGGAGGCGAGGAAGGAGGTAGAAGGTGCACGGGCTTTATAGTCGAGGGGAAGAGGAGATGGTCATTGGGCGCCGTTATAGCTCGCGTGAAATAGGCGACGCTTGGCACGACACAAAGCAAGGGAGGCAGAGCTTGGCATGCAATGTGAAAGTTATGGTGCGAAGGAGCCTAAATGGTCGAACGTGGCACGAGCATGGCAGGAACAGGGAGGACATGACACTAGGAGGAGGGAAATAAAGGGGGTTCGAACAGAGGCAGCACGGTACTAGCGAGGCACAGTGACACATAGGAGCAGGCGGACGGCAACACACTACTATAGCACAGGAGACAGGCGGTGCATGCAACATGGATCAGCTGTGGCATGCATGACGTGGGCACGACTAGCATAGGTCATGCCTAGAGTGCGAATGGAGTGAGGAGAGGTTGCGTGGGCCATCTTGGGCTAGGCCAAAGGCTTGGTGGATTGAGAAATGAGGGGAATGGGTTGGGCCTGGCCCAAGGAAGGTTTGGGCTTTTTGAAATTTTGATAATCACTTTGAAATTGAGTTGAACTTTTTGGTTGCAATGCAAATTTGAATTTTATTCAAGCAAAATTTCAAGGCTCCCAACATGGGATGTTACAAGAAGCCAATTAAAAAGTATATGTACATCTCAGTTCATGGTACGACAATTCATTAATTATAAACCTTATACAATAAATCAATTACATCAATCGAGTGACATTTACAAATTACATCAAGGAAAATCAAAATATTACAACTCATTGCAACCAATATTTGTGCAGATCATTGTTGTATTACATCTCGTGTGAAAATACAAGTACAATAGGACCATTTCATATAATTACAATTAACCAAGAGTCAAGGAAGATATAAATCACATGCATATCATTTCATACAACATTTATAATCGCCTGATTTTCCAAAACAACCACATTGTCAATTGCAAGAAAAATTAATTTAGAGATACCAAAAAAGACCAAACAAAAGAAAATAATTAAAAGAAGAATTATTGTTAGAGCACTAGAATTTAATTTCAAGCAGGGCATTTCGTTCACCAAGGTTCCCAGACCATTTTGAGCCAGTCGACACCTCTCACAGCTGTTAGGTCATCACTCGGCAATAAAAACAAACCTGATATTTTCTCGGAAGAAGCACTTTACAAGTCAGCCCCAAAATATCTCATCCCACCCCCATAGTACAGTGAAGCACAGAGGGAGTTGACCAAAACGAGCGGATTTTCGACGGATTTGACACTGTTACACAGTAAAATACCAAATATGGCCCCCTGCGCAGTGAAATGCCAAATCTAGCTCCCTTCTGACCGCATGACTCACGCGTGCGTGACACCTGTTAATCGTGCGATCGTCGACCGCACGACTGCACTGTTCATCTAAGTCGTGTGGTCGCCGACCACACGACTACACTGTTCATCTGCAATATAATTTTTGTAATGTGAAATATTTAAGTCGTGTAGTCTATAATTTTTTAAATCTTTTGTAATTAGAAATATTTAAAATTTTTATCCGTAATTTATTTATTTGTAGAGCCCGCACTAATTTTGTAACGTAGTAAATAAGGTGCAAAATTTTGTAAATATTTAAAAAAAATCATTACGCATTATATATAAAACATTTACTATATTATCAGAACTTTGGAAGGTTGGCGACCACATGATTAGATTATTCATTAAAAAATCGGTATTCCATGTGTATATGAATGCCCATTGCCCGCATGTTAGATGTACCACATGTGTTCCAGTTCGATGCAGTGTTGCTGTCCACACTCGTTGATCGTTAGAGACGGAAGACTCACACCTTCCACTACCGGTGGGATGAGATGACGGTTACTCTTCAGAATGTGTTCATGCTAACAGAACTACCTCTGCGTGGTACTGCAGTAGTGCAACCCCCCTAGGCCAGCGAACTGAAAGGCCCGTCTGGATCACCGGTTCGGTGACCTGATCCCGGAGAATGTATCAGGTGTCCCACATTCGTCACTTCGACGCTACATGACCTACCCTGTGCATGCGCCTCAGGTGAAGGTGCGGACGCACTTCAACGCGTACCTGTTGTTTCTCTTCGGGTGGGTCCTATTTCCTACCACCACTGGGACTCCGTTCACCCAGGTACGTACACCTTGTGGAGTCCTTGGCGGATGCTTTGTCCAACGAGGTGCCGCAATACAATTGGAGATCTGTAGTTCTTAGCGCTACGTACCGAGGCTTATGTGATGCCTCGCAGCGTACTGCGACCATCAAGCCGATCCTTGCTGTGTGCTACATTCTCCTTCAGTTGTGGTCATGGGGGCACTTCCTGGTTAGCAGGCCGTATTTTAGTAGTGGCGTGTATCCCTACGACTTCAGCCCAGAGTTATACGATGAGAGCCATGATCCCATTCATGGGCCCATCATGAGTACCCGTTAGACACATGCACAGCTTCGATGGGCCAAGGAGAGACCGAGACGTGTGTACCCAGAGTTCCACAACAAGTTCGAGACTCTTCACGAGAGTGAGATAGTCTGGTGGCCATGGACTCCGTAGTTCATTGCGTCCGTGGCCCCGCACGAACTGTCATCTCAGTGCAACCAAGACCACACGTACTGGTTGACGACCTGCCACCTGATCTTCTCGCACTTCGTCGAGCCGTACAACCCACAACGAGTGCTACACCTTGATGATAACAATAAACACCAGAAAGAAAATAGCAACCAACATTAAGTTCATCTTCCGCTCTAGTCTGTCGAAACGATGTCCCATCTCCACTGGGTTGCCAGCCCCCATGACAACTCTCTCATGCGGAACAATACCGGTCCTACTGCCCAATTCATCCTCCTACACCCAGAATCGGCAACCACCTGAGGCTTCCTGCAATTCCATGACAAGAAGGTTTACAAACATACTTGAACAATTTGACCAAATCCAAAAAAACTTACTCACCGAGTGCAATGGGCACTTATAGTAGTGTCATTCAGAATTCGCATACATCTGTTAGGTCTTACGCCTCACAACCGTGTTGCATCTCGAGCAAATCAGCACGGATGGTGATGAACAGACGCTCATTTAGCTCATATTGATGTGAGGAGAGTGACCACCAAAGTAAGGTACAGAGATTGGAAACGAATAATTTGCAAGGAAGAGAACAATGCGAAGAAGTATGTGCGGTATGCTTCCCTCTTATAGCCTCAGTGCGAGGGCAAAAATTGTATTTTCCCTATTCGTTTCTATCCCAATAGTCGTCACAAAACTTTACATAAAATCATAATTTTCAAAACACATTTGCTACATCTACAAATTATTACAGATAACTAATTAATATTTGCATTTATATACACATAAAATACTGATCATGACTCAATACTGGACAAACAATTTTTACGCCGATAATTTATTTAAAATGTACATGGTAGCTTAAGTTGTAATAGATGTTAATTTTTCATATTTTATTTAAATTAAAAATAAAGATCTTTTCTGAACTTACTGTGCTAGCTTCTTAAAACTATACCTGTGATAACTGAGGACCTAACTAATTGTAAGTTTTAAAGGTTCGGGTTTATTTTTGGATTAAAAGTGATGATCACATAAAATGATAATAAATTCACAATATAGGACGATAATTTCTTAAAAAAGAAGATGATATCTTATAGTGCAGTTGATGCTAATTTTAATGCAACTGGTGATAAGTTTTTAAATATTTTAAACTTATAGAAATAGTGACAATTTTCAACTTACGATGATAATTTCTTAAAACTATAATGATAACTTAAGGTTCGAATGATTTCTGTTGAATAGTTCTTTTCCAAATCCGAATCCGTATCGAAAAACAACTATCCAAATCCGACTCTGAATCCGATATGACTATCCGAATTCGATTCGACTCAGATTCGGCGGTCGGTCGGAAAATATCCGATCCGTTTTCACCCCTAACCAACACTCAAGAACCAACCGAAGCCATTCCTTTCCCCCAAACTCATCCCCACTGCCAAAACCTTCGGCCATGGCAAGGAAACAAGCACCAGATGAACAAGCGGACCTTAGGAGGAGAAGGGGCAGCACGACCCGGAGGTCACCGAAGGTGATGGCCGACACTCCAATCGACTACAACACCACCACGCCGAGATAGTGACCGCCCACTTCACCTCTTCTTCCAGTGGCGGAGCCAGGAATTTTGCAAAGCCTGGGCAGTGGGTAAACCACAAGCTAAGTATCTAATTATGATATATTGAGATTTGAGAACCATAAGCATCGGATATTTGGATACACAATTACACATAATACAAATCCACAATAGTTTTGAAGTTAAAGAACGGATACGGTACATCATATATGTAAAGGTTCTTATATGAAAATAAATATCACATATGTAAAGGTTCTTATATAGAAATAAAAACAAGATACGATATCAAACAACTTACTAGACACTACTAAAGTTGCGACAAGTCAACAACAAAAGTCCAAATATCCAATCACATAACTGAAAGAGAGTAAGAGACTATACAAGATAAAAAAAATGAATTAGTAAGAGACTGTACAAGATAAAAATGAATTAGTTATACGACCAATTTCTCACTCATGCATGCTTTGCCCCTAACGCTAGGGCAGGCTCAGTGCTCCATTGCAATGTGCTAATGAAATTATCATGTCCCAAGAAGCCCCACTAATTAGCCCCATTTGGCACTTGAGGCTCTAAAAAGCTTCGATTTTCCTTCATTTGATCTAGGAATTTTTCGGTCCCAGATGGCATATTAGAGCTACATGTTACACAGCTTTATGTATTCTAGTCTCTATTGCAATGCACACTGGATTTGGATTGTAGGACTAGGAACAATGGGCTAGCAGCTAGTAGGCTGAACCGCTGAACTCAGGAAGGCAGCAAGCCAGCAAAGCCCGGGCAAGTGCCCAAGCTGGAGGGACGCTGGATCCGCCCATGTCTTCTTCTGTTGTGGGGTTGGCCCAACCCCCCGTGACTGGGCCTCGCAACTAGCCTAATATATGATAGGCTCGATAGTGTAGATGTGTAAATATACCAATATACCCTCATCCTTTGTAAGCACTAATGGGTAGAATAGTGATTTCCCATTCTACCCCACTCATGTATATAAACTCCCAGGAGGGGCAGGATCCCCTCATTCTTACCAACTCTCCCCCAGATCTGGCTCTCCTCTTCCTCTCCTATAAGTCCCCTTCTTTACTGTTTGGTCTGTAGCCACAATATCTTCCATTCTCAAACGAAGCTGACAAATCACCAAGGTAAACCACCATTTATTCACCCTTTCTACCATTGATTCATAGGGACCACACATGTGAACCAACATGCCCAAATGATGCATCCAACAATAGTATAATCGAGCCATCACAGAGCAAGGGGAGGAAGGGGGTAGAGCGAGATGGGAATTATAGAGGGGAGTAGAGGAGAGGTATACCTCGGTGGGACACGGCAAGTCGGCAACAACACCTTACCACCATCGACGTAACTACTCGCACCTGACAGCCACCTGTGCTCCCCAGTGCACGGGAAGGCCTCAAGCCCCACTGTAGCTAGCTGAGGTAGCCCACCATCATCCCTCACCATCCCTGAGCCAAAAATCAATTCAAATCAAAGAGGGAAAACATGATCAAGGCACAGATCTAAATTAATCGAAAGGGGGTAAAAGAGGAAAACGTAAATCTAAGCGACAGGGGACCAAATCCTGGCCATAGGTGGTGGATCCAGCGACTGGTGGCCAGAGCCAAACAAGGCAAGGGAGAGCTGGCGGCACATGGAGTTGGAACCCAAGGGGAGGCAGCCTTGGCCAAATCCATGGGGGCCGACTACCAGAGTAGCGCGTCAAGAGCAGTCGACGCCAGGAGCCTGGAGGCCAGTTGATGGGGAGCCGGGCCTAGGAGGCAGCCACAGCCGGGCAATGGGGCCGTCACTGCTGAGCCAGTCGGCCGGGAGGCACACTGGAGCACAGCCGGAGGCGCTGGAGGAAGGGGTCAACCCGACCATGGCCGGGCCGAGGGTGTAAGTGGCTGTGGCCGGGGTTGGGCCTGGAGTGACCGATGGCAGCCACATCAGGCGACGCCTGGGGGGCGAGCAGGGGAGGCGGCACCTGGAGGATTGGCTGGAGAGAAGAACAACAATAAGAGGAGGAAGGGGATAAGGCAAGAAGGTAGAAGAAAAAGGAACGGCTGGGGCCTGGGAGGGCTTTGGGCCAGAGGGAGAAAAAGGGAAGAAAAAGGAAGAAAAAGAGAAGAGAGGAGAAGCGCATGTAATAAGGGCCTGTTTGGTACAGCTCCTGCTCCCAGCTTCTCAACAGATTCTCAGGGAGCTGTACCAAACACCCCGATTCTCAAAATGAGGAGATTTTGCTTCTCGCGAGAAGCACTCTCCAAAATGAACTAGAGAGGAGAAGCAACCTTTTGGTGGATTCTCGTGGGGAGCTGTAGCCTATAAACCAATTTACCCATTGAAGTTGCTAATATTTACCCGCAAAATGCCACTGTATAAAATAAGAAATCCACCCGAGCGCTCGTCCCTCCCCACCCAGCGCTGCTCGACGCTCCCACCCGAGCGATCCCCTTGCCCTCCCCTCCCGCGCCGCCGGCTCCCCCTCCCCTCCCATCCCGCGCCACCTCCCCTCCCCCTCCTCCCGCGCGCGCCGCCCCCTCCCGCGCCGCCGGCTCCCCCCCTCCCGCGCCGCGGCCCCTCTCCCCTCCCCTCCCGCTGGGCGCCCCCCCCCCCTCCCCTCCCGCGCCGCGGCTCCCTCCTTCCCCGCGCGCTGCCCCGCCGCCTCCTCCCGCGCCGCGGCCCTCCGACGCCCTCCCTCCCGCGCCGCCCCGACGCCTCAGCCCCGGCGCTGCCTCCGACGCCTCCTCCGCGCCGCGGCCCCGACACCTCCCCAGCCCCGGCGCTGCCCTCCGACGCCTCCCCTCCCGCGCCGTCCCCGACGCCTCCCCAGCCCCGGCGCCGCCCCCCGGTGAATTTTTGGTATGCTCAATATTGTTCTGATGCAATGTCTGCAATGTCTCCATTTTCGGTCAGCTAATGTCTGCAATGTCTCCATTTTTGTAGCAAATATTGTTGTGATGCTTCATTGATTCATTGTTATCAGGTCAGGGAGATTGTAGCTTCAACTTTGCGATTTTGCCACCGCCACCATCAAGGTACAGATACACAGATACTTATCTTTGCTATTGTGTATGTTTGTGTATGTTTGTGTATATTGAGGCAGGTAATGCAGGCTTGTATTGCTATTGTGTATGTTTGTGTATATGATCTGACCAATAGTCCTATATGATCTGACCATTCATTGCCAAAAATGTGAAGAGGAAACAAAGAGATATAAGATAACCCAGTCAAACAACATAGCATTGTTGTTTCACGAATAGCAAAATGGCTGTTGTAGTTTAGTTTCATGTATATACTATACATTCCTAACTGGTACTATATGCTAATGGCTGTATTTGAAGCAGATGCGGGTTCGCCAGTAGTGGTGGTGATGATCGCCTCTTGCCGATGGTGGTGGCAGGGATGATCATCCGCGGTCAAACTTTGAAGGCTAGTGAAGTTGGCATGATTGATGGGTGTTGCTGTTATCCTGTGATAGAGATAGTGAATGTGATTTGTCTTAATTGTGGAGAATTGCGTGCATAATTGTGACATGTTGTTTCGAGTGGAGACGAGAGTGGTGGTGGTTCAGCTTGTAGAAGTGTCGAGAGGTGTCATGTATATGGTGTAACTAGTTGTTGCAGAATGATGTGTTATCTGATTAGGGAGGGGGCTTGTTTTGGTCTGCCTTTTTTATTTTGCCGTTTAGGATAATTACTTCCTGGTGTGTGTAATTGATAATTGTTTTGTTTTGTACAAATGGTTGAGTCGTGGAGTTAATAGCTGGGCGTTTGTCCTCTTGTTAATTTGATGTTATGCAAATTGATTCGTCCAAGAAAAGGAGTGAACAAAGTGAAAAACATTACTGCTTGTCGTCGTGTAAGACCATGTGGTGGTAATCCTTATGAGAGTGATGAGTACTTAATCTTGCTTATGTTTTGTTTTTATTGTTTGAGTTTGATTTTGAGAAATCGGTATTATTCCTACTCGTGTTCCTTGTTAATTAGTTGTCTTTATTCATGAACATGAAGCAAGTAAGAGATCTGCACATGTTTCTTTTGCTAATTCAACAATAGATAAATAGAAGGGTTACAACTAGGGGTAACATGGTCTATTTCCCTCAAATCTCCTCTTTTATGAATCTGGAGCCAACCCACTAGCCAAACACTTATCAGAGGTAGCTCTAGATTCTCAGAGAAGTGGATTCTTACAGAATCTGGAGCAGAAGCTGAAAAATGAGAATCTGAAGCTCTACCAAACAGGCCCTAAGAATTTGTCTTCATAAATATTTAACTCTGAGTACTTTATTATAGATTAAGCTACTCAATAGCATTATGCTAATCATGTTAAATTATAAAATATCACTAATTAGTATTTATGGCTTAATTAAGGGCTATCAGTAGATTAAATTTAGCACCTACGATTAAATTCATGTATCATTATAAAGGCCATTTTGATATGGGTTTAAATACCCAGATATTTTGGTTAAGCCTATTTAAATGGTATAAAACCAATAATATTTATTATAATGATTAGAATAAATTAAGTGCCATCGGTAGAATAAATCATAGAACGCACCGATTAAATTAGCGTATTGTTGTTTAAATCATTTTGTTTATAAATAAATAAGTAATTCACATTATTAGTCATGTTAAATTGCAAAACTTTCCTAGTAAATATATATGGCTATTATCCATAAATTAGGTGATGTCCATAGACTAAAATTGTGTTAAACCATGTGGTTAGGTCTACGATACTTTGGTGATGATTAATTGACAATGTTGCTTATTGTTTATCTGAGGTGTGTGTGTATGGAGTGATGTCGGTTAAGTTGGGAAAAACTTATACCTGAAAAAATATTGGTTTAATCTTTGCATGTGTAGGACAATTCGGAGGTGATAGTGGTCTACGATGAAGACTAGGAGATGGTTTGGTGCGAAGTCATAGTCTAGAGGGTCTAAGATGCCCTAGGAGATGATCGTGCTCGAATTAGGGTGCATGGAGATCAAAGATGGATAATACGTGTCGGAGCTATGGCGGTGCGGTCTGGAGGCTACGACATGTGATGATCATGAAAACCCGCGTTTGAAAGGGTTTCGGGTCCCTTAATAGTTGGAATTGGATTAGAACTCGTGGGCTTAGTATAAGCTCAGATTTTGGGCCCTAAACTATAAATAGAGATGGAGTTGGAGGCTAACCTCAAAGCTTTAGGAGATGTAAATTTTGTGCTAGGGTTTCGAAGTGCTAGAAAAATACTTTGTACCTACCATGATACAGAAATATAATTTAGATCTATCCCCGTGAAAATTCCGACAATGCATTTTGTTCACGTCGTCCTCGCCTTATCATCTCGGTCTGCTTGCGATCCCGCGTCTCTCAACGTGAGGCATTAATGGCTGCGCTCAAGTTGGCTGTGGGAATGGGCTGCGCGACGGAAGTCAGCGTTAGAAACACTGTTGAGGACTGTAGCGTTTTTGTTTTTATTTATTTATTTTTATGTTTTTTGGTTTTTTTTGAGTTTTGTTTTTTCGTATTCCTTTGCATTGTCCGCTTTAGATTAGCGTGTCACTTTTATTTTTGTATTTTTGTAAATTTAATTATGCCCAATAAGCCAACTCAGTTACAGTAAAAAATCAGTCGGTTACAGTAAAATTTCAGCAAAAACTAAAAGCCATCGCTATTCCGAACACCCATTGTCAACTTTCTGCGCGACGTGTTTGGCCTCGATCGTCGTGTGGGGATTGGCGTTCGTGATCGCGCGCGTGTTGCGTGGAGTCGTTCATCTTCGAAAGCGCATGACGGATTTGATCTCGTCTTACCTCGTCAGCGAACGACACAACAACCTCGCCTCGGTTTTCAGCGGGAGAAAAACAAAGCCCGAGCGCCATGCGCCTTGCGCCGCGCGTGTGAGCGTTGTTTCCCATGCGTCACTGCTATCGGCCGAGCGCACGCCTGGTTGCTACGGGCTTTAGGCCATTTGCTGGTTGCATGAGAATTCATCACATCAAAGCCATAGAGTCGAGACTTGGTGTGCATGTGCAAGTCCAGAAGGCATTGATCTGATCCATCACGTGTGAAAGAAAGCACGGAGATGGCTTTGGTCTTGGTGCTGCATGTGTTGTCTCCTATGCTTGCGTGAAGGAGACTTGTTGCCTGGTTAGGCTTCCTACTGCTTGGTCCGAATTAAAAAAAAAATGGTTGCTGCTATTGTTTTGCTATTCTCCATTAAGTAGGTCGATACAATAAGACTAAAGCACCATTAAAGGCTTATACAGAGATTTAGTTAGTGCAAAAGAAAAAGGGGATATATTATCTTAAGGGGATATATTGTCTTTGCTGTTTTTATGTGTGCTTCTATGATATACAGGTAAAAAAATTTAGAAAAGCTTCCGCTAGACACTGCAATCATTCATTCCTTTTTGATTGCCATCGACGATTCTAGAAATTGGTATGCGTATGAATTAAATTATTAGAATATCATTTAGATCGCCCTATTGCGTATGTAAATGCCTAGTTAATTTTGTTAGTCACTTATAAATTATAGAAAATCACTAATAAGTATTCTTAATTATTAGAATAAATTAATAGCCATATTCTAAATTAATAGCCGTTAAAAGATTTAAAACTATTCATGTGACTAGAATAACACACGTCGATTTAAAATAGTACCACCGATTAAACTTGTACGCGCGATTTAAACAACATGTAAGTCGAAAATTTGCAATGTGTAAAATAAAATTCAGAGATCACCCAGTGATACCTTAGTATAATTTATTTACTTATTTAATTAAAATTGGATTTCTTTTATAGATGTAACTTAACTCATCACATGCGTATTTAAATACAAGAAAAACACCAGCATCAAGAAGGAAGAATTTATTTGAATAACCCCGAGACATAAAATTAATTAGAGAGGTAGATAAATGCGTATGCACCTACGAGAACTTAAATAGGCATGATTGCATATGTGAAATCGGCTAGGAATAATATTCACCATTATATTTATACGTGCATCTATTTAATTCCATTTAATCGATAAAGTGCCGAAAATCAACAAAAGGCCGAGTCTACTTTATGAGCAACACAACCTTACACTAGGAAGATAACATCAAACAACTAGTACATAATATAAATTAATTAGGACTACCGCGATCAGATTAAATTGAGCAAAGCATCACCCTAGAAGCACGCATACATCGACCCTCATAGTTTATTATATTTTCATAAATTAAGTGGTAGCCGATGTATTTAATTGTAGGCGACAATCCAAGCCACGGGAAGGACTTACCTAATCCTAAATCTAAGTATATGGTTAAAGTCCAGCAAACTTCCCTTTGAGCATATGATCAAAGTATCTTTAGTAAAATAAAGTATTTCTATTAAGTTATTACCACCATGCATAAAAAGGAAAATCATGTTAACACGAATAATAATGGTGAGAAAGAAAAGAAAGAGATCAGGCAAACAATTGGGGAAGTGTCGAGACCCGAATATGCAAACTCGGTCTCTCTGTGTAAACTGCACTAGTCCAGGATCACGCTAGTGCACACAGTCAAACATAGATGCCATCATAGTCATACACACGACAATAATAAGGGAAAACTAGAATATCGATAAAATATCAAGGGTACGACCTTATGGCCAAGCTTACAATATCTCTAGCCTAAGGGCTTAACAAAATAGCAATGAAATCCAAAATAAAGCGTAGCGACCAATCGACAAGCCACAGGCTATCGAGTGGAGAACGGCCTAATCCGTGAAGTCGCCGTAGTACTCCCTTCCGCACCTCCGCCGATAGTACTCCTCTCCTCAATCGAGCAACATAGGCGTAAAGCCGTGAGTACATTGGTACTCAAGAAGTCGCTTGTAACAATAAATGTAATATAATATGCAAGGCTTACCAAAGGAAGGTTGAAAGGTTAATTTGCATAAAGGCATTTATTGAAGAAATATATTAAATAACTTGAAAGCTAAAGTTAATCAAAACAAAGAATAATAGATAATCAAAGGGGTAAACATGAACCACTTGTGAACGCCAATTCACAAGTTAAACCAATAGTGAACTACCTGTCCACTCCCAACATAAACCACCAAGTTATAAATGAAACACTAACCCTCGTGTGAAATCCCCGAGCACTGCCCATGACCGAGGACGCGCTATTCGAATAGTTTTACACTCGCAGAGGTTGCACAACTGTACCCACACGATGTGATTAGCCTAGGCCTAAGGAAATCACAACAAGGCCTTTACAATGCTCTACCTCAACCCAATCCCGCCCGCTAGGGTTTCGTGATCACACCCCTTGCGCCACATGGAAATCAAAGAACCATGTTCATCACAATGGCGTAATCGAATTGAAATATTACAAATTAATCACCAGTCCATCCCATAATAGACATGTGGTTTGCACGATTAAGCTCGATCAATGGCACACAAAGTTAAGTCCTTAACATTACCCGGCGAGACTACCACATCCCCAAAGTACAACCTGCATTCCCCTTTATCGCACGATCACTCGCCCGAGTGCAAAACCAATTTGTATAACCAAGCCAACGTCACACCAATGCCGTGGCACAAATTTTAATACACGTGGCACCAACCACAGTTCCATATATCATTAAGTCAAATTAATAATTTAATATGTGCGATGAGACCGAACGTAAATATAAACAGGCTAAGCAATCTAATCGTACCAACCATGTGATAAATAAACTAGCATCACTAATAAATTTCCCAACCTATGGTGACAAAGGCATCATGGTAATCCAAAGTATCAAGGAGGTGTAATTGCAATTGGGACAATAACTACCTGTACAACGGTTTGAATAAAAATAGCAATGCAATGTAGTTTGAAGCAAAATAATTAAATAATAGTTTGTAAAATTGGGTTCAACATGATCAAGGGACACGACTTGCCTTCGTTATGCTCGTGGGTACTCTGGTCTTCAAGCGCGAAACTCGCTCCTCCTAATCCGAATCTAACGAGAGAGAAAACGACCGGAAACAAAGAAACACATAAAATGACAAGCAAATGAACTCAAAAATTCACAAAAACAGAACCAACAGCTAGAGCTCGATTTTAGATGAATTTAGAAAAAAGAACGGGTCAATCGGAGCTAGGACGGAGGAGAACGGGCTCCCGGAAAATTAATTCAAAATTAATTCGGGAAAAATTGAAAATGGTTACTGTGCTGTGAACCCGGTTCACCGAATTCCGAGTTCACCGTGGACCCGGTCCACGTAAAAGTGCACGGGGCGGCGGGACGACGGCGGGGCACGCACGACGTGGCAGCAGCATATGCTGCCACGTGGCGCGTGCTGACGTGGCAGCTGACGTGGCTGCCACGTGGCTCGGGGGGGACGGCTAGGGCTGACGTGGCGCTGACGTGGCATGCCACGTGTCGTGCCACGTGGCCTGGGCTGACGTGGCACGCTACTGGTGCTGCCACGTGGCTAGGCTGAGCCGCGGCGGCGCGGGCGCGGCGGCGACGGTGATCCGACGGCGGGAGGCGGACACGCGCCGATTCGAGCCTCGCCGATCCGAAGCGAAGCGGCGGGATCGCGCGGCGGCGCGGCGACGGGCGGATCGGCGACGCGTGGCGGCTCGCCGCTGGCGGGTCGCGGCGCGCGCGCGGCGCGGCGGCGAGCGCGGATCGCAGCGGCGGGCGACGCGTGGCGGCGCGCGAGGGTGGATCGGCGACGCGTGGCGGCGGCGCGAGGCGACGGGCGCGCGCGCGGGCGCAGCGCGCGAGGCGAGGCGAGGCGAGGGCGAGGGCGACGCGGCGACGCGGCGAATCGGCGCGGAGCTCATCGGCGGCGACGCGGCGGGCTGCATCGGCCGCCTCGGCGATGGCGGTGACGCGTCCGGCGGCGCGGAACGGCTCGGCGGCGACGGCGGCGGTGCGAGGGCGCGAGGCGGCGCGCGAGCTCCGTCGGTGCGCGCACGCGAACCGAGGACGGCGCCAGAGTTTATCACGCGAACCGAGGAGCTCGGATCGATTCTGGCGACGCGCGACGCGACGAAGTTAGACGGCTAGGATTAAGCCACGCGCGGATCGGACGGCCGGGATGGTTAGGGTTAGGGTTTACGTGGGCGCGGGGTGAACGGCTGGGATCGCGCGCGCGCGATCGAGGCGGCCGAGGCGAGGCGAGGGCGGGCGTTGCTGCGTGCCGCGCCGGCGCGATGCTGACGCGTGGCGCGAAGCGGATCGAGCGGCGGGCGAGCGGGTGCGCGGAAAGGGTACGTGGCGCGCAAGGCGGGATGGGTGACGCGTGGAGGAGAGAGAAAGATCGGGCGCGGAGGTTATTTCCTTTTCTTTTCTTTTTCCGTAAATTCAAATAAACTTCTAAAAGCTCTAGAAAATAGCAAATAAATCCGGAAAATTCACCAAAAATACAGAAAATTCCTTGTGACACAAGGAACACAAATAAAATATTTTCAACTTATGTTAATGTTTATTTTAATCACATTAAATCAATTAAAACTTTAAAAATTCATTTGAAGCTTCAATTAATTTCAGAAAATTCAGAAAATTCATTTTGAAATCCAGCTTTAAAAATCTCGGAAAAAACAGGATGTTACAAACCTTACCTCTTAAACGAGATCTCACCCGAGATCTGGGCCAACTAAGAGAATAGGTTGGAAACTCGCGCTCGAGATCCTCCTCGCGCACTGTGTGGCTTCCTCCTCGAATGGTTGCTCCACCAACTTTGCAAAACGGACCGCTTTATTCCGGTGACTCGCTCGACACTTCCAAGATTTTAACGGGTGCTCTTTGTATGACAGATCCTCCCGCAGTCAACGGCCTCAATCGCACAACCTCCTCAGTACGCGCAGCACTTCTTCACCGGGACACATGGAAGACGCCATGTACCCCATCAAGGACGCAGTAGCTCCAATCGATAAGCAACCTCTCCCTGCGTTTAATCCGAACGGACCCACATATCTTGGTGCAAGCTTCCCTTTTAGCTGAAATCTCTTCACACCTTTGAATGGTGTGATCCTCGAGTACACAAAATCATCCGCTCAAAACTCGGCTCCCGCGTCGGTATCTGTGATAGCTTTTCTGCGGCACAGGCAGCTTTCAACCTTTCCCGAATCAAGCGGACCTTATCCTCGCCTTCTTTCAAACAATCCGGGCCAAAAACCGACCTTCCCCGTCTCTTTCCAATTGAGAGGGTCCGCATTTCTGCCGCACAATGCCTCAAACGGTGACATCGCAAACGGCTCGATAAATCGTTGTTGTATGAGAACTCAAAGCAAAAGGTAAACAATCGTCCCACTTTGACCCATGATCAAGCACACAAGCTCTCAACATGTCCTCGAGTAACTGATTAACTCGCTCTGTCGACCATCCGCATGGGGGTGATATGTTTGATCGAATTCGGTGAGTTCCCATAGCCTTATGGAAACTACCCCAAAACGGGAGGTGAATCGCGATCCACGATCCGACACAATCTTCTTGGGCACACCATGCAAACCGACAATCCTGGACATATATAGCTCTGCCAATTTGTCACCACTGTAAGTCGTCTTAACTGGAATGAAATGAGCAACCTTGGTCAAACGGTCCACAATGACCCAAATCGAATCATGACCCTCTTTGGTTTTAGGCAAACCGACTATAAAGTCCATACCAATTTCTTCCCACTTCCACTCAGGGACTTTTAATGGTTGTACCAAACTGCGCAGTCTCTCGGTGCTCTGCTTTACTCTCTGACAAACATCACAAAGGGCTACATACTCAGCAATCTCACGCTTCATGTTTGGCCACCAATACTTATCCTTAATGTCCTGGTACATCTTGGTACTGCCTGGATGAATCGAATACAGCGACTCATGAGCTTCTTTTAACAACACCTCCTTTATTTCTTGTTTGTTGGGTACACACAAACGCTGCTTGAACCACAAGGTTCCTCGGTCATCCACCAAAATCCCGACTTTATCTTCACTTAAATTCTTTACGATCCATTGAAATGCCTCATCATCCGACCGAGCTCGCGAACCGACCATCCAAAGTAGGTCGTGATCTCCATAGCCGCCAAGAATCTGGTTCAACCAACTCAAGGTTAAGCTTCAAATTCCTCATGCAAAGTGGCCGACTCTCTCGAACCATCACCGAATTGCAGATACCTTTCTCGCTCAAGGCATCTGCAACAATATTAGCTTTCCCGTGATGATAATGTATGCCCACATTATAATCCTTTATCGCTCTAACCACCTCCTCTCGCTCGAGGTTAAGCTCGGGATGGGTAAAGATGTATTTCGACTCTTATGATCCGTGTAAACCTCACATCCGTTACCCATCGATAATGACGCCAAATCTTTAAAGCATGCACTACGGCCGCCAACTCCAAATCATGGGTAGGGTAGTTCTCCTCATGCGGTCTCAATCGGGCGTGAGGCATAGGCTACCACTCTCTTGTCTTGCATCAAGACACAACCCAAACCTTTGCGCGAAGCATCGCAAAATATCTCAAAATCCTTGTTAATATCGGGCAACACAAGCACCGGGCTGTGGTCAAACTCTCCTTAAGTTTCGAAAACTCTTCTCGCACTCAAGCGCCCACGTGAATTTCTTTTCCTTTTTGAGCAAGCTGCGTGAGGGGTCCGCCACACTGGAAAATCCTCAATAAAGCGGCGGTAGTATCTCGCCATACCAGAAAACTCGACTGGTAATCAAGTGGGTGATCGCCAATCCAAAACATCACTTACTTTCCCGGTCAATGCGACTCCTTCTGCTGTCAACACATGCCCTAGAAAGGCGACTTTCTTCATCCAAAACTCACATTTGCTGAACTTTGCATACAACGATTATCTCTCAATTTCGCAATGCCAACCTCAGTGCTCTGATGTTCCTCCTCGCCTTGGAATATATCAATATGTCGCCAATGAACACAACGACAAACTTGTCCAAATATTCCATAAACACCTTATTCATCGATACATGAAATATGTCAGCATTAGTCAAACCAAATGACATCACCGTGAACTCGTATAGACCATAACGAGTCGAAAAGGCCGTCTTGGGTATGTCCTCCTTACGTATCCTCATCCGATGATATCCCGATCTCAAATCAATCTTGGAGAATACTCCTGCTCCTTAAGCTGGTCAAACAGTCATCAATCCCGGCGGAGGGTATTTATTCTTGTGGTGACCTCATTAAGTGCTCAGTAGTCTACACACATGCGCCGACTACCATCCTTTTCTTGACGAACAACACCGGCGCTCCCCACGGGATGAACTTCGATCGATGTAACCCTTATCCAAGAGCTCCTCGAATTTGCTTCTTCAACTCGCTAAATCATTGGTGGCATCCGATAGGGTCTCTTGGAAATCGGAGCGGTGCTCGCACAAGCTCAATCGTAAACTCAACCTCCTCTCTCGTGGCATACCGAAGATCATTCGAAACACGTCGGGTACTCTCCGACAACCGTACACCTCCAACTGGATTACCTTACTCGCAAATCATGGTAGCTCGCCGACACTCACTGGCCGCGAATCGCACCTTAACTCCATCTGAATTGGTTAAGGTCATCGCTCTGCTCCTACGCCTAACATCGTCGCTATTCAAGCCAATCCATTCCCAAAATTACATCTAGGGATGCATATCCAACAAAATCAGGTCGGCCTCAACTCAACTCCCTGAATGGTTATCCTAACTCTGGACAACCTAGGTTGGACCTCAACTCGATCCGGGATTGGATTAAAAGAACAGATCCAAGAGCAACGGTTTTCAATTGTTGCTTTAAAGCAAAACTCCAGAAACGAACGAACGCGAAGCTCGTAATCAAATAAAACGGTGGCGAGGAACCAGATGTACGAAACGCATCGATCACAACGTCTCGCGCTGCTGGGCATCCTCTGCGGTGACGTGGTTCACGACCTCTCACCACGGCGTCCTGCGGCTGCCTCCGGCCGGAGGTGCTCCTCGCCCCGCTCCGGGGTAGGGGTACGACCAGGTGTGGCTCCCAAGTCAAAGCGAATCGGGTGTCGGGGCTCGCCTGCGAGGGCACTTGCTAGCATAGTGTCCCACTTCATGACACTTGAAGCAAGTGATGGATCTTCTGGATTATTGCTCTTCTGCTGCCGCTGTTGTCCATTGGAACCACTAGACGCCGTCCGACTGAAATCGGCGCGTGTTCGAGTGGGTCGGAACCTCAAGATCGCTGCTGCTGCTGCTCTTTCTTTGTGGCGCTCGTGGCAGTGGTAGGAACCAAAACGAGGCCTCGAGATCGGTGTGACCGTGATCCTGCTGGGTCAACCTCCTCTTGCGAGACTCCTCGAGCTCGCGCGACTCTCTCGATAAGTATGGCCTTATCCACCAACCGCTGGAAGCGGCATAGTCGTTGCCTACGACTTGCACCTTCAAAGCTGGGTTCAAGCCTTTCTTGAACCTCTTCTGGCGAGCTGCATCTGTCGCTACATCCTCTGGCGCGTAGCGAGCCAACTGAGTGAATTTATTGAGATATTCACTCACTGACAGGTTCCTCTGCTGGAACTCCCGAAACTCATCCTTCTTCATCTCAACCACTCCCTCCATGACATGAGCGGTGTGGAAAGCCTTGGCGAATTCCTTCCAGGTGATGTTATGCTGGTCCTCATGGGCGGCACAGTAGTTCTCCCACCATTCTGCTGCTGGTCCCTCAAGCTGATGCGCTGCATACAGAACCTTCTCCCTGTCGGTGCACTGAGCCAAGTTCAGTTTCTTCTCAACTGAACGGACCCAGTCGTCGGCCTCCAAAGGCTCTGATGAACTGGAGAAAACAGGCGGTCTTGTCCTCATAAACTCTGCATAGCTGGTCTGCTGACGATGTGCTGGCGGTGGTACTGGCTCCTGGTGCTGTCGCTGCATCATAGTCTGCATACCCTGCATCATAGTCTGCATCATCTGTGTCTGGGCCATCAAGAATCGATCGAGGGCGGTGGTCCAAGACAGTGGCAATCGGCTGCGTGCACCTTTGTTCTCTGGGTCCTGGTTCCCCTGGTTGCGGCTCGAGGAGTTCCTGGTGTCAACCATCTTGCTCAAAAGGAAACAATCACGATGACCAAAGGCAAAAGGCGAGAGGGAAAAGCATAGATAAGAGGTAAATGCGTCTAAGGGGGTTTTGCTTAATGGAGACCTAACTAAACAAACACTTAGCCAAAAGGCTAACTAAGAAACCGAATGAAATAAACTCCAATAAAAGATTTGACATGATCGCAATATAATGCTTTTAGGCAATATTTGCAGCTCACATCGCACACAACCGCAAATAAAATCCAACGTGTCTACTCGCACTATCTACTCAAGGCTCCCACCGGTCCCGACAAATAAGGTATACCGCTATCGTCTTGAGAATCGCCAGACAACCCACGAGTTGCGGATCGGCGGCGATCGCTTCCCGATCGGGCGCTGGAGTGAACCGGCCGAGGTAGCGCGACGATCTCCGGTGATACGACGTCTCTCCTCCGGGCTCGGCGGTGTAGGCGACGGTAGAGGTCTCGCGATCGCGGCGGGCTCCTCCTGCATCGCTCGTAGTCTCGGGGTGGCTCCGCATCGCTCCTTGAACTTCCGGACGAGTCCGCCATGTTGATCTTGTATAGCTTGCAAAGTCGACGGATGGCTTTGTGCGCAACTCCTTGTCCGACATCTCCCACCGCACCGGTGTTCTTGAAAGCGTGATGTAGCACCGCTGCCGACTCGGGTGGTGAAGTATAGCCCGAGATGCTCCGATGCGTTGACCTTTTGCTTCTCATCCTTAGTGAGGTAGACGGGCGATCTCTTATATCCGAGGCACCGCAACAAAACGCGTAGAAGTGACCTCCATCCTCCCGTCAGTCTGTAAGAAGCTTGGGACATCTAATGCATTTATAAAGGAAAGATCGGTTTATAACTTTAGGAAAACAAATTTTGCAAGAGTTGGGGTAGAGACAAGAATCCTTAAGAATGAGGTAAGAAGATAGAGATATTACTAAATATCAAGTTTAGTTGGTTTGATTTAGAAAATAAATTTTTGGGCTCGACCAATTTAACTTAGGGCTTAGTCCTCTGATCGATATGGCTCGATACCATCTCTGCCGAGACCGAATATGCAAACTCGGTCTCTCTCTGTAAACTGCACTAGTCCAGATCACGCTAGTGCACACATCAAACATAGATGCCATCATAGTCATACACACGACAATAATAAGGAAAACTAGAATATCGATAAAATATCAAGGTACGACCTTATGGCCAAGCTTACAATATCTCTAGCGGAAGGGCTTAACAAAATAGCAATGAAATCCAAAATAAAGCGTAGCGACCAATCGACAAGCCACAAGGCTATCGAGTGGAGAACGGCCTAATCCGTGAAGTCGCCGTAGTACTCCCCTTCCGCACCTCCCGCCGATAGTACTCCTCTCCTCAATCGAGCAACATAGGCGTAAAGCCGTGAGTACATTGGTACTCAAAGAAGTCGCTTGTAACAATAAATGTAATATAATATGCAAGGCTTACCAAAGGAAGGCTGAAAGGTTAATTTGCATAAAGGCATTTATTGAAGAAATATATTAAATAACTTGAAAGCGAAAGTTAACTGAAAACAGTAATAATAGATAATCAAAGGGGTAAACATGAACCACTTGTGAACGCCAATTCACAAGTTAAACCAATAGTGAACTACCTGTCCACTCCCAACATAAACCACCAAGTTATAAATGAAACACTAACCTCGTGTGAAATCCCGAGCACCGCCCATGACCGAGGACGCGGCTATTCGAATAGTTTTACACTCTGCAGAGGTTGCACAGCTGCACTCCACACGATGTGATTAGCCTAGGCCTAAGGAAATCACAACAAGGCCTTTACAATGCTCTACCTCAACCCAATCCCGCCCGCTAGGGTTTTCATCACACCCCCTTGCGCCACATGGAAATCAAGCAACCATGTTCATCACAATGGCGTAATCGAATTGAAATATTACAAATTAATCACCAGTCCATCCCATAATAGACATGTGGTTTGCACGATTAAGCTCGGATCAATGGCGCACAAAGTTAAGTCCTTAACATTACCCGGCGAGACTACCACATCCCCAAAGTACAATCAGATTCCCCTTTATCGCACGATCACTCGCCTGAGTGCAAAACCATTTGTATAACCAAGCCAACGCCACACCAATGCCGTGGCACAAATTTTAATACACGTGGCACCAACCACGGTTCCATATATCATTAAGTCAAATTAATAATTTAATATGTGCGATGAGACCAAGCGTAAATATAAACAAAGCTAAGCAATCTAATCGTACCAACCATGTGATAAATAAACTAGCATCACTAATAAATTTCCCAACCTATGGTGACAAAGGCATCATGGTAATCCAAAGTATCAAGGAGGTGTAATTGCAATTGGGACAATAACTACCTGTACAACGGTTTGAATAAAAATAGCAATGCAATGTAGTTTGAAGCAAAATAATTAAATAATAGTTTGTAAAATTGGGTTCAACATGATCAAGGGACACGACTTGCCTTCGTTATGCTCAGCGGGTACTCTCGGTCTTCAGCGCGAAACACGCTCCTCGGAATCCGAATCTAACGAGAGAGAAAACGACCGGAAACAAAGAAACACATAAAATGACAAGCAAATGAACTCAAAAATTCACAAAAACAGAACCAACAGCTAGAGCTCGATTTTAGATGAATTTAGAAAAAGAACGGATCAATCGGAGCTAGGACGAGGAGAACGGGCTCGGAAAATTAATTCAAAATTAATTCGGGAAAAATTGAAAATGGTTACTGTGCTGTGAACCCGGTTCACCGAATTCCGAGTTCACCGTGGACCCGGTCCACGTAAAAGTGCACGGGGCGCGGTCGACGCGGCGGGGCACGCCGACGTGGCAAAGCATATATGCCGCCACGTGGCGCGCGGCCGGCGTGGCGGTGACGTGGCTGCCACGTGGCTCTGGGGACGGCTAGGGCCGACGTGGCGCCGCGTGGCATGCCACGTGTCGTGCCACGTGGCCTAGGGCTGACGTGGCACGCTACCGTGCTGCCACGTGGCTAGGCTGAGCCGGCGGCGGGCGCGGCGGCGCGACAGATCCGACGGCGAGGAGGCGACACGCGGCGGTCGAGCCTCGGCCGATCCGAAGGGCGGCGGGATCGCGCGGCGCGGGCGCGGCGACGGGCGGATCGGCGACGCGCGGCGCGCTCGCCTGGCGCCGCGGCGCGAAGCGCGCGCGGCGGGCGGCGAAGCGCGGATCGCAGCGGCGGGCGACGCGTGGTCGGGCGCGAGGGTGGATCGGCGACGTGGCGGCGGCGCGCGCGCGCGAGGCGACGGGTCGCGGCGCGGCGCAGCGCGCCGAGGCGAGGCGCAGGCGAGGGCGAGGGCGACGGCGAGGCGACGCGGCGACGCGGCGAATCGGCGCGGAGCTCACCGCGGCGGCACGCGGCGGCGGCTATCGCTCCGGCGACCTTGGCGACGGCGGTGACGCGGTCCGGCGGGCGGAACGCCCGGCGACGCGGCGGGTGCGAGGGCGCGAGGCGGCGGCGAGCTCCGTCGGTGCGTGCACGCGAACCGAGGACGCGCGCCAGTTTTATCACGCGAACCGAGGAGCTCGGATCGGTTCGGCGGCAGCGCGGACGCGACGAGTTAGACGGCTAGGATTGAGCCACGCGCGGATCGGACGGCTGGGATGGTTAGGTTAGGGTTACGCGGCGCGCGGGTGAACGGTGGGATCGCGCGCGCGGCGGCGGCGGCGGCGAGGCGAGGCGAGGGCGGGCGCTGGTGCCAGCGCTGCCGTGACGCGATGCGCACACGGGCGCGATCGGATCGGGCGAAGCGGCGAAGTGCGCTGGAAAGGGTACTGCGGCGCGGGCAGCTGGATGGGTGACGCGTGGAGGAGAGAGAAAGATCGGGCGCGGAGGTTATTTCCTTTTCTTTTCTTTTTCGAGAAATTCAAATAAACTTCTAAAAGCTCTAGAAAATAGCAAATAAATCCGGAAAATTCACCAAAAATACCAGAAAATTCCTTGCGACACAAGGAACACAAATAAAATATTTTCAACTTATGTTAATGTTTATTTTAATCACATTAAATCAATTAAAACTTTAAAAATTCATTTGAAGCTTCAGTTAATTTCAGAAAATTCCAGAAAATTCATTTTTGAAATCCAGGCTTTAAAAATCTCAGAAAAACAGGATGTTACAGGAAGCCACTATCAGGCCAATAAATAAGTGGGTGTAAGGTCCCCAGGGTAGGAGGAAAAGGACAGGTATGGGATCTTCTGTATAGAGATAAGATATAGGATTAATCAGACTTTATTTGTGTGAACGAACCGTACTACAATGTATCAACCACCATTTCACCTAAGGACGAACATAATTAGTAATTCTATCAAGATTATTATATTCTCCACATGGATAAGTATTTATTTGGGGAGGAACCCACAACCGGACTCGGACCAGCACCAGGAGTGGGGGATCCACAGCCACAAGAATCCAGAACTAGTAATTAGGCTAGAAGTGAAGGATGCGGATCGCAAAAACCCATGACTAATCGATACTGAGCGGGTGCGCAAAGGCGATATATTGCGCGATTAGGTGTTAGGTGAGAGTTAGAAATCGCCCCAACCAACGGCTATGTTGCATTCAATGGGTGCAGGTAAGGGTGGTACATAGCCTTAGGCGCGCCAGAGTAGTTGGGTGGAGATGTAATATGGTAAGATAGTACTCTGATCTGGTCATCACATCTTAGAAAATGCGAAGACCATGAGCCACCAGGATCTGAGTGATAATGGGTAAAGTGGTACATAGTTGTACAATGCTAATTCGGTCTAACTAAGGCTTCGTCCTACAGTCGATATAGCTCTGATACTATCATCTGTCGAGATCCGAATATGCAAATTCGGTCTCTCTGTGTAAACTGCACTAGTCCAGGATTACGCTAGTGCACACAGTCAAACATAGATGTCATCACAGTCATACACACGACAATAATAAAGGAAAACTCGAATATCGATAAAATATCAAGGGTACGACCTTATGGCCAAGCTTACAATATCTCTAGCCGGAAGGGCTTAACAAAATAGCAATGAAATCCAAATAAAGCGTGGCGACCAATCGACAAGCCACAAAGCTATCGAGTGGAGAACGGCCTAATCCGTGAAGTTGTCGTAGTACTCTCCTTCCGAACCTCCTGCCGATAGTACTCCTCTCCTCAATCGAGCAACATAGGCGTAAAGCCGTGAGTACATTGGTACTCAGCAAGTCGTTTGTAACAATAAATGCAATATAATATGCAAGGCTTACCAAAGGAAGGCTGAAAGGTTAATTTGCATAAAGGTATTTATTGATGAAATATGTTAACTAATCTTGAAAGCGAAAGTTAACTAAAAACAGTAATAAGGAATAATCAAAGGGATAAACATAAACCACTTGTGAACACCAACCCACAAGTTAAACCAACGGTGAACTACCTGTCCACTTCCACTCACAAGTTTTCAGAAATAACTATCCCTCGTGTGAAATCACCGAGCATTGTCCATGACCGAGGACGCGGCTATTCGAATAGTTTAAAACTCTGTAGAGGTTGCACAACTGTACCCACACGATGTGATTGCCTCGCGCTAAGGAAATCACAACAAGGCATTTACAAAGTTCAATTACAACTTAATCCGCCCGCTAGGTTTCGTGATCACACCCTCTTGCGCCACATGGAAATCAGCAACCATGTTCATCTCAATGGCAAGATTAAAGTTGAAACCTCCCAAATTAGTCAGCCAGGTCCGTCCCATACCAGACATGTGGTTTGCACGGTAAAGCTCAGATCAATTGCGCACAAAGTTAAGTCCTTAACAATCTCCGGGCGAGACTACCACATCCCCAAAGTACAATCAGATTCCCCCTTTATCGCACGATCACTCGCCCGAGTGCAAAACCAATTTGTATAACCAAGCCAACGCCACACCAATGACGTGGCACAAATTTTAATACACGTGGCACCAACCACAGTTCCATATGTCATTAAGTCAAATTAATAATTTAATATGTGCGATGAGATCAATCGTAAATATAAACCAGCTGACGTGGCTCGGTCGATGCGCGCCGCCGCGGCGCGAATCGACGATCGGGCGACGACGCGTGGTCGCATCTGTGCCGCCGCCGATCTGGATGAGCGGCTCGGATCGGGCGGGCGGAGGCGGGCGGCGGGATCGGCCGACGCAGAGCGCGGCGCGTCGCGGCCGCGTCGGCAGATCCGGACGGCGGAGGAGGAGACGCGTGGCGCGCGCTTATGCCTCCGGATGGATGGCGAGATGCGCTGGCGCTGGGCGGAGACCAGCGATGGGCGACGCGTGGCGGCGCGCTGGCGTGGCGTTGCGCGCGCGCCGCGGCACGCTGGTGCGCGGATCCGGCGCTGACCGAGGCGAGGCGCTGGGCGACGGAGCGCGACGCGGCGACGGGCGGCGAGGACTCACCGGCGGTAGGATCGGGTCTCCGGCAGCGCGCCGGCGACGAGGCGACGGCGAGGGTGGGGACGCGCGAGGCGGCGCGCGCATTCCGGGCGCGCGCGAGGCGAGAGAAGGCGGCTGCGGCGATGGAGCACGCGAACCGAGGCGACGATGGGTTATAAAGCGTGCAATCTGAGGAACACCGGGACGGATACGGCGTGGCTTCCGATCGAGACGAAGGCGGCCGTGGCGGCAGCGGCCGATCGGACGGCGAGGGACGGCGTCCGAGCGCGGACCGAGTGGGGCGAAGCGGATGTGCGCCGCGTGGCGCGGATCCGACGGCGGGGGCGGAGCAGCGCTAGGGTTAGTGTTAGGATCACGCGCGGGCGCGGGGACGGACGGTCGGATGCGGGCGCGGGGCGGATCGGACGGCGCGAGCGAGCAGGCGACGGCGCTGCTGTGTCGCCAGCGTGGCGTTACGATGATGAGCGGCGCGCGATCGGGTGGCTGGAAGGCGGCGCGCGGAGGTGGGCCGAGGGGCGGGCGGCGTGGCGGCCGGATGGCACCACGCGAGGGGTGCGTCGATCGGGCGGCAGGAGGGAGGCAAGGCGGGCGAGCCGTGCCGAGCGGGCGCAGCGTGGATGCGCGCCAGTGGCGGGCGCTGGAGGCGGCTAGAGGCGAGCGGGAAAGGAGTACGGGCGGCGGGAGAGGGGCGGATGACCGACACGTGGGAGAGAGAGATCGGATGGCTGAGGTATTTTCCCAAAATAATTCTTTTCAGAAAATTCAAATAAACTTCTAAAAACTCTAGAAAATAGCAAATAAATCCCGAAAATTCACCAAAAATACCAGAAAATTCCTTGAGACCTGAAGAATCCAAATAAAATATTTTTAACTTATGTTAATGTTTATTTTACTCAGATTAAATTATTTCAAAATTCTAAAATTCATTTGAAGCTCAAATTAATTTCAGAAAATTCCAAAAAATTTCTTGTGACTTAAGGAACTTAATTAAAATGTTTTTAGATAATGTTGAAGTATAATTTAATCATATTAAATTTTTTTAAATTTTTGAAAATTCTTTTACGCTTGCTTTTAAATTCAAATAAATTCCAGAAATTTATTTTTAAATCCAAGGTTTTAAAAAATCCCCAAAAATCGTGGATGTTACAAACCTTACCCCTTAAACGGATCTCACCCGAGATCCGGCTAACTAGGAGAGATGGGTTTATCGGGTGCGACGACGAGCCGACGTGGTTCGAAGCTTCCTCTTGCAACGCCTGAGATCACTGGCCGCCACGCTTGTTCTCGGAGGAAGGGTCTTGGCAGCGTATTTCCAGTTGAACGGAATCGGCGTGATTGCTTGACGCTTGCGGGCAATCTGCGAGCAAAATGACTCGCTCCTTGCAATTGTAACAATTAGCCGATCCCGCAGGGTTTGCACTCTTCCGGGTTGATTGCGACATTAATGGGGCGTGGTCCCGAAGTTTTCATAACGGGTCACCGGAGCCGAGTCTTGGCCCAGGCCGCCGCCGCTGTGGCACTCGTGGCAGCCGATAAGTGTTGAGTCTTGTCCTCTCAGGATCGCTGTGAATGAACTCCTTGCCGGCTCATTCTCCTTTTGTGAAATTCTCCCAACTCACGACGGAATCCTCAATCGTGATGGCCTTATCCACCAACACCGGAACCGCATAGTCGTGGCTCACGACTGCACCTTCAACGCTGGTTCAAACCTTTCTTGAACCTTTTCCGACGGTGAACGGCTACATCCTCGCGCATAGCGAGCGAGTGAGTGAATCGTTGAGGTATTCACTCACCGACATGTTCCTCGCCGCAACTCACGGAATTCGCCCTTCTTCATCTCGACAACTTCATCCATGACGTGGGCGTTGTGGAAGGCCTTAGCGAATTCCTTCCAAGTGATGTTGTTCTCGTTCTCATGGGCGGCAAGAGTTCTCCCACCACTCTTCTCGCTGGTCCTCAAGTGATGTGCCGCATAGAGTACCTTCTCCTGCCGGCAGATCGAGCCAAGTTGTTTCTTCTCAATCGAACGGATCCAATCGTCGGCCTCCAACGGCTCGACGAACGGAGAAGACAGCGGTCTCGCCTCATGAACTCTGATAGCTGGATTGGCTGGCGAGGTGCGGGTGGCGTATTAGCTCTGGTGTGTCGCTGCATCATAGTCCAGATACTCGCATCATGGTCGCATCATCCGAGTCGGGCCACCAAAACCGATCGAGAGCAGTGGTCCAAGCTGGGTGGGACCGGGCGTGGCGAGATTATTCTCTGGATCTGGGTTCGTCTGGCTATGACCTGAGGAGTTCCTGGTTTCCACCATTTTGCTTCTGCTCTGAAAAAGGAAAGCAACTGTTGACTGCCTTTGCCGGGTTTAAAGATAAGAGGGAAAAGCATAGAGGAGAGGTAAATTCGTCTAAGGGGAATTTTCTAATGGTAACCTATACTAAACAAACACTTAGCCGGAAAGGCTAACAACAAAACCGAGGAAAATAACTCCAATAAAAAGTTGACATGAATGCAATATAATGCTTTTGAGGGCACTATTTGCAGCTCACATCGCACACAACGGCAAGAAGAAGCAAATCGATCTACACAACGCTAAAAACTATAACAGGGCTTCAATCTGACAGCTCCTAATCTTCACGATAATCTTCAGTCTTGTCTTGGACTAAATTGATTGCTTGCTCGATCCAATCTTCACAATGCTGGTTGACCTCTTATTTAATTATGCGATACTCGAAACAACTATGGATTTTATAGAGATAAGAAGTCAAATTAAATTCTAAAAATAAATTTGTAGAGATGATAAGGATTGAGAATCCTAAGAATAAGGTAAGAATAGAGAATCACTAAATATTCATTTGTTGATTTGATTTAGAAAATATATTTTGGAATTGGCTAAGACGACAAGTCTAACTAAGGCTTAGTCCTCTACATACGATATAGCTCGATATTATCTCTGTCGAGACCGAATATGCAAATTCGGTCTCTCGTAAACTGCACTAGTCCAGATCACGCTAGTGCACACAATCAAACATAGATGTCATCACGATCATACACACGACAATAATAAAGGAAAACTCGAATATCGATAAAATATCAAGAGTACGACCTTATGGCCAAGCTTACAATATCTCTAGCCGGAAGGGCTTAACAAAATAGCAATGAAATCCAAATAAAGCGTAGCGACCAATCGACAAGCCCAAAGCTATCGAGTGGAGAACGGCCTAATCCGTGAAGTCGTCGTAGTACTCTCCTTCTCGAACCTCTCCTGCGATAGTACTCCTCTCCTCAATCGAGCAAAGATAGGCGTAAAGCCGTGAGTACATTGGTACTCAGCAAGTCGTTTGTAACAATAAATGCAATATAATATGCAAGGCTTACCAAAGGAAGGCTGAAAGGTTAATTTGCATAAAGGTATTTATTGATGAAATATGTTAACTAATCTTGAAAGCGAAAGTTAACTAAAAACAGTAATAAGGAATAATCAAAGGGATAAACATAAACCACTTGTGAACACCAACCCATAAGTTAAACCAACGGTGAACTACCTGTCCACTTCCACTCACAAGTTTTCAGAAATAACTATCCCTCGTGTGAAATCACCGAGCATTGTCCATGACCGAGGACGCGGCTATTCGAATAGTTTAAAACTCTGTAGAGGTTGCACAACTGTACCCACACGATGTGATTGCCTCGCGCTAAGGAAATCACAACAAGGCATTTACAAAGTTCAATTACAACTTAATCCGCCCGCTAGGGTTTCGCATCACACCCCCCCTTGCGCCACATGGAAATCAGCAACCATGTTCATCTCAATGGTAAGATTAAAGTTGAAACCTCCCAAATTAGTCAGCCAGGTCCGTCCCATACCAGACATGTGGTTTGCACGGTAAAGCTCAGATCAATTGCGCACAAAGTTAAGTCCTTAACAATCTCCGGGCGAGACTACCACATCCCCAAAGTACAACCGATTTCCCCTTTATCGCACGATCACTCGCTTGAGTGCAAAACCAATTTGTATAACCAAGCCAACGTCACACCAATGACGTGGCACAAATTTTAATACACGTGGCACCAACCACGTTCCATATGTCATTAAGTCAAATTAATAATTTAACATGTGCGATGAGATCAATCGTAAATATAAACCGCTAAGCAATCTAATCGTATCAACCCATGTGATAAATAAACTAGCATCACTAATAAATTTCCCAACCTATGGTGACAATGGCATCATGGTATTCCAAAGTATCAAGGAGGTATAATTTCAACTGGGACGATAACTACCTGTGCAAAGATTTGAATAAAAATAGCAATGCAATGTAATTTAAAACCAAATAATTAAATAATAGTTTGCAAAATTGGGTTCAACATGATCAAGGGACACGACTTGCCTTCGTTATGCTCAGCGGGGTACTCCTGGTCTTCTGGCGCGAAACCTGCTCCTCCGGAATCCGAATCTAACGAGAGAGAAAACGACCGAAAACAAAGAAACACATAAAATGACAAGAAAATGAACTCCAAAATTCACAAAACCAGAACCAACAGCTAGAGCTCGATTTTAGATGAATTTAGAAAAAGGAACGGGGTCAATCGGAGCTAGGACGGAGGAGAACGGGCTCTCGGAAAATTTAATCAGAAATTAAATCGGGAAATTGAAAAGGTTATTGTCTTTGCGGAACCGGTGCACCAAATTCGAAGTTCATCGTGGACCTGGCGCGACGGAGCAGCTTGCGCGCGCGCGGCCGGCGGCGGCTGACGTGGCAAGCGCTGGTGTCGCCACGTGTCATGCCGACGCGGCGCTGACGTGGCGACACGTGGCACCCCGGATGCGGGTCCGGCTGACGTGGCGCTGATGTGGCGAGTCCACGTGGCATGCCACGTCGGCTAGGGCTGACGTGGCACGCGCATATGCTGCCACGTGGTCACACCGACGTGGCTCGGCCGATGCGCCGCGGCGGCGAATCGGACGGCCAGGCGACGACGCGCGGTCGCATCCGTGCCGCCGCTCGATCTGGATGAGCGGCTCGGATCGGGCGGTGCGGAGGCGGGCGGCGGATCGCCGACGCAGAGCGGGCGCGTTGCGCGAAGCGTCGCGCGGGGCGCGTCGACGAGATCCGACGGCGGAGGAGGAGACGCGTGGCGCGCGCTTATGCCTCCCGGATGGATGGCGGAGATGCGTTGGCGCGGGCGGAGACCAGCGATGGGCGACGCAGCGTGGCGCGCGCTGCGCTGGCGCGCGACCGCCGCCGGCGCCTTGGGGCGCGCGGATCCGGCGCGGGACCGAGGCGAGGCGCGGGCGATGGAGCGGCGACGCGGCGACGCGGCGGCGAGGACTCACCGGCGGGAGGATCGGGGTCTCCGGCAGCGCGCCGGCGACGAGGCGAGGGTGGGGACGCGCGAGGCGCGGCGGCGCGCAGCCCGGCGGCGCGCGAGGCGAGAAGGCGGCGGCGGCGATGGAGCACGCGAACCGAGGCGACGACGGGTTATAAAGCGCGCAATCCGAGGAAGACCGGACGGATACGGCGGTGGCTTCCGACGGACGACGGCGGCGGCGGCGACGCGTGGCCGACGGACGGCGGGACAGCGCCCGGCGCGACCGAGCGGGCGGCGGATGTGCGCGCGTGGCGCGATCCGGCAGCCGGGGCGAGCGCGCTAGGGTTAGGGTTAGGATCACGCGCGCGCGCGGGACGGACGGTCGGATGCGGGCGCGGGCGGATCGGACAGCGCGGGCGGAAGCGGAGCGACGGCTGGCTGGTGGTGCGCAGCGGCGGCGCTGATGATGCAGACGCAGCAGCGCGACGGGTGGTGGAAGGCGCGCGCGCGAGGTGGGCCGCGGGCGGGCGGCGCGTGGCGGCAGGATGGCGCCACGCGGAGGTGCGCCGATCGGGCGGCCAGAGGGAGGCAAGGCGGGCGAGCGTGCCGAAGCGGGCGTCTTGTGGATGCGCGCCAGTGTGAAGAGCGCGCGACGCGGCGCTAGAGGCGAGCGCGGAAAGGAGTACGGCGGGGAGAGGGGGCGGATGACCGACACGTGGGGAGGAGAGAGATCGGATGGCTGAGGTATTTTCCCAAAATAATTCTTTTCAGAAAATTCAAATAAACTTCTAAAAGCTCTAGAAAATAGCAAATAAATCCCGAAAATTCACCAAAAATACCAGAAAATTCCTTGAGACCTGAAGAATCCAAATAAAATATTTTCAACTTATGTTAATGTTTATTTTACTCAGATTAAATTATTTCAAAATTCTAAAATTCATTTGGAGCTCAAATTAATTTCAGAAAATTTCAGAAAATTTCTTGTGACTTAAGGAACTTAATTAAAATGTTTTCAGATAATGTTGAAGTATAATTTAATCATATTAAATTCTTTTAAATTTCTGAAAATTCTTTTACGCTTGCTTTTAAATTCAAATAAATTCCAGAAATTTATTTTTAAATCCATGGTTTTAAAAAATCCCCAAAAATCAGGATGTTACAAGAGAGAATGAGAATGAGCAAGAGATTGAGAATATGACTATATATTCTTAGAGATGTAGAAGAAGAGCATTCAGTATATTTTACTAATAACACTTGCTAAGTACTTTCGTACTCACTCTTACTATTATCTTCCCTTGTTTAGGATTATGCCAGTCCGGAGAATAGCTAGGATCTAATGAAAGCTACATGCATGGATTTAAGTATACCCGGGTGGAATGCTATGGACTTGTAATACGAAGAATAGGAGGCGGACACCCTGTATGGAGGTCGACGGGAGTAGGTGGTGATCTGGAATTGATCCTGGTGAACCCAATTGCAATAAGGTGTAATTATATTGTAATATTCAAGCCTTTGTATCAGACCTAGCCCTGTGTGGCTATGTATGTGTAACCTTAAGTTTTGTCTTTAATATTATTCTGTTGCAATATTTTGATAGGCTTATTATTCGTTACAGCAATATTCTATCGGCTAAAATAAATAATAATATGTTTACTAGTGCTTTTACCCCATGGTAAAAGTGTGGGTCATCTCAGAAAGGAACTATTTTTTTCGTGAAAGTTTTTTCACGGAAGGAGCGCTGCCATGCAATTAAGAAGGAAAAGTTCTAAAAATAGCCGGCCATCAAGGAGCCGGATCAGTTCACACACATCAGCCTAAAAATCAAATAAAAAAAGGAGCGAATTATAGGAGAGAAAATTTTTAAGTTGCAATTGTATGAAAATAATAAGAAAATATGATAATTACAGGGCCTGTTCTTTTTGGCTGTAGTTGATGGTTTTTAGCTGCGGCTGATGGCTTTTTGGCTGTTTGCGATAGAAATTGCGGAAAGAGAGATACTCATTTGCGATTTTTGATGGTACAGATATTAGTTTTTTTTAACATGTACTACAATTAACTTGTAGACTCCATCTTAAAAAAATACTTCGTTTAAAAGTTAGTTACTGTAGCAAAAACCAAAAGCGGCTTTTAGAAGCCGCAAAAGAACAGGGCCACAATCTTATGATCCCTGCTATGCCTCAAAACAACTTTGAAGGAGGTCTGAAGGACGGCAAATTCAACAATACAAGCTGAATTAAACTATCATTGGCAATTTGGCATCCCACATCTGTATTTTCATTCATCGTATCAGACAATTCATCAGATGAATCCTTGGGCAGGCTCAGGCTTTTCGGGAGTATTGCTAGAATTCCCATCAATAGTGGCCATGCAGACAGGAATAGTTACAGGGCTTCCTGGGATATGGGTCTTTGCAAATTCACTGTCTTGATGCTTGTGCTCCTGCTCGGTTTGCTTAGCCATTAGAACGCTTTCAGGTATGTTGGCATTGGGTAATTCAGCCCGTGTCTTAGGCTCCTGCTGAGTGATTTCAACGTTTTCTTGCACATGAGCCTTTGCGATTTCACCCTCTTGATTTTCTAGCCCTTGTTTACCCATTTTTAGTGTTTTCTGGCATGTTGGTCATTGGGCGTGCACCCTCCTGATGCTTGCACTCCTTCTCAACTGCCTCATAACTTTCTAACATGAACGTCTTTGTTGTGTCACCTTCCTGATGCTTGCCCTCTTGTTCAGCCTCTTCAGAGCTTTCAGGCAAATGGGTCTTTACGAGTTCACCCTCCTGATGCTTGCCATCCTGCTCAGCCAACACCCTTTCTTTGCCTTCGCCCCAACATTAGTTGCAGCAATTTGCAACCTTGTTGTAGGCATCAGTTACCCATGCTACCTCGGTAAGGACATATTTGTTGCTCATGATTGCAGAACCAGCAGTAGAGACATTCTGTTCTGCAGTTGCTGATGCTGACTTGGTCTTCTCTACAACCTGGTACTTCTGATCCATTTCCTTCATTTTCTCATTTACCACTAAGGTACCAGTGCTGAACTTCTGGCTTAGACCCATCCTCCTGTCAATGGAAGAGACTTTAGCAGTTGCAGTAGATGTGAGCTGATGCTTTTCATCAAAAGCCTTTGCTTTTTCAATAGCATCCTTGCCAAGAATAAATCCTTTGGCCAACATGGAACCAATGACATCCTCTGCCTTTCGAAGGGCACATTCCACCAGCATTTTTAGATTGATAGTGCAAAACAGTATTAGGAGTTCCCATGATTTCTGATAGCAATTTGCAAATCAGAAATGTAAAAATAGTATGGTTCTACCTCTAATCAGCTAAAACATCTGCTGGAAGCTGGTAATTAGTTGCCGGTGTGATGAGACAGCTAGATCCACTATAGTCGCACCCTGCATCAAGAAATAGAAATTTACAGAGTAGAGTTTGTCAGTTGCAAATCACTACCAACAAATATACGGAGATGATGCAAAAGAAAATCAAATACATGATGGAAAATGTTATGCACAGCGACCAACAATGAGATTGTACACACTAATATGTCACAGTTTACTGGCAGAAGACATATATGCTAGCAGGATGTTCAAATAGTGTTGAAGACACAAAGTTAAACTCGAGAAGAACAAGAGCATTTCTGAGAGGAGCAAATTTGAACCCCTTGCTTTATCTCACTTCAAAACAATTAATGGAATGAGTATTATGGCACACTCACTTGTTTAGGTAGTAAACTGCATTGTTATCAATAAATAGCAGCAAGGACTGTGTTAACTGATGGAAGAACTCATACCATAAGAAGCATAGCCCTCTCTGCTCCTTGGTCATCTTTGAAGGTGATGTAGGCAAATTGAGACCATTCATCACCACTGCAAAGCATTTCTAGGTTAACATAATGCATGTTTCGTATAAACAATCACAGCTGTATCATGTAGATCATGTGGCACAGACCTTTGCATTTCAACATGTACGATATCGCCAAAAATGGAAAATAACTCCTTAATATCTTTGTTCTGATTGGGAATCCTTGGTGGATTGGGAATCCTTGATTTGGAAGTGCTTGGCTGGGCTTTGAGGATGAGGTGGTTATGGCTCAAGAAGACACAGCCCGACTGTCCATGGGCTGGCTTTGATATCCAAGTGCATCCCAATTCGGTTGCTTTGTTCACCATCTCAGTCATCTCAATTATAGGGGATGGTTCCAGAACCCTCTTTTGGTGTGACAAATGGTTGCATGGAAAATCTTTGCCTGATCTTGCGCCATCCTTGTGTAAATATGTGAAGCGAAGAATTGCTAAATGCAGAACTGTGTACGAGGCTTTAACTAACATTACTTGGATCAGTGATATTAGTGGTGGTCTGTCTACAGAGGCGCTCCTGGAATACTTTCAGTTGTGGGATCTATTGGCTCAGGTGAATCTTACTCCTGGAGTGGAGGATCAGCATTTGTGGGCCCCGTCATCGTCGGGTGAATTCTCCACCAAATTAGCCTATAGACGTTTCCTTGGGGGAGCTGTTGAGTTTGAGCCTTGGAAAGAAATATGGAAATCTTGGGCCCCTCCCCGTTGCAAGTTCTTCACTTGGTTGGCCTCTCTTAATCGATGTTGGACCGCCGACCGCCTGGCTCGTCGTGGTCTAGACCATCCCGAAAAATGCCCTCTTTGTGATCAAGAGGACGAAGATATCCAGATCTGCTCACCACTTGTGTGTTCTCGAATAGTGTGGTTCACGGTTTTATCGGTTGGCATGCAACATCATGCTCCCGAGCCTCATCGATTCTAGTTTAATTGCTTGGTGGCGCCAAGTTACAACCGCACAACACAAAAGGGTTTTAATTCTCTAGTGCTGTTGGTGGTTTGGCGGATCTGGAAGCATAGGAATAGATGTGTTTTTGAGGGGGCCTCTCCTAACTCTAGTGCTTTAGTGCAGGACATTACCGATGAGGTACAAAAGTAGGGTATGGCGGGGGCCAAAGGTCTTAGACGCATTTGGTCCTAGCTCGGTGCTATGAGTGGGTTGTAATGTAATTTTGTTGTGCTCTTCCCGGCCCTTTAGGGTCTGTTAGAGTCTGTTTGACTCATTCTCTTCTTAATATAATGATACGTAGCTCTCCTACGTGTTCGAGAAAAAAAATATCTTTGTTCTGATGCTTCAAGTGAGACATTGTGGACCTTTACCGTGCTAGCCATGCTTGCCTTGAAAAATGGAATGAACAGAAATGAATTGATCAACACAGTGATTGTGATTTTCCGTTTTTAATTGTCTCAAAAGCTGCTAAGCCTAAACAGTGTAACATATACTTCTTTCTTCAGTAACCAAACAAAGAAAAAAATACAGAGTGATCATTTACTTTCTAGACACAACCCACAAATGAACTTTATGCAAAAAAAGCTACTTACCAAAAAACAATATCTATTCAATGTAAATGTTCTATTATCGTATGGCTAGTTATACTTTAATTAATTGTGTCTTGCAAAATTTCATCCAATTTCGTAAACAGTACAAGTAACAAGCTTAACAGTCAAAAGAAAGAGCTAGTTTTACATGTATTCTTGGGTCATTGGATTCTCGACAAATAGAATTTGAAAAATAGGATATTTGCTCACACCCGTGAGCATATGCGAGTACGAAATAAATAGATATATACAGAACAAAATGGAAGCATGAAACACCACATTACGCTTCAAATTCTACAAATTGCATAACTTTCTAATACATACTGTGGTGTAAAATGGTAAGATACTCGTGCATATGGTACTGTGTAAACAGTAATAGAATACATCTCAAGATAAACTAAACAACATTTTTTTTACTCTACAACGGTAGGGGGTGGAAGTCCCACTAGTTTACTTTATTCAATCATATATGTACGGCTAGAAATGTTTACAAATGGAGGGGGGTAAACGTAGAAGAGGTTAAAGGACTCTATGGCCTTGTTCTTTTGCGGTTTCTAAAAGCCGTTTTTGGTTTTTGCTACAATAACTAACTTTTAAACAGAGTATTTTTTTAAGATGGAGTCTATAAGTTAATTATAGTACACGTTAAAAAACTAATATCTGTATCATCAAAAATCGCAAGCGAGTATCTCTCTTTCCGCAATCTCTGTCGCAAACAGCTAACAAACTATCAGCCGCAGCCAAAAGCTATCAGCCGTAACCAAAAAGAACAGGCTCTATGTAGCAGTCACTTTAGGTCTCCAGAGTTAGATCCATTGTATGCAGATGGCTCAGTTGTGTTCTTTGTTTCATTTGTACAGCCACAGGGTTAAATGTTAGACATTACTCTGAAATATGTCAAACAACACTATTCTATTTACGGTTCCATTTCCTAATAAGTACTTCCATCACCAACACAAATGATTCGAATTACCAATTGTGCAAATAAAGATCTTTTATCATATTACAAAACTGCTAATGCTTTGAAATGGTGCAAAACTGAAGAAATTGGCAAGCAAAAAAAATTTATTCTCAGAATTTACAAGCCTCTAACTGAAACTATGATGAATGAATAGAACATTAGCAGTTGAAGCCATAGTACATTGTGTAAATGGACAAAAATTACATGCATCTGGTAGGAAATTTGAAATGCCTAAATTTACAAATGTGCTAGCTTATGAAGTTTAAGCATCCATACTCGCAAAAAAAAAGAACAAGGAAATTTTAAGCATACAAATTACCAATGCTCATGTTTTCTCTTTCCACCCATGTGAGAACAGCTAAAGAATATTCAAACAAATCCCACAGTAACCCCAAAAGTGTCGGCATACAACAAACGAGATGTGATCATGCAGCCGGTTGAGTTCTAACAGAGAGTCAAAGAACCTAGAATATGAACCCCTAAAATCAAGAAACATCCCGATCTCAAATGCTCACATTACTTCAGGATTGTAAGAATGAAAAAGGAGAAATGAGAAACTGGGTTCTCACCTCCACGGATGCAATCCAAAACTGCTCTGGACTACGATCGCTAACTCGAACTGGGAATGAGAAAGAAGAGGGTGACGGAAATGGACCTGCTACGCGCATTTTGCCGTTGGTTTCGTCGGAGCCAGGGGTGGTGATGTCGAAACTTGGAGGTTGGTGACGTGGCGATGAGCGGGGCCAGGAGCGTGTGGGCCGTATCCATATTTTGGGCCTTGAAGTAAGATTATTAAAGTAGTGAAACGAGGTGAGGTGATCCACCTTCCTCATATTTTTTAAGTAGTAAGGCACGAGCCGAGTTAATGCCTTACATATATTCCAAGGTACTAAGGTAACAAATAAAATAAGCATTTTAATAGCAATACAGCATATATTAGCATATGAAAATTATTACTTTAAACTAGGTCTTTATTAGTGATACGGGGTCGCCCGATCTTCTCGACGTAGGATGGATACTCGCGGGAGTCTTGTTGAATCGCAATGATCCTCCAATGCCAATGCAAGGGACGAACACTCTTTAATCCGCCAAAACACACTCGCGTCGATTTCGCCGACCACCAAGCGAAGATCTATCGTGCACCCAATTCCCAGCGGAAAGGCTGAACGATCTTGATCGAAGAACACTCCTAATTCCCTCATGGAATTTCAGCAACAATGATAAACTCGAACAAAGTTCAATAGATTGATTATTCTCAAAGGTGGTCTCTCTCGGTTCCAAAATCTTTAACCCTAAGTACGCACAAAAAACTAGCATTAGGTAGTATATCGTTCTCATCAATAGAAAGATATGTTTTAAGAAACAAATTCACCTCTTTATTTAAAAGCTTGGCTCTTGCTCGAGTAATTGGGCCTTTTGGTGCTTCATGAATACTTGGAGAATGTAGAGAGGTAGACGACGTAGGGATGTCCTCATCATCCTCCCCCTCTTGGAAAGGAGTCGTCCTCGACTCTGTATCGTCTTGTCCAAAAAATGGTGACAAATCAGCAACATTAAAAGTAGTACTTACCCCATAATCGTCTCCTTGAAGTTCAATCTTGTAGGCATTATCATTGATCTTGGCAAGTACTTTAAAAGGACCATCACCACGGGGCATCAACTTTGATTTACGCTTCTCCGGAAAGCGTTCTTTGCGAAGATGTACCCATACTAAGTCACCTGGTTCAAACAACAATTTCTTTCTAGACTTGTTAGCCTTTGAAGCATAAGCACGTACCTTTTGTTCAATTACCTCTTTAGTTTTTTCATGGAGCTTTTTTACAAATTCAGCACGCTTTGAAGCCTCCATATTAGTACGTTCTTGTAATGGAAGTGGCATTAAATCAAGTGGCGTGATTGGTTTGAAACCATACACCACCTCAAATGGACACAGCTGTGTTGTAGAATGCACCGCCCTATTATATGCAAATTCAACATGCGGTAGACAATCTTCCCACTCCTTTAAGTTCTTTTTAATCATTGTCCGCAGCAACATTGAGAGTGTACGGTTCACCACCTCCGTTTGTCCATCGGTTTGTGGGTGACAAGTTGTTGAAAAGAGCAGTTTTGTCCCAAGCTTAGCCCACAAAGTCTTCCAAAAGTAGCTCATAAACTTGACGTCACGATCTGACACAATGGTTCGTGGCATTCCATGCAATCTCACAATCTCCCTGAAAAACAAGTCAGCTACATGCGACGCATCATCGCTCTTATGACAGGGAATAAAGTGTGCCATCTTAGAAAACCTATCCACAATAACAAAAACAGAGTCCCTCCCCCTCTTAGTCCTAGGCAATCCTAACACAAAATCCATGCTAATATCTTCCCAAGGTGCACTAGGAACTGGAAGTGGAGTATACAAACCATGTGGATTAAGTTTCGACTTCGCTTTGTGGCATGTGATGCATCTTTGAACAAATCGCTCGACGTCTCGCCTCATCCTAGGCCAATAGAAGTGATCGGCCAACATCATGTACGTCTTCTCTCTTCCAAAATGTCCCATCAGTCCTCCTGCATGAGATTCCTGCAATAATAACAAACGCACGGAAGATTCTGGAACGCATAGCTTGTTCATGCGAAAGAGAAAACCATCATGAACATGAAACTTATCCCACCCTTTCCCATCTTTGCAATTAGAATATGGTGCGGAAAAGTCATGATCGGAAGCATATAATTCTTTTAAACTTTCTAATCCAGGCACGTTAACTTCCAACTGCGTCAAAAGCACATTTTTTCTAGACAATGCATCAGCTACCACATTCTCTTTGCCTTTCTTGTATTTAATAATGTATGGAAAGGTTTCAATGAATTCAACCCACTTAGCATGTCTACGATTAAGATTAGCTTGACCTTTCAAATATTTCAAAGCTTCATGATCAGAATGAATAATAAATTCTTTAGGCCAAAGATAATGTTGCCAAGTTTCTAAAACACGCACAAGAGCATATAATTCTTTATCATAAACAGGATAATTCAATTGTGCACCATGAAGTTTTTCACTAAAATATGCAACAGGTTTTCTTTCTTGCATCAAAACACCACCAATACCTATTCCACTAGCATCACATTCAATCTCAAAGGTCTTAGTAAAATCAGGTAAGACAAGCAATGGTGTTTCAGTCAAACATTTCTTCAATTCAGCAAAAGCCTTTTCTTGTGATTCTCCCCATTCAAAAATAACTCCCTTTTTAGTTAATTCATTTAATGGGGCAGCAATGGTGCTAAAATCTTTCACAAATCGTCGATAAAAACTAGCAAACCCATGGAAGCTACGAATTTGACTAACATTCACAGGAGTAGGCCAATTTCGAATAGCTTCAATTTTAGATTCATCCACTTCAATGCCATGAGCTGAAACAACATAGCCCAAGAACACCACTTTGTTTGTGCAAAAAGTACACTTCTCAAGATTAGCATACAATTGTTCAGTTCTTAGCACTTCTAGCACTTGTCTAATATGTTCAACATGTTCTTCCAATGAGCGGCTATATATCAAAATGTCATCAAAATAGACTACCACAAATTTTCCAATGAAGTGTCTCAAAACATGGTTCATTAATCGCATGAATGTACTAGGAGCATTAGATAAACCAAAAGGCATCACTAACCATTCATACAATCCAAATTTTGTTTTAAAAGCTGTCTTCCACTCATCACCATGTTTCATTCTAATTTGATGATATCCGCTACGCAAATCAATCTTAGAAAAGATAGTAGAGCCACTCAATTCATCAAGCATATCATCTAACCTAGGAATAGGATGACGATAACGAATGGTAATATTGTTGATAGCTCTACAGTCTACACACATTCTCCATGTACCATCTTTCTTAGGAACAAGAATGACAGGAACGGCACAAGGACTAAGACTTTCGCGTACGTACCCTTTTTCCATGAGTGCTTTCACCTGTTGCTGAATTTCCTTTGTCTCTTCCGGATTGGTGCGGTACGGCGGCCGGTTGGGAAGTGGAGCTCCCGGTACCAAGTCAATCTGATGTTCGATTCCTCGTATGGGTGGTAGACCAGCGGGTACCTCCTCCGGAAAGACGTCTTCATAAGCCTGTAACACTTGAGAAACCACACTAGGAAGAGAGGTTAAGTCATTAGTAGAAAGCAAAACATCTTTATAGAGTAACACCAAATGTTCCACTGTAGGCTCATCTCTCATCTCTTTCAAATCAGATTTAGTGGCTATCATGACTAATTTTGTCTCTCCCTCATCCTTTCTTTATCCGCTCAATTTTAACTTGCGGCTCTCATTCACATTTTGTGGAATCACACTCTTTTGCTCCTTCCCTCTCTCATTCTCCACTTTCACTTCAACCTTGGGCATGTTATCACATATAATTTGAGAAGGAGTTAATGGTCGTAGCACTATTTCTTTATTATTCCACATGAATTTGTATTGATTAGTTCTTCCATCATGAATTACAGAACGATCATATTGCCATGGTCTACCTAATAACAAATGACATACTTCCATAGACACAACATCACATTCTATAGTATCGCGATAAGAACCAATCTGAAAGCTAACATCAACTGTATACCCAACATTCATTGAACCATTATTGTTTAACCATTGAATTTGATATGGATGTGGGTGTTTCTTATATTTCAAACCAAGTTTAGAACAAAGCTCTTTGCTAGCTAAATTGTGGCAACTTCCACCATCAATAATAACTTTGCAACACTTACCATCCTTACTCACCTGAGCCCGTGTTTGGAAAAGATTGCAGCGTTGTTCATGATTTGATTTTGCTTGCACACTCAACACTGTCGGTGTACACACAAGTATAGGGCCAGCCTCGGGGTCACAAACACCATCTTCATTCACCTCCTCCCCTTGTCCTTCCTCATGTGTGTAATCAAATCTTCTAAAATCAGCAAGGGCATCACCTTCCTCCTCGCTAGTAGAGTCATATTCACCATTTTCCAATAGCAACATAACCTTGTTATTTGGACAATCCTTTTGCATATGACCTCGTCCAAGACATTTAAAGCATTGGATGCCACTACTCCTTCCTGTAGAACCCACTGAAGATGAAGGCGAAGGTGCTGAACTCTTCTTAGCAGTTGGTGTTGTAGCACTCTTCCCGCTTGGTGCAACACGTGTACTAGGAGCAAAACTTCCACTAGATTGATTAGCTTTAAAAGAATTGAAATGGGATGTGGGTTTACCTCCTGTAGGTGCTGAACGGGGTATGTAGGATGATGTTCTTGTTGCTCTCATATCAAGTTGCACTTGTCTCTCAGCTTTGGTCGCTTGATGCACTAATTCCACCATGTTGTTGTAAGGCTGAAATTCGGTGATGCGCTTGATGGAAGGGTGCAAACCAGCAAGGAATCGCGCCATTGTTTGCTCTTCTTGCTCATATACATTAGCTCTAATCATGGCCATTTCCATCTCTTTATAGTACTCCTCCACCGTGAGAGTTCCTTGCTTCATTTGCTGCAATTTATCAAATAAATCACGTTTATAATGTTTGGGAACAAACCTTGCTCTCATGTGGTACTTCATCTCTTCCCATGTAGTGATGGGAGGCTCGTCGTACTCTCTCCTTTGATTTTGAACTTGTTCCCACCATATGAGTGCATAATCAGTGAATTCAAGTCCCGCCATATGGATTTTCTTCTCTTCGGAGTAATTGTGTAGGCGAAACACTTTATCCACCTTGAGCTCCCAAGTGAGGTAATCTTCAGGATCATGTGTACCTGAAAATGTTGGCATAGTAAATTTGAGCTTACCAAACTTCTCCTCGTGTGGTCGACCATCGCCGTAGTGGTTACGGCGGCGGTAACCATCGTCGTGGTGAAGAAAGTCGTCGTCGTCGTGAGGTGCTCCTCCACGGCCTCCATGTCCATGGCCCCTCCCCGGACCATGGAAACCGCCCCCTTCACCTCTCCTAGGTGGGGGTGGACGAACGGCATTGGCCACCACGCGATCTCGCCTTTGTTGATCTTCTTGACCACCTCGGGTAGCGGCCACTCCCTCACCACGTGGAGGAAGGGCAGCCCCAAGATGAGCATTTCCTTCTTCGGGTTGTGCCCGAATTGCTCGCATAACGTCGTTCGCAATGTTCCCACGCAACACGTTCATCTGTTGATTGATCTCAATGCGCAGATCCTGCATATCCGCTTTGAGTTGATGCGGAGACCCCGCATATCTGTCTTAAATTGTTCTCCCATTGCAGTAGTGCTAGCTACAAATTCTTGTTGCAATGTACTTCTCAACGCCTGATGTTGAAAGCGAGTCACAGGGCATTAAGATCAACTTCATGCTCCTCACCATAATTGTCTTCTCCACCTGACATGGTTAGATTGTGCAAAGAAAACACGAAGTAATAACAAAATATATAGGGATTAGTGTAAATCACTCAATCTCACTCTCTTTCTTGCAAAAGTAAAGTTCTCACCTTTCCAAGTGAATTAAGGCCAATAAGAACTTACACTTGGTAGAAGCTTCAATGGCAACGTGATGATCAAGCGAATATAAGAGTGTTCACAATTGCACAACAACGGTTATTTAGTAGAGCTTGGTATGGAAGTGTATATCCTAGCAATCTGAAATTCTTGATGTTGTAAAGTTAAGTAATAATCCAAGCTAGAATACTTTGCCTAAGTGCTGATCCAAAGGTTTAAGTGGAGTGTATGAACGCACACGCAAAGATCAATGTGACTTAATGCAAACAAAGGAATGAGCTAAATAGAGGCGATCTGAAATTGAGGATTAAATAGCTCGTTTTGCACCAAGTACTATGAGAGACGCTAGCCAATTGCAATAATATGAGTGTAAGGGCACAAGATTGCTCAAGAAATTAGATTACACAATCTGAATTTATGGACTAAGAATTCTCCCAAATTCAGCCAATGTTTTCTTTTTTTTTTAAGCTGGGCTTTCTTTCTTTCTTTTTTTTACTGCCTTTTTTTTTACTGGCCGAACTTTTTTTTTTGCGCAAGTCCGAAAACGATTCGGTAAAGTGTAAAATAATTTTAGAACAGCCCTAGATGCAATATTCAACAGCTAGTCTCAATTGATGAATAAAAATTCAAGTGAAGCTCCAACACTAATCAAAGTGATTGGCTATTGGTGCAGAGTCTATTTGCGCACTGAACTGGATGACAAACAGCATGTGTATATGACTGCGCACTGGACTAGATGACAAACACCAACACTAATATTTGTATGGAGGAATTGACAAAGAGCTACGTAGCCAACTCAGATTAGCATATGGCAATTCAGATACTTGAGTATAAAACTAGCATATCCCAATTGGTAGTTCTCTGGCCGGATCCAATTGGTGCTTTCCGTGAAACCAACAGATCAATTCGGCAATCACAAATCAAGCGACGGACTTCCTGCCGGCCAACCTTGATTTTTTTTTTTGGAGATTAATATGGTTCGGATGAAACAAGGAAAGATGACACAACGATTAAGCGACGCGAAGGAACACGAACGATCAGCAACTAAACAAATTTCTAATGGATTAAAACCTAACAAAACTCACAAAATTAACAGATGCAAAAACTAGGGTTTGGATTATTTTTTTGTGTGACAATTTTCGGTTTAATGGGCTATAGGAAATAAATAAATCAATCTAAAAAACAAAGGGTAAGAATCCTACCGAGGAAACCACGCTCTGATACCAAGATGATACGGGGTCGCCCGATCTTCTCGACGTAGGATGGATACTCGCGGGAGTCTTGTTGAATCGCAATGATCCTCCAATGCCAATGCAAGGGACGAACACTCTTTAATCCGCCAAAACACACTCGCGTCGATTTCGCCGACCACCAAGCGAAGATCTATCGTGCACCCAATTCCCAGCGGAAAGGCTGAACGATCTTGATTGAAGAACACTCCTAATTCCCTCATGGAATTTCAGCAACAATGATAAACTCGAACAAAGTTCAATAGATTGATTATTCTCAAAGGTGGTCTCTCTCGGTTCCAAAATCTTTAACCCTAAGTACGCACAAAAAACTAGCATTAGGTAGTATATCGTTCTCATCAATAGAAAGATATGTTTTAAGAAACAAATTCACCTCTTTATTTAAAAGCTTGGCTCTTGCTCGAGTAATTGGGCCTTTTGGTGCTTCATGAATACTTGGAGAATGTAGAGAGGTAGACGACGTAGGGATGTCCTCATCAATTAGCTTGTATATGATTATGATGTGACACAGCACACAGCAATGGTTCTATGAATCTTTATTTAACTTTGCACATATATATATCAATCACTTTTTCTACCCACCCGATGAATAATTAATGTTCCAAATCATCCCACCCAACCCATATAAAAACCACAGCCCACCCTAACCCTAACTCCTTCCTCATTCCTCCTCACTCCCGCCACCGCCTCCTCACTCCCACCACCGCCACCACCACCCACCGTCCCATCCAGCGCGCCTCCTCTTCCGACGCTCGGCCACGGCCACAAATTACCCTTCCTCCCCACTTCCCACAACGGCGGACCTCTCCCGCCCTCCTCGGATCTTGCCTCCGCCGCCGGGCAGAGGAGAGTAGGACGAGGATAGAGTAGATCACAGAGCCGTGTAGGGGAGGCAGCCAAAGGAGAAGCTCGGCAAAGGGAGGGGAGGCGGAGGGGAGAACACACTGTGCTGTGTCGCGGTGGCCAAATCCAATGAGGTGGAGGTGAGCAGCGGCGTCGGCGGCAGACGACGGCGCCACGAGGCGAGGCGCGCGAGAACGCAAGGTAAACCTAGCCCACCTCTTCCACCATCTTCTTCCCGCTCAGCCGTCCAGCAGCCCGCTCTCTCTCTGGTTTTGCCACCGCTTTAGTCATGCACGCAAGGCGGGACGACGCCTTGCCACCCCTCTACGGCCTTGCCTTAATAACCTTGCCTTGAACCCCAGTGATTCGGCCCAAAAAAGCTCAGTTAGCCCAATATCCCCATTAAGGCCGAGTAGGGGTCGCACCTCTCTTCTACATTACGCCTTCAGCCACGGCGGCGTCTAACCCTCTCGTTCCAGTCCACTACGGCGCGGTGGTCGTCGGCAAGGTGAGGCGGTGGAGGATGGCGAAGGCCGGCGGGGGGATGATCTGGGCGACGGCGGAAGACCTGGCGCGGAGCCGACCGGTGGTGTTGTCGCTGTACCGGCAGATCCTTCGGGCGCTCAACTCGCCGGCGCTGCCGCTGGGACACGCGGCGCGGCTAGCGAAGAAGGCGGAGTGCCGCGCCATCTTCATCTTCGGCGCCGAGGAGAGGTCGCTCCACAACATCCAGGACCTCGTCGACGCCGCGCGCCACACCCTCGGCCTCCTCAACCGCGGCCGCCTCCCGTAAGAAGATTGATGCTTATGAAATACCACGACTACGAGCCTAGCGCCAAAGCCCCAAGGGTATCTCGTCTCTTCCATTTTCCTTTGCTATGTTCGATTGTAAGATGTGGTTCATTTCCGTGTCTGAATGGTTACTGATATGTGGCAATTGGTGTCGATTGTTCTTGTGAACTACATGTGCGGAGTTGTTTCTCTATGTAAATGGAAGAACATATATATTGCAATCCAGAAGAAAAGAAATTGCCCCTATGACTTTGATATCACTGAATGATGTTTCTGAACAGTTGTTATTCTTCAATTCAATTTGAGATGTATGGTTCTGAAAAGTACTGTTGAAGGAATAAGCAAGCAGCAAACTTTTACATTCAGGAACTAGCATGCCTTTGTATTGCCCAAATGATTGTTGTATAACACCGTTGCTGTTGTCGTAGTGTTTAGTTTTTGCCTTTCGTGCGATCGACCATGACCTTTACGCATAGGAGAATCTGTATTTCATACAGCACAAATCTCTGTAAATACAGCACAAATCTCTGATTTACACAATTGGGATGGATCGTAACCAATCTTGCAGCTGTACGTTGAGGCATGAAGGAGACAATTAGCTTAGAAAACAGGGCAGGCGCTATCCGGACCCAAGTCCACCCCTTTAGCAGTGGGGCATGAACCATCGGCCGGTACAACGACAGCACCACCGGTCGGCTCCGCGCCAGGTCTTCCGCCGTCGCCCAGATCATCCCCCCGCCGGCCTTTGCCATCCTCCACCGCCTCACCTTGCTGACGACCACTGCGCCGTAGTGGACTGGAACGAGAGGGTTAGACGCCGACGCGGCTGAAGGTGTAATGTAGAAGAGACAGGTGCGGCCCCCTACTTGCCCTTAATGGGCTAACTGAGCTTTTTTTTCGGCCGAATCACTAGGCTTCAATGCCCAAAATATGGAAACGGCACACACACTCCAGGCCTTGCCTGTCACCATGTCACCAACCTCCAAGTTTCGGCATCACCACCCCCGGCTCCGATGAAACCAGCGGCAAAATGCGCGCAGCGGGTCCATTTCCGTCGCCCTCTTCTTTCCCGTTCCCAGTTCGAGCTAGCGATTGGAGTCCAGAGCTGTTTGGATTGCATCCGTGGAGGTGACAACCCAGTTTCTCCTTTCTCCTTTTTCATTCTTACAATCCTGAAGTAATGTGAGCATTTGAGATCGGGAGGTTTCTTGATTTTAGGGGTTCATATTCTAGGTTCTTGGACTCTTTGTTAGAACTCATCCGGTTGCATGATCACATCTTGTTTGTTGTATGCCGACACTTTTGGGGTTACTGTGGGATTTGTCTGAATATTCTTCAGCTGTTCTCTTCTCCCATGGGTGGAAAGAGAAAACATGAGCATTGGTAATTTGAACGCTTAAAATTTCCTTGTTCTTTTTTTGCGAGGATGGATGCTTAAACTTCATAAGCTAGCACATTTGTAAATTTAGGCATTTCAGATTTCCTACCAGATGCATGTAATTTTTGTCCATTTACACAATGTACTATGGCTTCAACTGCTAATGTGCTATTCATTCATCGTAGTTTTAGTTGGAGGCTTGTAAATTCTGAGAATAAATTTTTTTGCTTGCCAATTTCTTCAGTTTTGCACCATTTCGAAGCATTAGCAGTTTCGTAATATGATAAAAGATCTTTATTTGCACAATTAGTCATTCGAATCATTTGTGTTGGTGATGGAAGTACTTATCAGGAAATGGAACCGTAAATAGAATTGTGTTGTACTGTTGTTTGACATATTTCAGAGTAATGTCTAACATTTAACCCTGTGGCTGTACAAATAAAACAAAGAACACAACTGAGCCCTCTGCATACAATGGATCTAACTCTGGAGACAAAAAGTGCCCTCCTATTTCTAAACATTTCTAGCAGTACATATTTGATTGAATAAAGTAAACTGGTGGGACTTCCACCCCTTACCGTTGCAGAGTAAAAAAAATGTTGTTTAGTTTATCTGGAGATATATTCTATAAATACTGTTTACACGGTACCATATGCATGAGTATCTTACCATTTTTACACCACAGTATGTATTAGAAAGTTATGCAATTTGTAGAATTCGCAGCGTAATGTGATGTTTCATGCTTCCATTTCGTTCTGTATATATCTGTTTATTCCGTACTTGCATATGCTCACGGGTGTGAGCAAATATCCTATTTTTCAAATTCTGTTTGTCGAGAAACCAATGACCCAAGAATACATGTAAACCTGGCTCTTTCTTGTACTGTTTATGAAATTGGGTGAAATCTTGCAAGACACAATTAATTAAAGTATAACTAGCTATACGATAATAGAACATTTACATTCCATAGATACTGTTTTCTGGTAAGTACCATTTTTGCATAAAGTTCATTTGTGGGTTGTGTCTAGAAAGTAAATGATCACTCTCTCTTTTTTTTCTTTGTTTGGTTACTAAAGAAAGAAGTAAATGCTACACTGTTTAGGCTTAGTAGCTTTGGAGACAATTAAAAACGGAAAATGACAATCATTGTGTTGATTAATTCATTTATGTTCATTCCATTTTTCTAGGCAAGCATGGTTAGCACGGTAAAAGTCCACACTGTCTCACTTGAAGCATCAAAACAAGATATTGGGTGGGTTCTTTTGGGCTAATGGCTTATGGCTTAAATATTTGAATTTTGACTGTTCGCGAGAGGCAGTACGCAGAGGGAAATAGTTGTATGTGATTTTGGTCGGTACAGCTGAACTCAGTGCATTTTTACTATAATTTTCCTATTGACTCCATCTTGAAAAAACGCACTGTTTAAAAACTAGTTACAGTAGACAGTACAAGCATAAGCCATATATAAACTGAAAAGAACCCAGAAATTAAGGAGTTCTTTTCCTTTTCTGGCGACATCGAATATGTCGAAATGCAAAGGTCAGTGCCACATGATCTACATGATACAACTGTTGTCATTTATATGAAACATGCATTATGTTAACCTAGCAATGCTTTGCAGTGGTAACGAATGGTCTCAATTTGCCTACATCACCTTCAAAGATGACCAAGGAGCAGAGGGGGCTATGCTTCTTACGGTATGAGTTCTTCCATCAGTTAACACAGTCCTTGCTGGCTTGCTGCTATTTATTGATAATGATGCACTTTACTACCTAAACAAGTGAGTGTGCCATAATACTCATTCCACTAATTGTTTTGAAGTGAGAAAAAGCAAGGGGTTCAAATTTTCTCTTCTCAGAAATGCTCTTGTTCTTCTCGAGTTTAAATTCATGTCTTCAACCCTATTTGAACATCCTGCTAGCATATATGGCTTCTGCCAGTAAACTGTGACATTTTAGTGTGTACAATCTCGTTGTTGGTCGCTGTGCATAACATTTTCCATCATGTATTTGATATTCTTTTGCATCATCTCCGTATATTCATTGGTAATGATGTACACTGACAAACTCTACTGTGTAAATTTCTATTTCTTGATACAGGGTGCGACTACGTATTCCATAAGATGGGAAAGCTAATCACTACCGACAGTATTATATAATTACTTTTCCCTTATTACTACAACTGCATTATGTAAATGACGCTCTGAAAAACATCACAGGAATATGACTGGTGATCAAACATGAAATCTTCCATGTTTAGTAATTTTTGTGATCTTGGTGGAACTGTCATGAAAATGCCACTTTTCTTTAAGCAAAGAGATGTTTTTCTATCCGGCATTGGCCTACACTTTGCCTACATGGATTCTCAAGATTCCCATCACACTTATTGAAGTTACAATCTGGGTTGCCACGACATACTATGCAGTCGGATTTGACCCAGATATTGGGAGGTGAGCAATGAGCATTAGAAATAAATGGCCATGTTGGTTCAGTTATATGCAGTTCACCTAGTTCAAAATTTTGTTTTAAAGTTTCAATGCTTAGATTTCTATGTTACGGTTGCAAATTCTAGTTTTGACATTGATGCTCGTCCTATAAATCGATAGTTCTTTATTTTTTTCTTTGAAAATACTATGCAAAGGAAAAATATATTGAGAATATGTTATCAAAATTTGCTCATGTAATATACTGATCTGATTTTGTTTTGCTAATTTGATATGTACTTCAGATCTCAGAACGTCATTGCATTAGTTCAAATAAGTGTTGCACCAAATATCAAAAGTTCTGCTTTGCAATACGATGTTGCCTGGGTTTCAAGACATACTAGCTATGGAAGTCCCAAGTAAATTCAAGGAAGAAAAAGAAAATAACTTTGAAGAATTGAATATGATTTTTAGATAAAAAAATTCTTCTAATGTCTACTGTTCTATGGTGTGAATGGCCTTTCAAGTGAGCAGAGGAAGAGGCTAACCATAGCAGTGGAGCTTGTAGCTAATCCTTCTATCATTTTCATGGACGAGCCAACCTCAGGGCTTGATGCTCGGGCTGCAGCAATTGTAACGAGGACTGTCAGGAACCTTGTGGACACCGGTAAAACTGTTGTCTGCACCATTCACCAGCCAAGAATTGACATATTTGAAGCTTTCGATGAAGTAAGAAAGATTTTGCTTCTAGCTGAGCCTGAGAGTGTGTTGTGTTGGTTTGCGTGATGGCACTCTCAATAAATTACAGCTTTTTCTACTGAATCGAGGAGGGGAGGAGATATACGTTGCTCCATTAGGCGACCATTCCTCGCAGCTAATCAAATACTTTGAGGTCAGTTATATGAAAACATGAAAACCAATTTTACTATTCTGTAGATTCGTTTGGAATAGCATGAAGCAAATAATCTTTGCACTTGGTCTATTCAGGGAATACAAGGTGTCAATAGGATAAAAGAGGGGTGTAACCCTGCGACATGGATGTTGGGAAGTGACCTCAACAGTACAAGAGCAGATGCTCGGGTTTGATCTTTCTGAAATATACAAACACTCAGAGCTATATCAGTAAGTGCAATGCATCTGACTACTAACCGTAGGAAGGTCTCAGTATGGAATGGTAACTGGTTACTGTCACTATTGCTATATCTTTAGAGTTTAATAAGAAACCAGAAACATTTTCGTGCCCAAGCTATCCAAGGTGTGTGGGCTATTGGATCTGTTAAGGCTGCGTTTATCATTGTGGTGACTTTTCAAAAGCGCTTATTTATTTCTCTTTTGGATGTCATGGTTAATTAAGAACATCTTTTTTGGAGCTGTAACATCAAAATCTTACTGTAATTAGTAAAGATTCCCCTAACGAACTAGATTCTACAGCACAGCATATCAAGTGCAAACTGACCCTAAATCTAATAGCTAGAGAAGCAGGGATCTGCCCCTCCACTTGCACTTGTACCAAGTTACCAACTTGATCTATGGACTGTTCAATGGATGAAATCTGATGGTCAGTCAAAGGAGGGAATTGTTGTTAACTAGCTTCGTCTTGTGCTTTGTGAAATGCTATAGTGTGTTATAACTAAAAGGGGCTGATGCTTTCAGGCCTTTGCTTGGAAGCAGATTTAGCATGGTTTCTACTCGATTTGACAAATATTGCCCCCAGTCACTCGAAATAGCAAAACTAGCCCCCTCTTGCATGGCAGAAGGGTAGGCAGGCAACATGTGGCACCTGCAGTGCTCCGACTCCACAGCAGATTGGTGGCTCCGCAGTACAGGTGAACCGGCACGGGAGGAGGGGGCGCGGCACAGCAGCAAACCTGCCGTGGTCCTGAAGAGTGACAGGACATGCAGCTCACTTGGACAGCAAACCTGCCATGGTCCATAAGCCTGGCAGATACCTGCAGTTGTCCCGGAGTGGCAGATTTCCTGCCGTGGCTTTCACTTCATCCACCCGCGCTGTCTGCTGTTGCCGCGGTGCGTCCTTCCTACCGCGATTTGGGTGCGCTGTGGGTGCCATGTGGTGCCTGCCTAACCTGATGCTGTGTGTGAGGGGGCCAGATTTGCAATTTCGGCCGACCGGGGACTAGTTTTGTCAAACGAATCGAAATCACGCCAAGTCAGCCATTTTCTCTTTCCTTGGATGATGTAATTGCAGATCCCTGGTTATTAGCTGTTCAACTTGGGATGGATCATGAATTTGAGTACTTTCACCTCTCTTAAGTTTGATTGATATATCGGCTGAAATTTTGAGGTCCAAATAACTTTACTGCCATATTTTAGGGTTTTCACTTCATTGCCCTCTGCTACTGCCTACATTTCTTCTGTTTGAGCGATTTTTACCCAAACCAAATTAATTTCGTTTTGCACTATTGTGTTGAGATGCGTAGCACATGTGCCAACTGACTAGTATTTATAATTTCAGACGGAACAAGGCCTTGATAAGAGAACTAAGCATGTCTCCTCGTAGCTCTACCGATCTACATTTCCTTAATAGGTAAGTATCCACAAACTTTCTTTAAGCAGTGCTTAATATGCTTGTGGAAGCAGAACTTGTCATATTGGAGGAATATCCATTACACCGGAGGCAAATACTTTATCACCATAATCATCGCACTGCTTTTCGGCATGGTATTCTGGAACCTTGGCATGAAAAGGTGGATCTTTCAATTATCATCAGAGAATTTTCTCTTTCTTGGTTTTGCTCTTCACATTGTCAAATGTGTGTCTACAACTTACAGAACGAAACGGCAAGATCTGTTCAATTCCATGGGGCCAATGTACGCTGCTGTTCTAATGCTCGGCGTTCAAAACGCGTCAGGTGTTCAGCCAGTAGTCGCCATAGGAAGGATAGTGTTCTACAAAGATAGAGCATCTGGAATGTACTCAACCCAACCTTCTACATGTACTCAACCCTACCTTCTACGTTTGCACAAGTAACTCACTGGTGCACATTGAGTGATACTTCTGTTTTGGCATAATTACCGGTGACTTGATGAAATTGTTATGTGCAATTGCAGGTTGCAATTGAACTCCCATACATATTCGTTCAGACTTTGATATATGGAGTTTTGGTATACACAATTATAGGATTCTAGTGGTCACCAGCCAAATTCTTTTGGTACTTGTTCTTCATGTACTTCACACACCTGTACTTGACATTCTTTGGAATGTTGACTCTGGGACTTGCACCCAGCGGCGGTATAGCGGCAATATTCTCCCCTGCATTCTATGCCCTGTGGAATCTTTTCTCTGGGTTTCTTATCCCTGTATATGTGAGTTTTTCTAACATTCTAGCTGATGGTTGATTGATTTTTTAAACCAAATTGAATTTGTTCTATTAAGATGAAAGGGACTTATTTCGCCTTGCTGTTTTGATGCAGAGTTCCTATCTGGTGGAGGTGGTACTACTGGGTATGCCCAGTAGTACATGACACTGGTGATACTGTAGCAGAGTTTCTCAGGAGCTACTATGGTTTTAGGCATGAATTCCTGGGAGAGGTTGCGGCAGTGAGCATGGCATGGGCTGTGGCTTTCTCGTTCTTTTTTGGCGTTTTTGTGAAGTATATCAACTTCCAAATGAGATGAGGAGACTCGACAGCTCTAGCAAATTGAACAAACAAGGAGTACTACATCCCTGTGAAAGGAGGTCGTTAAAAGCTTGTGTATTTAGTGTCAAATATTCGATCGGGACCAGGGTTTCTTGAGGGCTGCGTCGGCCCAAAACTTCTCAGTCAGTGCTACACCCTCCTCGTCCCCTCCCCTTCTGTCCCACTCGTTAAGGGAACAGAGTTGCGGCCTCCATTGCCATTGGGCTCAAGCTTGCTGTTCCTGTCAAATCCGTGAGTCTCCCCACAAAGCCTTCATGTCATTTTGCATTCCCCGACACCACGAGCAAAAGCCCTCAATCAATTTCACCCTTCCATACCTCGTAACAAAGCGCGACCTTCCTCGCCTATAGCTGAAATATGTCGCCAACGCTGCCAAACATCGTTTAGTGAGCCTCCTTCCAATTAACCCGCACTAGAGCATTGCCTCACCATCCTCTACCCCCTCCCACAATTCAGCCTCTCATTTCCTCCACGAGCGTTGTCATGTGCAACCATCTCACTGCCTACACCTCCTGTCGTTGACCCATCTCAAGGAGATGGGAAGAAGGGAGAGGGGAAGAAGATGGAGGAAGAAGAGGGTGTAGGGGCTGGCATATGGGCCTAGCTATTTTTGTTATTTTTAATTTGTTGCTGACCAGTGTGCTATATTAGCAAACTCTTGCATGCTTGATTGCTATGTCAGCAAATCCTTACCTATTAGGATGCCACGTCAGAATCAATCAGAGTGGTTTAGATCAAGGTAGGTAAAGTAGATGGTTTTGAGAATTCGGGTTCTAAAATGAAGAAAAGGCCCTAAGGACCAAATCCAAAGCCAAATCAGGAAGAAAAGAGGGGAATGAAGAGAGTGCTCACTCTTTTTCTGATACATCTCATGGAGGAGGTGACCTCTTTTTATAGTCGAGAGGAGGGAAGAGGAGCTTGCGCGATAGCCACCAACGGCCAGGGCTGAAGTCCCTGGGCCACAAGCACCACCAGCGCCACTACCCTCCATACCGAAGCCGCTGCCACCGAGATCGGATCCAGCTGAATGAATCACCACACGGGAAGTGACCTGGTCTCCTCCCCTTATCTCTTCAAGTCGGCCCACTGACAGGTAGGCCTCATCCCCCTTCTTTTTTCCTTTTTTTATTTTATTTCTTTTCTCAATTAAAAAATTACCAAAATGCCCTTGAAAATACAACAGTCCATACTAATTTATCAATTGATAAAAGATGCTTAAAGCCTTATTTAATAAACAGTTGTTCGATAATAGATACCTTGCGAGTTTAAACCCAAAACCCAGCAACAAGAACTATGACTCTGCACAGACAAAGGAGGACATTGCTTGATCTAATGCCTTGGTATGAGAGTTTTCGCCCTAGTTACATTATGTACCAGGCAGCTTGCCCTTTTCTCTCTCAGGTTGGGATGTTACGGTCATATCCCTGTTTCTAGCTCATAAGTACTTAAGAAAGTATACCCTTGTCTTTCTTTGATCATAACCTCACAATTATATTCAAGTAGGTGAATTCTCCAGGGAATTCTATAAGACGATTCCCGAGGCCATATAGGCATCGAATTCATTAAGAGCTTATTGCTCAACCTTTCATACAGAAAAGTGAACTACAGCTAGTAGGACCTGTTAGATGTGCTCTTTAATCCCACAAAGTTTGTTGTCCTAGAGCCTAGTTCATATGATTTTCGATCTTCTAGGATAGGTTACCACCAATGTGAGCATTTACATAGGTATGAGTCCTATTCCCTTAGACGTTGCAAGGATGGCCTTCTGTGACAATCCTTTGGTGAAAGGATCTACCAAGTTTTTTTAGATTGGATGTATTCTACAGAAATAACACATATCTCTCTGACATATTTTACTGACTTAAGTCATCTCTTTATATGTTCTAAATACTTCATATCGTTCTTCATACTCTTCGCCTTAACCAGTTTGATTATTGCAGTAGGTCAATATAGCTAGAATTGGTTTTTCCAAAAATAGGTAGGTCAGAAAGGAGTTCTCTAATCCACTCTGCCTCTACTGTAGCTGAATCAAGTGCTACTAACGCAACCTTCATGGTGGACCACGTAAGGATAGTCTGTTTTGAAGATTTTCACGAAACAGCCCCACCTACTAGAGTGAATACATAGCCACTCGTAGCCTTCATGTTATCTGAGTCATGGATCCAGTTAGAATCACTGAATCATTCCAAGACTGTCGGATGGCTAGAATAATATATTCCCAAGTTTGAGGTGCGTTGTAAGTATTTGAGTACCCTCTCTAGTACTATCCAATGATCATCTCCTGGATTGGACGTATAACAAATCAATCTGCTGACAACATATGAGATGTTTGGTCTTGTTGCACTAGATAGATACATTAGGGATCCAATTATTTGAGAATATTTAAGTTGGTATTTTTCATGTCTAGTGTTTTTATGTAGCTTAGCATTTGGATCATAGGGTATGGCAGCTGGCTTATATTCCGTAAATCCAAATTTGTTTAGGACCATATCCACATAATAGGATTGTGAAAGAGTATTCCATTCTCACCCTTTACAAACTTGATGTTTAATATAACATCATATTCACCTAGATCTTTCATATCAAAGTTTTGGGAGAGAAAATATGTTATATTGATTACATCCATGTGTAAGATCGATGAGGCTAACTAGAGGGGGGTGAATAGGCGATCTTAAAAATTCTTTTCAATTAATATCAATTTCTATTTGGCTAAACTAAATAAATAATGTGGAAGGTTAACTCAAATTGGTTTAGCACAAATAACACCTAAATCAACAATGTTCACCTAAATACACCAACAACCTAAGTCTAGGTTTGCAATCCTAAGATGACAAGCAATCAATTTAATTCTTATGAATGTAAATTGTTTGAATGTAAGTTGAGCATAAGAAAAACAAACCACAAATGACGCGGTTGCATTTACCGTGGTGTTTGGAGACTTGCTGGTCTCCTCTAGTCCACATTGAGGTAAGCCTAAATGAGTTGGGCTGGCTCTATAAATTAAGTCTTCCATTTCAAATCTACTAGTGGTAACTCTTTCCCGCTCCAGGTAGGTAAGCTCCAATCTTCACACTTCACCGGGTCTTCTCACAATCTTCTTTGAGAAGATCACCATGCACGACACCTTCCATGTCGTCTAGGAGTCGGCAAACTCTAAGAGTCATAAGTCAAGCCCCTCGCTTGACTCTCACCACATACAACGAATGCACAAACTCAAGTGGATACTCAATCCCCCTATAGAAGCAACACATACAATTTAAAGCCTTCTCCTTACTCACAAAGTGTAACACATACATAATTGAGAGAAAGACCTCACACTAGCTCAAAGAAGTGTCAATGAGTGCAGCAACACTCACTCCAATCGGTCACAAAGGGGTATATATACCCACTGATGAGGACATCCCTCCCTTAGATACAACCGTGTCTACACACACAATTCATTCACAGCAAGTGTTGTAAGGTCCACTTACTTGAGCTCGTGCTCGCTAACTTAATTATCAAGTGATTCGTTCTTAGGTTTGTATGATACTGAGAATAGACTGCTACCTAATACAAGTGATTTAATTGTGCTTAGAAACATGGAAAAGAATGAAGGAGAGGTATGTGGAGTCATAGACATGCATGGAAGGCACAATGGAGGTCATCACGTCACTTTGGGGCTGAGTCAAGCAAGAGTTGGAGTTGAGCTTATTTTGGAATTAGATTCGGACTGCCGCGATAGTATCAAGTTTAAACGGACGTAACTTCATCATACAGACTCCGTTTTGGACATTCTTGGACTTCATAGAAATTTCCAACGGATCTAACCTCATCTTCAAATTTCATCCGAGCTAGTCACAATCGTCAAAAGAATCTACGTCTGTTTCTGAGGCCAAGTTGAAAAGGGTGTTGCGCCACCTCTATTTGGGCTCATGGGCCTTGTAACCCTAGGGATGTGCGCCCACTTCCCTGGCCACCATGCCTGGTCGTCTCCCTATAAAGAAGCCACCGCCTCCCTTTTTCAAAACTGGGATTTCATTGAGTTTAGATTTAGCCATTGTGCAAACTTTTGTTCTTCAGTTGTGTCAGATGACCACCTGTCAAGACTGTCTTCGGGATCCCACATTTGTTTTTCAATACTATCTACAATACAATCTTATTCGCAATATCAGTTGTCTACATCTTATTCTTGCTAATTCTTCGATTGCTCACAGGGATTGAACTTCGTGTTCAGGTTGATTACGCTTCCAACTGGATCAATAACATCTCGAAGTTGGTTCAGCGATTGCTAAGGTGCAAGCGTCGTCGTACGGTTGTAGTTGGATCGTGAGAGTGACCTCCACCAAAATTAATAGTTATCAATCTCATCGAAAGATCGGGCTCCCCTGTCTTTATCAAGTGGTATCAGAACTCAAGGTTGCTCAGTGAGAATTTTTCGTTAATCATAGATTAGATTACTTTTCATTACCTACAGCAAATAGAAAACCAAAAAAAATAGTAGTAGATCACCCTGTCCAAACCCGTCTTACCATCGCAATTTTCCTTTTCAGTATATTGCTTTGTTGAACTTTCGGTTGCATCGTCGTGTCCTTTGCTGGTCTTAGTATCAGTTCCTTTAGAGTTTTGAGTTCTATTTACGTTTGGTCTCACCGTTGTGGTTGGGATTGATCTACCACGGCAAGGGAATACAAGGGGGGAGGAGAACACCGACTTCAATCAGGAATCGAACTCACCATCGAGGGAAGCTTTGCTCTAGTTGGTCTCGGATAGAACTCAGGCAGGACCCAGTTTCTGTTCCAAGGAGATTTTGGATTCAACTAGGAACATCCAAAACGTGGTCTTCGCAAAAAAAGAAACAAAGAAAATAAGAAGAAAAAAAGAGAGAGCTAACTTTTGCATACGACCTTCGATTGGGGCGTTTCTTGATCCGTTGGAAAGGGAACGAGAAGATACATAGAAAAAAGCGAAGTCTAGGAAATCTAAAATTTATCATATACGTCGTTTAGGGCCTCAAACAGGGCCTGTAAGGTCGAAAAAATTCAACTTTCTCAGAATTCATTCAAAATTTACAGGGACCTTTTACAAGTGATTCTAAGGTGCCCTGTGAAGACAACATCCTTTTCTGAGCTTCTGAACTCCATGTGCGCGACGTTCTCTAAGACTTCTATGCGGTGTTTTCGTTTTGTGTTCTAGGCTCGCATCTCTAGTACGATCTAGCCTAGGACCAATACTAACCGACGTTGAACGATTTTTCAGCTTGTATTATATGATTTGATTATTGCTACTTCTTACTACCATACTTGAGCCTTCCCAGCTACACCTTTTCTACACTGTACAGGCTGAGCTTTACTTAGCAATCGTTCCACCCAATCCTCAGAGATACATTGGCATCGCTGGAAGCCGATCACCCCTGTTTGCTTGGTAAGAATTGGTAAGATTTCGATAGAAGACTTGACTGTAAGCGACTTTTGAACCACCTCATCCTAGTAATTGTTGTTAGGGACATATTCTTGTATTTTGCTAACAATAGCAGGTACTGCAGAGTTGATGGATGAGGATACATCTCATACTCCTCGTACGAAGGCAATCGTACAATATTTTCTAGCACCTCATGAACCTTCGTACGGAGGGTCTTGAGGAGAATGCCAACCCTCATCCCCATCCATACCATATTCAATAGTTCAACAACAGTGGTAAGTTGAAGGAACACGGAGGGTGAGAATACACTTTTCTATGGATTCCTACCACGATTATGTTGACTGTGATGTTGTGCCTATTCAAGTTTGTTCATTGTTATTAGAAAGGCTTTGGCAATACAATACTGATTGTGTGCATCATGTCATTGTTATTAGAAAGGCTTTGGCAATACAATACTGATTGTGTGCATCATGGTAGGAATAACCAATACTCTCTCATGTTTAGAGGAAAAAAAATTGTGCTGCATCCTATGACTTCCGAACAAATTGTTAAAGATGAACTTGTTAGAGCTAGTAGGGAGAAAAGTCTAAAGAATGCTAAGAGCGAAAATTAGATTGTAGCAAAAGAGCTTACGCAACATAAGAAGAAAGAATCTAAATCTGCTCATGGGAAGAAAAAGGAAATTCAATTAAAAGGTACTAGTTTTCTTGCTACCAAATTTGATATGACTGAATTGGATGCTACTAATTCTATTTGCTATGCATTTGTTTGCAATGCCGCTTTGTTTTCATTTGAGGAGATACCATCTTTTTTGCCTCCTGCTGTCACTAACATTTTGCAGGTGTACAAAGATGTCTTTCCGAAGGACATACAACCGGGATTGCCACCGCTTTGAGGAATTGAGCATCAAATTGATTTAATTCTTGGTGCATCATTACCCAACCGCACACCATACAGGATCAATCCAGAAGAAACTAAAGAAATTCAGCGCCAAGTTCAAGAATTGCTTGATAAAGGGTCTGTGCGTGAATCGCTTAGTCTTTGTGATGTTCCAGTCATTTTAGTGCCTAAGAAAGACGGATCATGGCGCATGTGTGTAGATGTAGAGCAATCAATAATATCACCATTAGGTATTGTCATCCTATTCTTAGATTAGATGATATGCTTGATGAATTGAGTTGCTCTGTTGTCTTCTCCAACGTTGATTTGCGTAGTGGGCAACATCAAATTCGCATGAAATTAGACGATGAATGAAAAACAGCATTTAAAACTAAGTTCGGGGTATATGAGTGGTTAGTAATGCCTTTTGGCTTAACTAATACACCTAGCACCTTCATGAGACTAATGAACGAAGTTTTGCATGATTTCATTGGTAGATTGTGGTGGTTTATTTTGATGACATACTGCTATATAGCAAATCACTAGAGGAACGTATTGGCTATTTTTAATGCTTTACATGGTGTACGTTTATTTGGTAATCTTGAGAAGTGCACCTTTTGCATCGATCGAGTCGTGTTTCTTGGCTATATTGTCACTCCACAAGGAATTGAAGTTGATCAAGTGAAGGTTGAAGCAATACAGAGTTGGCCAACTCCTAACACAGTCACACGGGTGCGGAGATTTTTAGGACTTGCTGGATTCTATCACCGCTTCGTGAAGGATTTTAGCACCATCGTTGCACCATTGAATGAGCTCACCAAGAAGAACGTGCCAATTGTTTGGAACACTGCACAAGAGAGCGCCTTCATCATGTTGAAAGATAAGTTAACACATGCACCACTACTCCAACTCCTAATTTTAATAAGACTTTTAAACTGGATTGTGATGCTAGAGGAATTGGTTTAGGTGGTGTGTTATTACAAGAAGGTAAATCTATAACATACTTCAGTGAGAAATTGAGTAAGTCTAGTTTGAACTATTCTACTTATGATAAGGAGTTATATGCACTCTTTCGAACCTTAGAAACTTGGCAATATTACTTATAGATTAAATAATTTGTTATACATTCTGATCATGAATCCTTAAAGTATATTCCAAGTCAAGGTAAACTGAACTGCAGACATGCAAAGTGGGTTGAATTTATTGAGTCTTTCCCTTATGTCATAAAACACAAGAAGAGAAAGGAGAATATTATTGCTGATATTTTGTCTCGGAGATATACCATGCTTTCACAATTTGATTTCAAAATATTTTGATTGGAAACTATTAAAGAGCAATATGTGCACGATGCTAATTTTATGAATATATTGTTGAAATTAAAGAAGGGAAAATGTGGAATAAATTCTTCATTATAGCTAACAAGCTATGCATTCCAGCTAGCTTCGTTCGTTTGTTGTTGTTATAGGAAGCGCATGGAGGTGGCCTGATGGGACACTTTGGCATGAAGAAAACAGAGGATATACTGACTGATCATTTCTTTTGGCCGAATATGAGACGGGACATCGAGCGCTACGTTGCTCGCTACACTATATGTCAAAGAGCTGAGTCACGACTTAATCCTCATGGTTTATACACACCTTTACCTGTTCCTAGTGTTCTGTGGGAAGATATTTTGATGGATTTTATCTTAGGATTGCCTAGAACAAAGAAGTGGAGGGATAGTATACTCGTGGTTGTTAATAGATTTTCTAAGATAGCACACTTTATACCATTCCATAAGAGCGATAATGCTGCTAATATTGCTGATTTATTCTTCCATGAAGTTATTCGCTTGCATGGTGTGCCTAATACTATAGTTTCAAATCGTGATGCTAAATTCCTTAGCCACTTTTGGAGAACTTTATGGGACTAAGTTATTATTTTCTACTACATGTCATCCCTAAATTGATTGGTAAACTGAAGTTGTGAATAGAATTTTATCTACAATATTTAGGGCTGTGTTGAAAAAGAATTTAAAAATGTGGGAAGAATGGTTAGCTTATATTGAGTTTGCTTACAATCAATCATTACATTCTACTATAAAGATGTGCCCTTTTGAAGTTGTTTATGGTTTTGTACCTCGTGCTCCTATCAATTTAACATTTATTCCATCTTCGAAGAAATTGAACTTTGATGCTAAACAACGCACTGAATTGATTTTAAAAATGCATGAGACAACGAAGAAGAATATAGAGCGCATGAATGCTAAATATAAAATTGCTGGTAGTCACGGGAGAAAACATTTAACTTTTGAACCTGGAGATCTTGTTTGGTTGCACTTGAGAAAAGATAGGTTCTCTGAATTGAGAAAGTCAAAATTGATGCCAAGACCCGATGGTCTTTTCAAGGTGTTAGAAAAGATCAACGATAACGCATACAATCTTGAGCTACCTACAGATTTTGGATTTAAAGCCATACTTGGGAAAAGAGGACGAACTTGCGTCGCGGACGACTCAAATGCAAGAAAGGGAGTATGATGAGGACATCCCTCCCATGGATATAACCATGTCTACACACACAATTCATCCACAGCAAGTGTTGCAAGGTTCACTTACTCAAGCTCGTACTCGCCAACTTAATTACCCAGTAAATTTGTTTCTAGGTTTGTATGTTACTGAGAATAGACCACTGCCTAATGCAAGAGATTTAATTGTGCTTAGGAACATGGGAAAGGATGAGAAGAGAGGCATGTGGAGTCATGGACATGCATGGAAGGCACAATGGAGGTCACCACGTCACTTTGGGGCTGAGTCAAGCAAGAATTGGAGTTGGGTTCGTTTTGTAATAAGATTCGAACTGCCGCAATAGTATCAAGTTCAAACGGACGTAACTTCTTCATACGTACTCTGTTTTGGACATTCTTGGATTTCATGGAAGGCTTATCAAGTATAATTTCCAACGGATTCAACCTCATCTTCAAATGCCATCCGAGCCGATCACAATCATTAAAAGAGTCCACATCTATTTCTGAGGTTAAGTTGAAAAGGGTGTTGCGCCACCTCTATTTGGGCCCATGGGCCTTGTAACCCTAGGAACGTGCGCCTACTTTCCTGGCCACCACGCTTGGTTGTCTCCCTATAAAGGAGTCGCCACCTCCCTTTTCTAAAACTAGGATTTCGTTGAGTTTAGGTTTAGCCATTGTACAAACTTCTGTTCTTCAGTTGTGTCAGACGACCACCTGTCAAAACTGTCTTAGGGATCCCACCTTTATTTTTCAATATCGTCTACACTAAAATCTTATTCACAATATCAGTTGTCTATATCTTATTCTTGCTAGTTCTTCGATTGCTCGTAGAGATTGAACTTCGTGTTCAAATTGATTGCTCTTCTAACTGGATCAATAACATCTCGGAGTTGGTTCAGCGATTGCTAAGGCGCAAGCGTCGTCATACAGTTGTAGTCGGATCGCGAGAGTCACCTCCACCAAAATTAATAGTTATCAATCTCATCGAAAAATTGGGCTCCCCCGTCTTCATCACCCACACCACAAAAACTAGCTGTTGGAAGAAAACCCCCCTAAAAATCAAGATTTTTTGTAGTTCCGCTGTTATAAAATCGAAACTATCGCTCCCCTCACAACGGTCAGTAAACTAGTCGTTATCAGCGAAATCGATAGTTTTACCATTTATTTTTCGGTACTTCTAATCATCGGAAGCACCCGTCACACACATACGGAACTACCGCTCTCACGGAGAGAAGACCACCACGCAGGTGTCTCTCTAAAAAAAATGTACCGCAGAATTTTTGAAACTTTCGAAGTCCGATAGTAATACTCACATAGAGCCGGTACTTTCGATTTCCGATAGTACCGCGCCACACAGGCCGGTAGTACTAACTTTCGGTAGTACAACGCAACACATGCCAGTAGTGCCGCAAACTAATCGGACCACTCACACAGGCTGGAACTTCCAACAATCGGTAGTACCGCACAACACATGTTGGTACTTTCAATCTTCGGTAATACCGTGCAACACATGCCGGTACTTCCGATCTTCGGTAGTATTGTGCAATAAACACCGGTAATTTCGATTTTCCTGACAAATGCAGTTACTTCAACAGATTTTGCAAAACACATTTGCAAACTATAGTATCATGCACACAAGAATCATGCACACATAGGATCACATGCAGAAAGGAGAGACTTCGACTAGCGTTGTCCCCTTATCCAACTAGGTAAAACCAATTAAAAATACTAGAAGTAGTTGATCGGGTATAAAATAAAAAGTTCATTGAACAAACGTAAACGCATTGGGAACCCCAAAACTTTTATTGCAAAGAATGAGAATGTTCAAATGTAAAATTTACGCAATTGGTCAATATTCCAAGAGTTGAAAAGAACCTGGCTATCTTCCATGGCTAGTCGTATAGAGACTGGTCGTGTGACCTTGACTACAATGTAAAGATCTTCTCACTTGGAAAAAAGTTTGTTCTGATTAGACTGGAATTAGATTTTCCTCAATACCAAGTCACCTACAGTAAAGCTGCGAGGTTGGACCTTACGATTGTAGTACTTACATATGGCTTGCTGATAGATTGTTGATTGGATTAATATTTGGTTCCTTTTTTCTTCGAGCAGGTTGATGTCATTCACTTGAAACTGCTCTTAATTGGATTTTTAGTTCTGGAGAAAACATGGCTTAGGCTCCGAAGACTAAGAAAAAGAGAGTTTCTCCTGTTGCCCAATTAGGAGTCGTGCGAATTGCCCATAACACCGTAGGGGGTTCCTATACCCAAGCCCCCAAGAGCTTTACTAGCTGATCGAAGACATGGGTTTAATCCCTTGCATTATTTGGCCATTCGCGCGCTCAACCGCACCATTACTTTGAGGGTGAGCGACTGAGGCATGGCAAAACTTGGTACCAAATTGATCAAAAAACTCCTGGAATTTTATACTAGAGAATTGCTTACCGTTGTTTGTAATGATATGACTTGGGACTCCAAACCGTGTAATTACACTTCTCATCATGAACTATTTTGCTCCTTTCGTTGTTATTTGAGTTACTGGTTCGGTCTTTATCCATTTTGTGAACGTATCAATAGTGACAAAAAAGAACTCAAAGCCCCCCGCCGCTCGCAGAAATGGTCCCAGGATGTCTAAACCCCAGGTCGCAAATGGCCATGAAAGATGAATCGTTTGAAGAGTCTACGTTGGTTGGTGTATTTGCCAGCTATGAAACTAGCATTGTACACATTTCTTAACCAACTATTTGGCGTCATTGAGGGTTGTTGGCCAGTAAAAACCTTATCGAAAGGCTTTACCGACCAACGTTCTGTAGGAAACATGCGCTCCACAAATGCCTCCATGTATATCATTGAGGAGTTGCAACCCTTCTTTCTGCACTATACATCGCATGAGAACTTTATGAGTGCTCCACTTGTAGAGTACCCCTTCAACCAAGGTATACATTTTGACTTTACGGGGCAAATGATCTGTTTCCAAATTGTCCTCAGGTACAAAATCCTTTTGAAGATACTCGTAAATGGTTGACATCCAAGTATCTTCGTACTCAATAGATGACATCTCATTAGGAGTTGTCTCTGGTCTTTCAACCAAAGGCGACTTCCAGAGTTGCTCTAAGAAGACTCTTGATAGTACTAGCGATCGGGAAGAAGCTACTCGAGCTAACTGGTCTGCAAGAAAGTTATCCTTTCGAGGATTATACTGTAATTCGAGACCAAAAAAGTGATTTTCTAGCTTGCGAACTCTCGACAAATATTGAGACATGGTCGAACTCGAGTATTGATACTCTTTGCCGACCTGATTTCACGACTAGTTGAGAGTCTCCTCTCACGAGTAGTCGACGAATCCTGAGCGCTTTAGCGGCTCGTATGCCAGCCAACAAGCCTTCATACTCAGCCACTTTGTTCGTAGCTAGAAAGAGTAATTGAATATCGTACTTTAAGGTCTCTCTCATAGGAGATTCTAAGACCACCCTAGCCCCTGAGCCACTTAATGTAAGTGACCCATCGAAGTATATCATCCATAGGTCGTGGAAATTGTACTGTTGGAGATCCTAAATAGGTTCAGGATTTGTCCATTCGGTGACAAAGTCTGCCAAGATCTGGGATTTAATGGCCGTTCGAGACACGAAATGGAGGTCGAACTCCTCAAATTCCACTAATAGAATCACACACTTAACAGGTTTGAACAATTAAGGTCTGAATTATACTTTTCGAGTTAGATACAATCTCAATTTGTATTGGATAATCATTCTGCTCTCCAAGTGGGATATGATCTTTACTCGTGTTAGATACTTTTCGAGTTAGATACAATCTCTATTTGTATTGGATAATCATTCTGCTCTCCAAGTGGGATACGATCTTTACTCGTGTTAGATAAGGATCCGATTGGAGCTGCCACCTCTCAAACCCTAGCACACTGATGCATGATGTTCCATCCCTAGATGTGTGGACTTCGGTAGAGGTACTGCTGCAACTGTGGTATTGAATGGGACGATCGCAAGGAGGAGACATGGCTAGAGGGTGATCGACTACTTTCACTACACCGATACGCGCTATGTTGAACTGATATTTCAACTCTACTTCTGTTGACTCTAGTGGTAATGATCGTGATCTCTTACTCGTTTGGTATTCTGGTTTACACGGTAGAAAATTTTAATCTGCACTAGTATAGTCTAACCGTATCTCAATAATTCATTGGTTAGTATGGCCTCACATCTTGACATATGGTGATATCTCCTTCCTCCCCTTTTCCTTCCCCACATCTTTTCCCCCTCAAACTCCCTCTTGTCGCGACGCCTAGTAGCATCCCCCTTTCCTCAGCCTCAAACTCAAAAGAATTCTTGTTTTCATTTCCCCTAGGTTTTTGAATAGGAAGTATTTTTAACCATTTCAAAAGTTTTTGAATCTAAAGATCTTTGAACCAAAATTTTTGAATGGAAATTTTCAAACCAAAAGTTTTTGAATTGAAAGTTTTTGAGCTGAAAGGTTTTTGAATTGAAAGTTTTGAGTTGTAAGTTTTTGAACTGAAAGTTTTTTAATTGAAAGTTTTTGAACCAAAAGTTTTGATTCATACAAAAGTCTCAAAATTTTTTTGTGTTAGAGGAGAAGGAAGGGGTGGGAAAAGGGGAAGAGAAGGGGGAGTGAAGGGAGAGGCACCACATGGCAACACCTGGAGGTGTCCGCAGCCAAAGGTTGGTGAGGGTAGCCTCAAAATAGTAGTATGAGCATTGTATATCAATCCGTTCCAAGGCCCGATTATGTATGGACACTTCCTAAATGAAAACCTATTATAGGATTGCCAGTGCACAAGACTCATTAGCTACTTTAGTCATATATTGCTTATTTATGCGTGAAGGGGACCTCCTCCGCCTATATAAAGAGGGTAGTGGCTCTCATTATACACATAAGCCTATGCGTAGAAAGATCGATAAAAGAGAGAAGGTTAGGACTACATCATGTGTTCTTGTATATTATTTCTACTGCTTAAAAGAGGAAGTTAGTAGTGGTGGTTCTTTTGCCTCTTTTAACTTCCCATTGCATATCCCTAAAAATTTCTAACAAAAACAAAAAATAATCTACTAAAAAATAAATTTCATCATCCTAAAATTCTCTAACAAGAAAAAACAATAGAGTTTGCCTGAGTGCGCAGCAGAGCTGAGGGATACAAAGCGAGCATGTGGGTCAGGTAGACTAATCCTGATAATATCAATTTAACTACTAGGATAATATGGTTTTTTGAAGCAAAGCGCAAGCATTCGGCTAGTTGATTATTATTTATGAGTTAAGGAGTTAACCGCGAATATACTAAGGGGGTGATCAGAATAGCAATGGCTTTTGGCTTTTGGTTGAAAAAACACTGTAGCTGGTTGAAAAAACACTGTAACTGAGTTAATAGATAGTGTAGTAAATAGTGAAAAAAAACTAAAGTTAGAAGCTGAAGCCGAAAATAAACCAAACCGATCACCCCTAACTCCCAGCTAATTTTGCCTCGCAAAAGGACGTATAAGATTTCGCATGGAAAGCGTCAGCAGGAGATCAAAAGGACCACCACGTGCTTCCACGGTTCCACCGGATCACAATTTGCCTTCGTGCTAGGCCACCCTATTCTGTTCTGCCATCCCAAGCAAGCAGCGACCCCGCTTCAGCAAGGGAAGAAAATGGCGGCCGCCACCCAGCCCGCCCTGCGGTTCCCGCCTCCGCTCCTCTCTCCCCGTTTCCTCCGCCTCACGGACACCCAAACCCCAAAACTCCCCATCCCCATCTCCACACCCAACCACGCCGTCCACCTCCGCTGCCACCTTTCCCACTCCCCCACCTCCGAACCCCAACCCCAAGGCTCCCTCCGCATCGCCTTCGCGTGCGGCGGCGCGGGGGGCCACGTCTACGCCGCGCTCGCGCTCGCCGACGAGCTCCACGCCTCGCTCCCCTCCTCCTGCTCCCTCTTCCTCGGCGCCCCTGCCCCGTCCCTCGAGTCCGCCGCCGTCGCCGCCGCCTCCTATCCCTTCGCCACCGTCCCACCCTGCCTCCCCCGCGCGCTCTTCGCCGCGGCGCTGCACCTCCGCCGCTTCCGCCCCGACTTCCTCGTCGCCGCCGGCGGCCCGCCCGCCCTCCCCGCCTGCCTCGCTGCGCTCCTCCTTGGCTTCCCCTTCGTGCTCCAGGACCAGGACGCCGGTCCCGCCCCCGCCACCCGCCTCCTGGCCCCCCTTGCCCGCCGCGTCTTCCTCGCCTTCAACGCGCCCGTCCGCCTCCTCCCCAAGCGCAAGTGCGTCGTCTACGGGAACCCCGTCCGCATGTCCATCCGCAAGTGCCGGGTGTCCAAGGCCGCGGCCATGGCGCGGTTCTTCCCGAGGACGGGGCTGGTGGGCGAGGAGGGCTCACAGGTCGTGCTCGTGCTCGGTGGGACGGTGGGGTCGCCGGAGATCAATGTAGCGGTGTTGAATATGTACTACGAGATGCTGAGGGAGAGGAGGGACAGGTACATCATATGGCAGACGGGACCGGAGGGGTTCTGCGAGATGGAGAGCCTCGTCAGGGGCCATCGCCGGCTGTTTCTTACCCCGTGAGTCCAGTTTCCTTCCTTTGGTTGACCTTCATTTTGATTGCAACTTCAAAGTGTGATGGGATCAACTAACTAGATTGAATGATTGATGATGTTGGTCTTAGGATGCATGTGGACATCTAGCTGTTAATTATATTTTTTTTGTGTGACTAGTTTTTACATTTCTGACTGTATTAATGGGAATTTGACAAATTGTGTATAACTTAAGATGGTCAACTATTCTTATTCCTTAAATTAGATGAAGATCCACCTTGTATGATAACTAGCACTAGTCAATATTTAGAACTAGGAGAAGATATCACATGAGAAGAATTCAGTGAACTACTGGGGATGATGTCCTAGAAGAACCATTCATGACAGATATCGGGAATTAAGATGATGCCACTTCTAAGCTTGTGGTCTTATAGCTTGTCTTTTCACTTCCTCTAGTCTTTACTCATTCTCTCTCTCTCTCTCTCTCTCTCTCTCTCTCTCTCTTTCACAGAAATAATCTTTAGGGAAATACCCTCTCTTTTGTTCCTTACTCTTTCCCTACAATATATATTGATAGTTAAGGGCCTCCCTTCTGAGTTCTGACATTACCTTAAAAAGAGGCAGAAATATTGTTGAAGTGAACACAATTTCTAGTATTGGTTTGTTCTGTAAACTCTAATCCATTCTCAAATCATTCAGTTGATTGTTTATTTTTTAATCTGCATTTGGAGATTGTAGCTTGCATGTTATAATTTCAATACCACATCACCACGATATAAATCTATGGCATGTCAATGACATGTTCTTCTAGATTGCATTTGTTTAATGCTTGAGGTACTAGGGTGGTTGAGATTGAAAATTGTTCTTGTTTTTCTAGCTTGTTGTCAGTTCTGCATACTGATATATGTCATTTCTTCTTATGAAGGTTCTTGCATGAATTGGACATGGCATATGCTGCTGCTGACGTTGTAGTTTCTCGAGCTGGTTCAATGACTTGCACTGAGATATTGGTCACTGGGAAACCGGCAATTCTGGTATCATACATCTCATAGAGTTATTGCTATGTGATTCCATTTGTTTTCAATAGATGTACTTAGTAGGTTGTCTACCTTTGTTGTGTTCCAAACCAAAAAACACTTAGCTGTTCTGTAATGAAGATTCATCTTGTGATAAAGCTTAACAAATTACCATATGGTAACATGTTTAGAGCACTGAAAATTAAAGACAAAAGGAAAAAAGTTCTAAATCTTGATACATAGAACATTCCATTTACAGGCAATACCGCAATAAGTAATATGCATTCCTGCATGTTATTCATAAGTGAGTACAGTGCTGTTGTGCCAAAAGCCTTAATAGATTATTTGGGAAGAAATCACCGGGCTTACAGAACATAAAATCATGTAGTTCTCGTGATCTTTGATTTGTGCTACAAAATTTTGGAATGACATCATGATGGACCAGCCATTCTAGATCAGCCCATTTCTCAGAGCAAACTGCCCTTGAATTCACATCATCAATGATACCCATATGTTACATTGAAAATGAGAATGTATGATACATTCAATCATGTACCATTATAAACTCTTATCTCCTCATCTATGGGCTGACTGGAAAGGTCTTCTCAGGCCCATGAAATGATCAAAGCCGTGGTGCTGTACCAAAAACTACCCTGCTGCAAATACGATTGATTTAAAGTTAATCCAAAAGGTGGACTGATAAATGTGCATATATTGGCTGAACTGCAAAAGTTTTTACAGTAGTCACCATTCATTATAAGTTTTATCCTTTTTTAAGACTTTCATTGCGCAAGTTTGTTCAAATCAAATTTTGCCTCCTCCTTTCAGATACCCTTGCCAACAATTGTGGATGACCATCAAACAAAAAATGCATATATCATGGCTGATGTCATGGGAGCAAAGGTTATAACGGAAGATGAACTTGATTCTAGTAGTCTAACATCTATAATTGATGAAGTTTGTGGTACGTGGCATCTGCACTTAGTTTCATTACTTATTCATGCTAATGTCAAACATGGAAAATTCAGAATTAATTGTACCACCTTTTCTCTGCAACATCAGAATTGATTTACTAGATGGACACAGAAATCTGCACATTATTCAATATTTGTTAGTTTTCAGTACCTCCAACCAGGGCATTTTTTACTGGCTGGTACGCCAGTGACGATCATGATGTTTGCTAGCCATTGTTGCTGATTATGTATAGTATGTCTAACTACACTGAGTCACTGAATGGTGTGTTATGCTGTGAACATCACTCATTGTATTACTGGTTGTTTGGGTAAGTCATCAGTTTCTCACTTTCTGTGGACTTGAGTGAAACCTTCTGATATGGCTAATTTTCTGAGGATGGTTGCGGTGACGGGTAAGCGGCGGAAGTAGGGTGTGTTGAGAATTAGGGTTCGATCGCAAGGGGTAGCGAGGAACAAGCTCTCATCTGAGATTTTCACCGGCCAGATCTGCTCCTTTAAGCTTAGATAGGATTACTTCTTTCTTGCCTCCCTAAGTTACAACTTAGGCCCCTTTAAATAGTACGTAGACCAAACTGTCTTTTTCGATGTAAATTATCCTATTACAACTCTGATACAACGTAAAAGTATTACTTTCCTGTTGGTCTGATGTGTTGCCATCGGAGTCCACGTGTGTTGACGCTTGCCTTGTTTGGAAGACCAACTCGACCAGTCCGAACGTTCCTTAGCCGTTGGTTCGGCTAGTCCGATCATTACCGTCTCGGTCCGAACTTCGCCGCCTTGGTCCGAACATTCCCTCCTCAGTCCGAACTTCCTGGCCCGTGGTCCGAACTTCCTCGCCCCCCTCCTCTTCCTCTCCTCTTCCTCCGGCCAGCACCCGGCTCGGCTCTCCCCTCCTCCCCTCGCAACCGGCCCCTTGGCCCTCCCCTGGCCTCCTCGCGCGGCAAGCAGCCAGGCGGAGCAGGGGAGCGGCGGCTGGCTACAAGGCGGCAACGGGAGCTCTGGAGCGGGGTGAGGGGCGCTTGGTGCTTGCGGGGACGCGGCAGCAGGTGACGACGGCGAGCAGAGGCAGTAGCAGCCAGAACAGCGGCAACGTAGGGGAAGAGGAGGCGGTGAGATGCAGCTAGGGGAGTGGTGGCGCCGGCGGCTAGCCGACGGTGGTGGCATGTGCGCAAGCGGCAGCGCGAGCACGGGGGAAGGTAAGAGTCGAGAGAGTGCCGCTTGCGTGCACGGGGGAAGGTAAGAGTTGAGAGAGCACGGGATAAGCAAATGCCAAATTTGCTTCCTCTCCCTCCCATCATCCCTCTTAGGTCACGATATGGGCCGGGCTGGGCCTCCACGGGCCTTAGGTGTTACAGATAGCTGACCTAACAGAATACATGAGCATCTAGCAAATAATTTAGATTATATTGGATTGCCATGATTGGGCCATGACCAATTGTCTGATCACTTCATAGATGTCCAAAAATCTTGAATAGATTTCGATGATTTTTTACTGTTTGTATGAAACCTGATATTCATGATTTTTTTGTTCATATAAGACATTTATTTCCTGGTGATCATCTTGTTTCTTCGTTCAGACTGATGTTTCCTTAGCCATTCTCATTATGCAGGTGATGAGAAATTGATGGCAGACATGTCTCAGAAGGCACTAAATGCAGCCCGACCTAATGCTTCTGCTGATATTATTCGTCACATTTGTTCGCTGGTTGGCTCATCCTACCCAACATAAATCTCGTACACGTTACAAGTACTCTTCATTGCACTAGTGCGTGTGCTAGTGTCATTTGCTGAGTTGCTGTGCGGCAGAACATCTCATTCTTGAGGTCAAAACTGAAGATCTAAGTAATACCTTTCATGATTCACTTCAATGATGAGTGATGACAAAGCAATTTGGGCTCAGAAAGATCGTAAATGGTGCCTCCAGGTAGCGTTCACTTTGTCTATCACCTTTATTGTTATGGCCTATGATCCCGGCGAGGTACAGTAGCAGGCGTGTGAACAGCACGCAGCAGTGCAGCGTGCACGAATAGTATTTGTGCGGTATTGTAGCGCACATAGCGACGCCATCAATTTGGATGATTCGATAGCATTGACAATATATCGCGGATTAGGAATATAATAATTAGTTTCCTTATTATTTTGGTTTATTTTCTTTTAGATTTATTTCATATATTAGAGATAAGTTTTCTATTATTATGATTAGTTTTCTTAATATAGAGATATGTTTCTTAAAAGTCAAGTTTAACTATCCTTATAAAAGGGACAGTATTGTATTGTTATCATTAAGCAATGAATAAACAAAGTTCCTAGTCTCCATTTTCTTCTAAAATCAATTCTCAGAGCTTCTCTACTATGTCAGGGAAGAGCTCTGCTAGTGGCTAGATGAGGGCGAGTGTTCTACCCTTGGTCTTTGGACCCGTACCCAATCACCAATCACAACATTTATTAATATACTACTTTCTGAGTAAAGATTTTCGTAAATGAGTGATGCAAGAAGCTTGCCTCTTGCTAACTGTAGAAAAAACCTCATAACTGAGAGCATGCAGTGAACTTATTGTATAGTGTGACACAATTTCTGAATGAAAAACCAATTTAGGAGAATTGTAGTTTGCATTTGCCTCGTTGCAAAAGCTTCTTTCTCCCAGTTGATTTGGATGGCTGAACTACTTCCTGAAGCTATCATTGAGTTATCCTGAGAACAGTTAAATATATTAAAGGTAGTTGTTTACAAGGCTAGAATGCTGAGGATCACTGTGGGGAAAAAAATCAGGGGTCACATTTCTGTTCCCCAGATTGGTGTTTCTCTAATTTCTAATCGTGTCAATTTGTCATCAGATATTTGCATCATATGGTCCTTTCTCATCGGCGCAAATGCATACTTGAGTACTTGACAGTGTTAAAGACTCATTGACCGATAATTATCATATGATAGTAGTATATCTGAGTTAGAAAAACTGCGAAGTATGAGATTTGCAATTTGTTGACAAATGGGCATAATATGATCGACTGAAATTGGCTTAAAGCATCTTTGTCATGTCACTAGGCATCTAGGCTTACATACCTCCTAATGTAGTGGTAAGAGGTAGAAAAGGTCCTTTTTCAGGCCTTGTTTGTTGCAGTGCAATAAATTGTAAAGGTCAAGAAAGTGAGTTTGTCAGTCATCATGCAGATAACCATACGTTAGAACCCACATTTGTTCAACAACAGCTCAACAAGGCACCTAAACTGTAGCATTCTCACTCATATCTTAGACATAAATAGACAAATTCCTCATGATAGCTCAAACTTGTTATTGTTATTGATTTATCATGGGATGCATAACACTGCTAAGTGTACATTTCTTTTGAGGTGACTAATCTTCAGTGAGCTGGCATATTTAGAAAAAAACTATTTTGCAGCAACATCCATGAAAGGAAAGTAAAATGTGATCCATGATTATTCAGCGGTAATCCGTTTGACAGTGTTCTGGCCTTAAATACGAGTATATGATGGCCCAACAACATTTTCCTACATGAATAAATTTTCTTCTCTGATTCAGATGACTGGTGTGGTTTTTGCAATGACTTCAATGCAAACTGCAATGCTCTTTAGTCTAGTTTCCCATATAGTAATCATGTATTTGTTTGTAATAGTTGACAAGGGCCTTGTAGTTAGTAATACAGAGCACCTTTTGTGAAGCGATTGAGTACTTCATTGTGTCCCTGTAGAAGCCTTGTAGTAGTTGGTGCGCATGCATAGGAGTCAACACTGTTGACTAAACATATCCGACACTGGAGAATATTGCGCACTTTTTACCACTGAAGGCAACTATAGTTGCTAAATCTTTTTATTGCATGAAACTGAAGCATTTTTGTTTACCTTTCAGGTTTTTACTTGAAGCAAGATGAACTCTTATTTCATGCAATTTTTCACTTATCTTTTGGTGATTTCAAATTAGATAAGCTAAAAAATGTTCTGCCTTTTTCGCTCACTGAGGATTTCTAGCTCTATTATTTTTATGTTCTTTGGAGGCCTCAGAATGCTGTTGCAACTTGAGTGAAAGTGTATTGTCGTAGATGCCTAGGTGGAGTGCTTGGCTCGTTTCTTCAATTTAGTTTTTAGTTAAAACCCTGGAAGTTTGCAATGGTCTTTCATGAGCTTCCAGATGTTCAAGATGCTATGATTGGTAGGTCATATGCTAAAATCCAAATGGCATGATAATCATGCTTTTACTTTGAAGACATGGTGCAGTTGCTAAATCTGGTTAGGTGTCTTAATAGGTCTAGATATGTCTTTTGTTAAAATGAATTCATCAATTTCTTTTGTAATATTTAAACCCTAGGCAGCTCACGCGGACCATGATTCGTTACAGACTTGCAGGATGCCAGGTGCTAAGCGCCAATGCCATGGGTTTGCACCGAAAAGATAAATGACTGAAGTGAACTCCAGCGTGAACCTCCAGCACGGTTAGCCTATGTAGGATTGGGTCTGTTCTTTTGAACTGCGGTATCTGATTTTTGGCTGTTTGTGAGAGAGTACAGAGAGAGATTTGTACGTGATTTTGGGCAATATAAATGAAGTCACTGTAGTATGTACTATAATCAATTTGTAGATTTTATCTTGAAAAGTCACCTCGTTTGAAAGCTAGTTATGATAGAAAAACTAGTCACTATAGAATTATAGAAAAGTAGCTTTTAAAAGTCAAAAAGAAGAAACCATTCTCTTGACTGCAGCAGATTGGGGGGGGGGTGTTTTTTTTAATACGGTTTATAGCTTTTAGTTATGATTTATTAGTCTAATAAATAAATATAATGAATAGTAATTATTGAAAGAAGTAAAGCTAAAAGTCAGCTAAAAAGGTCAAAAAAAAAATAGGGAGCAGAATATAAAAGATAAGATCGTGCAAAAGATATAATGGGAAGAAATGCCGATTAGATAAAAGATGTGCAGAAGAGTGCACTGAGGTATGCCCATCCTGAAAGACCAAACTTGTACTGAGGTTGTGTGCCGATCCTGAAAGACAACTTGTACTTTGGTTGTGTGCCCATCCTGAAAGATAAAACTTGTTTTTATATAAAATTTCTCATCCAGCAGCTTGCAATGCAAGCAACGACAAATTTTAAGCAAAAAAAAAAAAAGGCACACGCTTATGCCATATATCTTCATAAAGCGAGGACACGAAAAGTAGGAAAATGCAAAGCTAACCAGATCACGCAGATAAGAAACCCAAGGATGATATTTGGCGCACAAGCAGATGAGAAATCCACGAATGACACTTAGGTAAGTAGCGAACGGCGATGGAATAACTTTTGTTATTGATATTCACCTAAATACTTTCCAGCTCTTTTAGTGATGATCTTAGAAACTCACATTCACTGCTTTTACAGAAAATACTAATGGATAATACAGATGTCAACAATATATAGTAACAGCAAAGCAGAATGTTTGAAACGCAAGTCTGGTAAGTACTACGGAAAGTGGGAGCAAACTTATTTGAAACATATACAGCAAATTATTTGAACTACGGTAAAACAGGCTGGGCAAATTTATTTGGCATAAAGTACATATTTGGATAATCGAAAATGAAATTCTCCCACAAACACTAAGAAGTATAATTGGCGATGAAAGAAGCTCTCAGACTCTCACTTGGCCCAAATCATTAATTGACAGCACTCGGCTTGTAGTCGATTATGAGGACCTTTTCTACCAAAGGCAAGAATTCATTTGCAAATTCAACGTGTGCTGGGTGTTCGATGTACTCCTTGACTCCTCCTGTACTTTCAAAAGTGGACTCGAAGACGTGTGTGAATCCCTGATGCATGTTCTCTATGCTCACATCAGTTCCCCTGCATACAAAGAGTACATATGGAAACTGACGATTTGAAACAACAGAGCATCGAAGTAGCAACTTTGCACAAAAAGAAAAACGATTTAAAACTTTCGAACCCCCCACATGCGATGCTTTGTTTACAAGGTTGTTAAGATTTGACAATGGATAAATTTGAGGGCATAGAGGTTGTGGTAGAAATGTTTAAACGAGCAGATACGACTTCTCGTAACATTATCATGGAAAGTACCGGTTTATTCTTGTTGCACAGCGCATAAATTAATATTGTCATGTACACTTTCGATTGCAAAGAAACGAAGGCATCGTAAGTCAAATCAGATGAAGCAAAATGCCCTACCGGAGCAACATAATTCGCGTTCAAGATGTCATGATATTTGTTACACTACATACAGATCGAAAATAGTACATTCGCGTTCAAGATGTCACACATTTGTTTACACTACATACAGATCGAAAATAGACCATCTAAGTCCGAATATATGTAATACAGAAAGCTCAAAGGACCTGCATCTGCGTGTGCTCATGTTTTGTACAGGGACCACATTCGCACCAAAGGTTGTACAACATAAAAGTCAAGGACTTCCTTATCCAATAGCTATTTGTGCAGAACTGAGACTTATTATTAGTTTTCTCCTTGAGATCCATTTGCCCTTCGAGTAGCTACAATTACATCATGTTAGTTTGACTTTGCTGAATTGAGCTAGCGCTGAGTCTCTGGATCCAAGAAAGCCAACTCGTTTACTACTTCATTGCATTCTATTAGACAAATCACAGCGCTCCAAACCCAACCGAACCCCAAACCAGGCACGCAATTCGTCGAGCATCTGCCGCGCGTCACGGAGACGCTGCCGGACAACTACAGCGATAGCGCACAAATTGGCAGAGGCAGGTAGGCGTATGCAAGAATTGGCGAGGAATCCTCTTCCCAAAAAAGAATTGGCGAGGAATCGAAGTTATGAGTAGCAGGCGGGTGGTGAGGGTACCAGTGGAAGGCCTTCATGGAGGGGACGCTGTTGACGAGGCCGGCGTAGCCGCGGATGAGCTGGTCCAGGCGCTCCGGCGTCACCTCCTTCTTGAACTGCGCCAGCAGGATGTGCTTCACCACGCCTCCACTCCCCGCCACCGCCGCCATCGTTCTCGGCTGCTCCTTCCTGCTTCTCTAGACCTCCCCTGCTATCCCTCCCCTGTTTGGTGGTGGTGGTAGTACTACTATGTTCTTCTCTAGCTTCTTGGCGACCGCATTATATAGTAGCTGTTTTTTTTCTGAGAGTTATAAAGTTGCTTTCTCAGAAGTAACAAGCGGACACACACGTAACACCCACTCGTACCCACCATACGGACATAGATGTATGGGTGTTCTCTAATATATATTTGAAAATGTTACAAAAATATAAATTATAAGTAACAGCTAAAAAGAATCCCATAATTACGGTGGATTGGTGGCGACAATCGTGGTGGATCACACATTCGTACCATGGGCAGGCGCTCGCTTCCCGCGAGACGACTCTGCGCATAAACAACGCTTTTGCGGATCACGGTGTCGTTGATTTCAGGAGCATGGAGACGTGCAGTTATCATATACGTGTGGTTTTAAAACCTTGAGAAATCTCTGTGCATGTGGCTATGAGTACTATAGTACTATACCTTATTTCTACCTACTATTTGTGCTAGTTTTGTTCACTTTTTCATATTGTCATTTGAAAGGATTTTAAAAGTAGCAGGCTGGTGGCACAACTTGTGTTATGCATTTTTAGCGGTGTTTGGGAAAGAAATGATATGAACTTGACACTCGGGTACCACACGGTTGGCGACACCATGCAACTCCAAGAAGCGCATAGCCCATGTGTGACTGTCACGATAGCCATTAGGCGATGTCTCTTATATCTTGGATGAATGCTTGTGCTGAATTGTGTTGGTTTATCATCTCAATTCATTTCATATCCTGTTGTAAGCATTTAGGCCCTAATTTCGAGGTGTTTAGTTTTTTTGTGATTATTGACTACTAATTGTGAAGACTAACTTTGTTTGGAGTGAAAATGAAATAAGTTAGGTATTGATGATGACATTGGGTGTTCTTGGTACTAGAAGGATATCCACGCGTTGCTGTGAGAATTTGTAGTGATTAATTTATTGGTTATATTGTTTGAGTAAATCAAGGCGAAATGTGGTTGAGCCTAAAAGAATTAGAAGGCAATGCAAATACGGAACATCTATGATACTCAATTTTTATCCAAAGGTTGTGAAAAATAGGAGTGATGTGGTTGCACGAGAGGAGAGAGAAATAGCATTGATTGTAGTTATTGAAGATTACTTGTTTAATATATTTAGATTCATGGATCCCCAAGTGACATAAATGATGCCAAAGTATGAGGATTAAGGATCTCGTGACTAGAAGTGATTAGAGGAGTTGAATTTGGATCATTTTGGTGATGGACTTGGTTTTTCTTTGGCCATACTATTAAGAGGCTCAAAGCTAGTAACTTGAGCTTAATGAGGTTGGGTAGTTAGTTATGGTGCACACTAGGTCTCTATACTAGTGGAAGCCAAGAAATCATGTGAAAATACGAGGGATGCAAAGGTTGTACATTTTCAGATTGGGTCGAAAAAATTTGTTTTGAGGCGGATAATCCGACTGGGTCGTACCAAGGTTGGATTAATATTCTAGTGGGTATGTTTTTGGAGTCTCGATGGGAGTTAGATGATTCGAGTCACCCAGAGTATGGGTCAGATCAATTTCCAGTAGACATGCACTTGAAGTTTCAATGGGAATTGGATAATCTGAGTGACCTAGAGCAATGTTCCAAAGTAGCGGCTTTCAAGGTTAAGTTTTGACCCGGATGATCCGTGTGGGTTGGATGATTGGTTGAATCAATTGTGTTGAGGATTGATTTAAGATGAAGTTGAGTTGAGTTGGATGATTTGAGTGGGTCGAAGTATGACCCCGATCAATTCTCCAGAGGATGGACTTCAGAAGTTTTGTACTAGCTTAGATAGTCCGAGTTAGATGGATAATCTAGGTGTGCCGGATAATCTAACTTGAGTTAGACAATCTGGATGTATACAACGACTATATTTTCAACCATTGGAATCGTTTAAGTCAGATTATCCAACTCAGTGTAAAATTTGAAAATCTTGTGTCTAATGGCTAGTTTTTGAGAGAGCTATATATGAAGCCTATGGGCATTCAAGTTAGCTCTCTAGGGACCCCACTTCTTCACCTAGCCTATTGAGGAGCTCAAGGGCACTATATGTCTACGATTATTTCCTTTCTCACTCATGAGAAAGGCCAAATAGTGGTTTCATTCACTCCCTGCAGAACAAGTGGACACATGGAAGAAGTGTTTTGATGCATTTTTGGCCAAGTTCTTTTCACCTAGAAAAACAGATGTTTTGAGGAACAAGATTTCCATCTTCCATCAATCTCCCGAGGAATCAATCATTGAAGCATATGAGAGATTCCAAGAGTACATACTGGCCTATCCTCACCATGGCATGGAGGACTAGCTCTTGATTCATGGGACTAGGAGTAACTAGAGCAAAGTCGCTCATCAACATTCTGCATGGAAATTTTCATTCTTGCTGCCTCGCATATTTGCAAGAAGTGAAATGGCAATATTTTTGAGCAAAAATGACATAGCTTTGATAGTTGGAAAAGAGGCTTCAAGATGGAGGTAGCTCTGTATTTGCATAGAGTGAATGATAGCTTGTATGAGGAAATTTGTAATTGGCTAAAGACTATATCATTACAGCTTTCTCGCTCTTGTACATATTGTAACTTATTTATTATTTAATATACCACAGTAGGAGCCTCTCATATTATTTTCCTTCAAAAAAAAGGATGGGAGATGGATAGATTGACTGCTCCCACAAGCCATCAAAGAGGAGTTCATCAAGTTGAAGAGATGGAATTGCTAGCATCAAAAGTAGATGCCCTGGTCAGAAGGATCGAAGCTTTGCCAAGTACACCTAAGCTAGTCAAGACCCTAGATGCAAGAATGGCATGTGAAGAATGTGGAAACATGGGACACATGGGAAGCCAATGCTAGGAGCAAGATGTCAACTATGTCAACACTTTGCGCTCCTAGAATCAATCCTATACACATTGGGATGGAAGAACCATCCCAACCTTAGCTACAGCAACATAGGTAACAATTTTGGTCCTCCTGCTCCTAACAATTCATTAGTTTCTCTCCCTCTCCCTCTCTCTCGATTCTTTCCTCAAGGAGCTCATCGAAGCATAATTTAAGATCAGTGAAAGCATCACTAAAAAGTTCCATGCAGTGACAAGGTCCTAGAAAATATTGACTCCAAGATTGAGGGCTTAGCATCAATCATCCAATAACACCTGAGCCACTCTAAGATGTTAGAGACACATATTGCACAACTTGCAACCTTAGTCCCTAAAAACTTAGCCGGATGACTACCAGGATAGCCGAAGCCAAATCCAAAGGAATAAGTAAATGCTACCACCACAAAGTCTAGGAAGAAAGGTGCTGTGTCAAATCATGCGAAGTTGCTTTGAGGTGAAGGAAATAACGGAGTCAAGGGAAGGTGCCTGGAAGCTTCATCGAGGGTATCTTGGTAGTTGGCCAAGTACCAGAGTTGGTGGCTTGATCAAAACTGCAGCGCAAGGAGGTGTGAAGGTGAAGCGGTTTATGTAAAGGAGAGCTGGAATTGCAAATGGATCTATCCCTAAGGTGTTTGCAGGTTGAATCTTGTAAGTGCTTTGAAAAGCATGCATATGTGTAAACCCCATGTTAGTTGGGGTTGATAGGTTTCCCTAGTTTCCTGAATGGGTTGGATCCATTAAGGGGTATGCATTGGTTATTTTGTGGGGGAGGAGCGGAGGTAGCTAGATCAAGGATTCTAGGGTTAGAGTTTCATCTTCCACCTTGATCTCTTTCCATGGTTGCAAGAGAGAGCTTGAGAGAGGGTAAGAGTGGTGTTGTGGCTGAACCTTGTAAATATCCATGAGCTTCTAAACACCTTGTTCTACTGAATCAATCAAAACTTTGCCTCAAATCATGTTCTTGAGTTGTGTTCTTGCTTTGCCTTGGTTGTTCTTGAGCTTGATCTTGCTTGTTCTAGCTCAACTCCATGCTTGATCTACCTTATTAGGACATGTGAGAATAGATCTAAAAGTCCTGACACCATAGATTCTCATGAACAAGAAGTAATTTGTGATTTAAGGTTTTGTGACAAAGATTCGATTCACTTTGGTTCGGTGACCTTGAGCCCAAGAACCTAGTAATTCTTAGTTGTTTTAGGTTTTTGGTGACTTGAACCAGTCTCACACAAAATTTGGAAGTGTTGAATAAGATTTGGGAAAGTTTTTGAGGTATGAGTTTTTGTCATGAGAGGTTCTCAGACAAAGAACAAGGGACCGATCAGACCGACCAGCGGTCACTCCAACCATTTACCGACGGTCAGATTAGCCACTAGCTTGTGGTCAGACCAGCCTCAGGTTGAAGTGTGTTGATTCTTGTTAGCTTGGGTTTCTTACTTTGTTTTTCCTAGTCTAAGTGGTGTGATATGATGTTTCTGACTGTCATAGTCATTGGGTGATGATTTAAATACCGAAGGGGTAAAATTTTTGGGAATCATTCACCCCCCTCTCTGATTGTCAGCACCAGTCCTACATTCTATTGCTGAACCTAAGCTCCTTCACTGACGGCACACCATTCCAAGTAGGAGAAATAATGGATAAGGTGGAAGGAAGCTACACACCTCTACACCGTCCTACCTCATGGCCATGCCTGACTGTCTTGCCTATAAATAGGGTAGCGGTAGCCCCACTCTCTTCACTACTTCCTCACACAACACAACTCGAGTTTGAGCAAGGGGGAGGTAGTTAGCTGTAGCTAGTTTGGAGAAGGGCATTCATTTGGCATGAATGGTCATTCGGTCGGCAGACGATGGAAGTTTGGTCGCTATTTTCATCGACCGAATCATGACTCGACCACTACATCATCCACAACTCCTAGAGTACTCCATTGGCCACTGCACGAATCACCTTCTTCCACGATCCACCGTCCACATTACGCAAAGGTGATGCCGTCAAAAATTTCAACAAGTCAATTCCCGACCAACCTTCGTGCAAGACATGATGCACAAGCTGTTCAAGAAAAGAAGATAAGAAAGGGAAAGGCACATCTACATCTTCTAGTCGGCCACCATCCACACCTTCACATCATATTGTGGCACCTTCACATCCATACCTTCCCGGCACATTATATTGTGGACCTTGCTATATCCCTAGGAAAAGCTATAGTGATAACGTTTCAAAATAACTTACGATTATTCTTATGGCTTAGCCCTTCTAGTTCTTAGGGGTGCTTAACGACCCTAAACATCATATGCAATTATAAGAATGATTTTGGCAAAAGTGTAGTTGGAAATGGTCATGTATTTTTAAAATGAACATAATTTTATACCTTAAAATCCCCAAATTGTTTACACGTCTGGGCGGATGGTTTGGGGGTATGGTGCATCGGTGTGCATGAGCGTGTGGTTTGTGGTATGCCGCCCAGATAACCCAAGGACCTAATTGGGTCACGATCTACCATTGTAAAACCGTACAATTACAAGTCTGCAAAGTGCAACTTGGATAAGGAAACCCTATCGAATCTCGGACTCATCTCACAGGCTGGGGAAAGATGTGCTGGAACGCCAGGGCCTGGTGTGGCTAAAGGGACACCAAGTAGAGGGTGAATTGTTTCTCTTATTTTACTAGCGTTTGGAAAGTGGAGCCTGAGGCACTAGTAAAAGAGTGATTAACATCCCGCGCAATGTATGGGACCCCCCCACAAGTGGGAGCATCCCATAGGGTGAGATGAGACTCTAAGGTCAAGTAGTTTTGAAAGGTTATTGTGATGATCTACTCAATTGCATGACTAAGGAATCATGTGGGGCAATGAGCGGATTGTCTGTTGTGGTGAAAGTGTACAAACTCTAACGAGTCAAAACTATTCGAATAGCCATGTCCACGGTCAAGGGCGGACATGGGAACTTAACTCCGATATAGTTCTATTTCAAAAATAATTTTAAAGGTGGGGACTTGGAATGGAAAAATAGAGGACGACGGACTGTCCTAGTTTGAGTTGCTCTGGGTATCATCCTAGTGATAAGTTAAGCGGCTATAACGCTGTAAATTGGTTATATGGTGCAGGTAACATGTAACGGTGGATGTAATCTATACCAATACTATCATCATAAATCTTTTATTCAAAAGCATTATGGTTTTAGTCCAAATGGCTAGGTCTAGGAACTTCTTACATATATATCGTAAGTCATGGAAAATGCAATTTCTGGCAAAATAAAATAGCCCGAGCCTATCCTTTGGCAAGCCATATATGTTATATATTTGCATTCTGTGTATTGGCTCACTGAGCACGGTGGTTAGTGTGCTCATTCTCACATAATCAAATCTAGAAGCGGGAGAACAAGATCATTACGCCTATGAGGACGCGCCAAGTCAAGGAGCCAACGATGTCAACTAGGGCGGATTTAAAAATATTTAGTCCTAGGCAAGTGGGCTTGCCATAAGGGTGTGCACCTATATTACCTAAAGATAGGCAATATAGATGCACACATTTACCCCCAGTCGCTTGCCTATGGTTTATGGTCTCGCTGTTGCTTTTATATTCCGCTGTCTTTCTTTTGATTATAACTATTTGGCCTGGGTGGCCCGTCATGTAAAACAATTGCCCGATGTGGCATATTTTAAACTCTGATAAATGTAAATTATATTTTGACTGTATGATCATCATGCGATGTATGAAATGATATCAGCAATGTACTGTGAGCACTATCTACGGATCCAAGGAATAGTGCGGTGGATTCACAGAGGATTCTGGATTTCCAAATCGGGTTCGACACATATGCACATATTTATCTTAGACTTTTTGATAGAGTTTAATCTATATTTTGAATCCAAGGAATGCACTGAATTATAAGAATGAGATATTGAATACATACCTCTGTGGTTTCATTTTTCATCCAAGTGAGACTTAAGAGATCATAATCAATCAAACACGTTACTCTCACAATTGCATTTATCGTTTATTACATCCAAATGAAACTAGATAATATTATAACTAATAAACAAATTAGTCTCACAATTGTATTTGTTATTATTACATCCAAAAGAGACTTGGTAATATCATAATTAATAATCATATTAGTCTCGTAATTGTATTTATCATTATCATCAAAACCAACTTAATGGAGCTTGAACTTACATTTGACCGCCGTGAGTTGCCGTCGGCCCGCCATAGCGCCTCCCGGCCAAAGCCACCACCTCCGGGGGCCTCCTCACCTCGAGAGCTTCCCATTTTAGCCATCGCCGCACCTCCTTTGGTCACCGCCCACCAGTGACGCCATCATCCACCGCACGCCATACGCCTCCCCTGTTTCAGCCAATCTAGCCCAGTACCTCCCCCCTCTGTTTCTTTCTTCCTTCTCAATGGCAGGTGGGCCCCATGCCCTTTTGTGTAATGTAAGTTGATCAGTAAGTGGTCTAGTGCCAACTTTTTAAAACAAAAATGGAGAACAGAAATACTCCATGCATATACCAAATTATGAGTTAAAAATAATAACAGAAATTTCATTATGTTCTTGCAAATAAAAAAATACCTTGAGAAATAACTTAATAAAAACAAAAGAATGTTAAGGCTAAAGTAATTATGAAACTAAATTTAGGGCTTATGCACTTAAAGTTGTTGGAAATTAATTCTTGATAAAACTTCTAGTCAACCACGAAATTAGCAAGATGATGAAACTAATTAATGCTGGAATTTAAATTTTGCATATTGCCCTAAGATAAAATATGAAGCTTTACAAGATGACTTTTAATCCTCTCAAGTTCTGCTCTTCAAACTTGCAAATTAATCTTGAGATCTTATCATATATTTCTCCCCTAGATCTAAGTCTATCAATACAAGTTAAATTTAAACATTAAAACAAAATTTTGCCACATAAAATAATAGGCATGATATGCTCCTCTCCTTAAGCTGAGGCCTCTTTTCAAAGAAATGAATTGAGCAATTTCGATAAACCATTTAAAGTTGATTTTGAATAATTCTGGTAAACAACCTGAATTTAAGTCTCTATTATTTATGTAGACGATGCTGAGATTTAAATTAAAGATTTCCTTGCTTATGATTAGGGAATCATTAATTTCTATCTCGTATCCCACCACTAATCAGCTGGCTCCTATAAATAATGGTGTGCCACTAGTAATTATTCTTAAATCCAAATCTTGCAAAAGACACCCAAAATAAAGTCATTCTATACAACAAGCATCTTGAATTAGGAAGTCATGCAAAAGTGTTATGAAGTCATGCAAAAGTGTTATCTCCCCAAACTAATAATCATCCTACCTTATCTCAGAATTTAAACCTAATAATAGTAATCGAGAATATTTAATACCCCCATATTTAGTTCAATCTTAACATAGGACCCAGTTAAAATATTAACTCCTCGTTAAACAAAACCCGGACCGATGGTCATTAATAACAAATTTGTTGACTGGCCAAATAATCAACCTTGCTCATGATAATAATCGACTTAAGATGACCAACCCCATACCTTAATTATTGAATTAATGATTCAATTAATCTAGCAGTTACAAATCTTAGATAATATTGTATCTTAAATTATCAAATTGATTCAACCAATTAAATAATACCCGATATCCTAGAATAATCTCTCTCATCTGTCTATAAGTCTTGCTTGACTCATGAAACTTCCTTGATAAATATAAATCAATAAAACGAAAATCATCAAGTGAAAGATCGAGCCTTGGCATTTCCCAATCGGCTATGTCTGGCCACCACCAATTCCCAAGCAAAATATTCCTGCGGGTATTCCTTTACCTTTGACCCCTCCTTATCCTAATATTTCCTCACGGTAAAGTTGCTCAGCCATCTCCTTCTTTTGTCCAATTCTTTTAGCTCAGTGCCTACTTCGCACTCGCTAAATCCTCTCTCAAAACCTCAATCACAACCGAACTTAAACAAACCCAATTAAATCTATTTAAACTTTTAAAATTGTTTGGATTTATTTGCTCTTTCGTTCTTTTATCATGTATTAGAATCTAAAGACTCGGCGAAGCGACAAATTCGAGCAAGATTAAGACTTGGGTATAGACGAATACCAAGGTTTCAATATTACTGACTAATTGAGCAGGCATTGAGTTAAATCAAAGGCCGTGGTAAACTGAGCAAGGCAAGTCATCACTTTGATCATATTGATCCTACCTCTTATGCAAAATTATGTTTTCTTTAAATTATTAAATTGCATGCTTAATTTATTATGCAAATGTATATTAAAGTTTAAGGTAGCTACATGCCTATTTGATAATGAAGTAATGTTATTATGCCATTCCTTGACACTTGAAATACCTTATCCTTGTTACCCTAAATGTTAATAATAATTTTACTAGCTATAGGTCATAATACAATGCCATACTAGTCGTATGCAAGACCAGGGCATTAAACCGTCCTGCTCATTACTTTTCAAATACGAAAACTTATTTTTGGGATAGTCATTGAATGGTAGTGACTGATAATTTGCAATAAATTGGTTATGCTTCTCAAAACCCCTAAAAATTTGCTTTACCTATCTGGGTGGATGGTAAGAGAGGTTGGTGTGGATGTAATATGAGAATTTATAGTTTGTGGTATGCACTGCTCGGACAAATTAAGGACTTAATCCTGTGATAACCTTTTCATGTAAAATAGTACAACTGTAAGCTAGCGAAGTGTAGGTATGACTAACTAATTTGCATCGTCCGTAGAGGAAAACAACATTGGAGTGACCCACGAGTCGTGATGCTGGTTCAAGCTATCATGGACATGAGTCGTGTTGCTGGTTTAAGCCACCGTATGGCACAAGAGGGGGTCTGGGTGGGGGTGAATACAGCCTTCCCAACCTTAGCAGGTGCAATCCTTCACTAGATACATTATAAAGGCCATGTGATAATCCTCTTGATCTGTATGTTAAAGGAAATATGTGAAATATAGTAATTAGGTTATCTCTTATATGTTCGAACATTCATGCCCATGGTCAAGGATAGACATGAGAACTTTCTTGAGTTAGTTCTATTTCAAAAACCTTTGTGGGTGGGATAAAAACCTATCAGATGGAAGTATTCTGATTTTAACTTTTCCTAGAGGGATACTCCAGTAGTGATAAAAACTAGCATTGGTGGAGGTAACCATGCACTGTAAAAGGTGGATGTAACCTGCGCTACTATTATCACTGTATTCTCACAATCAACTTTAGTAAATCTGGTTTAGTTAAAACTGCTAAGTCTCATGTTGAGACCCGAATATGCAAATCCGGACTCTCTATGTATACCGTATTTGTCTAAGATCATGCTATTGCACACAGTATAAACATAGATGAAATATGGACCATATGCACGATTAACAAAAAAAAGACTTAAATATTAACAATTATTAGAGTACGACCGTATAGTCAAGTTTACAACTTACTAGCCTAAAGGGCTTAAGAAACTAGCAACAAAAAATAAAAATAAACATAGTATCCATTCGACATACCCACAGATAATCGATTAGGAAGTTAAGTCTTAATCCGTGAAGTCGTCGAAGAATTCTCCTTCAGGTACCTCCTACTGATATGGTTCCTCCTCTTCAATTGAGCAACAGTAGGCATAAAGCCGTGAGTACATTGATACTCAGTAAATCATTTGTAATAAAAATGCAATGTAATATGCATGACATACCAATGGATGGCTGAAATGTTATTTTGCATAAACCAATAATTTAAAGTAAATACAATGAATAGATTGAACGCGAACTTTAAAGAAAATAATAATAAATAACTAATCAAAGGAATTGAATAGACTATAAGTGAACTACCCATTCACTTAATAAATTATCAGTGAACTAACATTTCACTTTCCACAGATCTCCCAGCCAAGTTTATAAGAAATATCTACACCTTGTGCGAAAATACCGAGCATTGTCCATAATCGGGGACACGGATATTCGAATAGTTTTACACTCTGTAGTGCTTGCGCAACTATATACCCACACGATGTGATTATCCTCACGTTAAAGAAAATCACAACAAGACTTTTACAATGCTCAATCACAACTCAATTTCGCCCGCTAAGGTTTCACCATCAAGTAGTTTAACCACCTATTCGATAATTGCCCCCTCTTGCGTCTAATGAAAATTAGTAACCATATTCAACTCAATGGCAAAATCAAAATTGAAATATCAGAAATTAATCAGCCAAGTCTATCCTATACTAGATATGTGGTTTACACGGTAAAGCTTAAATTAATGGCGCACAAAGTAAATCCTTAGACATTACCCAGACAAAACTTTCGTATTCCTCGAAGTGAATCTACACTTTCCCTTTTATTGCACGATCACTCGTCTAAGTGAAAATTAATTTTGTATAACCAACACCAATAACACTCCAATATTATAGCACACAAATTTTGTAATTGTGACACCAACCACAGTTAAATATCTCATTAAGGCAAATTAATTAATTAATTAATTATATGTGATGATGAACTCATTGTAATTATAAGTATAGCTAAGCAAATTGATCGTACAACCAATGTGACAACTAGTATGATATCACTAAATAATTTTACATCCTATGGTGACAAGGGTAGCATGATATTCAAAAATTATCAAGTGAGGGATTTCTACAATTAGGACAATAACTATCAGATACAAGGGTTTGTAATAAAATAGCAATACATAATAATTTAAAATAAAATAAAAAATAATAGATTAAAAACTGGATTCAATATGATCAAAAGATACGACTTGCCTTGGCCTTGCTCAATTATGAATTCTTGATCTTCTGTTTGTGTTTTCGCTCCTTCTAAGACGCGATCTAATGAGAGAGAAAATGAACGAGGCACAAAATAAAATCAAATAAATTTCAAATAAATTTTAAAAACTTTAAAACTAGAACCAAAAGATAGAGTTCGATTTTAAATAAATTTAAAAAAAGAATGGAGTCAATCAGAATTAGGACAAAGGAGAATGGGCTCTTGAAAAATCCAATCTAAAGAAAATACTAGAAAATCAAAAATTCTACTGTGTATTGACTCGGCCCACGGAAAGACTAGTGTACGATGGAATCGGCTCATGGAATAGTGAATAGTGCGACTGGGCATGCTGATGTGGCCGGCTAGGTCTGATGTGGCGGACACGTGGCCGACACGTAGCTAATAGGTAGCAAGGTAGAGCTGACGTGACATGCTGATGTGGCCTAACATGTGGCGTTGATGTGTCATGCTGACGTGACACTAGATGGCTTGGTTTTGCTGATGTGGCACTGACGTAGCCGATACGTGGCAGCCATGTGGACTCTAGGGTTGAGGTGGCACTGACATGGATGTTGACTCAGCTCGATTGGTTCATGGGGTATACGGTAAGTAGCGCGGCATGGGTGCGAGGTGACGCGGAGGCACGTGAACC